>CM063189.1:36935000-37480000 GCA_031835075.1 Saguinus oedipus
AATACAAAGCCCATCAGGGAAGCTTGAGCTTTCCTCCGTGAGGCACAGACGTAGACACACAAACTACTTCACACAATGTTAGGGGTCTTGTAAACTCCAGTTTAGAATCCTGTCTTTTAACCCATTTAAGCTCTCAGTCTAAACCTCGTGCCTTAACAGATGTTCCTCAGCCCATTATGGACTTCTGGTAACAGGTGCAAAAGGTTCAATTGCATTGATTTTGGAGACTCAGCTGTGTCCTTCTAAGGAGATCAAGACTCCCAAAATACCAAGATTTATATGCTTGCCATGCTGTCTTCTGTATTATTGAGTCAGAGTCTCACTTTGTCACCCACAGAAGCCTTGACCATCCATCCAGGCTCAAGGATCCTCCCACCTCGGCCTCCAAAGTAGCTGGGACCACAGGTATATGCCACAGCACCTGCTTTAAGTTTTATAGAGATGAGGTCTTGCTGTACTGCCCAGGCTGGCCTCTAATTCCTAGCCTCAGGTGACCCTCCTGCCTTAGCCTCCCAAAGTGCTGGGATCGGGTGTGAGCCACTATGCCTAGAAGAGGATATTTCCTATTTCATTTCATTCATCCACTCCATTATAAGATGGAAGGTTGATTAGCAGCTCATTAATGGCCCATAGACCAGTCAGTTCTGCCTATGTACAGAGAGCTCTCAGCCAGGTGGCTTCCTGATCATACGGCCAAGGTGAACTTCCCACTTGACTGCACAATGGCACCTTGACAGGCTGAATTGTCAGCATAGCAAGTGTGAGGGACTAAGACTTCTCTAATCAATTTGTGTAATGCAATGAACATGCCTTGGTACTAACCCAGAAAGGCTTCATCTTTAGACAAAACATTGATCATTTCAAATGAAATTGATCAAATCTATTATCCTTTATCCAGAAACCAATCCATCATCTCACACACATTAGGTGATAACTGGGGTTGTCTGAACAGAGCACATTACACATTACACATGCACATTAGCCATTCACAAGCAGGACAAAAGAGCCAAAGCTTTCATTGCAAAACTCAGTTACTTCGATCACCCGCTTTAAATGAAACATCTTTTGAAGTGTCACATGTCTAGCCTCACTAGCCATCTGGAAACTATAGATGTTTACATAGCCCAAAGAAAACAAGGTTGTTTGTCTGGCTTACACTTTTTTCTTGATAGAAGTCTTTGAGACAATGGTCTTTGGAAGTCTCCATCGCCTTCAATGTGAGCACTGTAGAGACTAGATTTTCTTTGGTCTCTAGACAGTCCCCTAAGGTAGCTAAAGTCTACAGACCATCAACACAAAAGTCAACCATATATGGGATCTTGAGCTCAGGGGCCAATTCTATTTTTGAACTGTTTGGGTGTCATTGGTCTTTAGCAGGACGTCTGTCAAGGATAAATTATTTACTTATTCCCGGGCAGTCCAAATCTGATTGTCTGGCATTGTGATAAGAGTTCAGGCTGTCACGAACTCACACCTCATGGGAGCAATGATCCCTCTGGGGAAGAGAGAAGGACCAGAGACTGAGTCGATTTGAGTCTATTTATCTACGGCCATAATTTAAATCAATTCCACCAAGATAATAAAACCTCTATTAAAATGCCTAAATAGTAAGATTTGGGTTGGGTGTGGTGGCTCACACCTGTAATCGCAGCACTTTGGGAGGCCAAGGCAGGAGGATGGCTTCAGCCCAGGAGTTCAAGACTAGAGTGAGCTAAGATTGCACCACTGCACTCCAAGCTAGGTGACAAGCAAGACCTTGTCTTACAAGAGACTGGGAGAGCTTCCATGTTAGTTAACACATCGAGATGTTGAGGGGGTAATGCACATGGAGATAAAATGAAAACTCCACATCTTCCCAACTCCACGCTCTGCCCTATACATCTCTTCCCATTAGCTGTTCCCGAATATCCTTTATCATAAACTAGCAAATGTAAGTAAGTATTATCCTGAGTTTTTAAGAGTCATGATCTGGGGGAGGGGAAGAGATCATGGAAGCCCCCCCAAATTATATCAGACTGGGCCTAAGTGTGGGTAGCTTGGGCACCCCATTTTGCAGCTAGTGTCTAAATGGGGCATATTTAAGGGACTTAGCCCTTGACCTGTGTAGTCTGCAGTAATTCTGGGTAGTACCAGAACTGAATTGAATTGTTTGGCACCCTGTTGATGTCCCAGAGTTGGGAAACGTTTCAGAGACACCTGCAGGCTGTCACAGCAGTTCAGCCCTTTCTCCTCTGCCCATGTTGTGTATACCATTCTCTGAGCTACTCTCACCTTTGGCTAGGGATCTTCCTTCTTCCCTGATGGGTCTGATGAGGAAAAGCGGCATTCAAGGTTGCATGTGTTTGACCACATAAGGCTGAGTCCTCAGCATTATTCATTTTGTAGGAAAAAGGATCTGTTTCTATCTTTAATTCTGGAGGAAAAAGTGATTCACTAAACTGATACAGCCCTGAGCAGAGGGAGATAAGGTGTGAGCATCCTATTTCTCCCCCTGCTTCTTGCTGGCCCATGATATATACAGATACAGGCAGCCAGATTGAAGGAACTTAGCTCCCACAGGGACTAGGCAGACCTGGGCAGACCCCAGCATGGGCTCCTGCAGGGAAGGCACACTCACTCCTTCAGCACTGAGCTGCTCTGGGAACACCTGCAGTTGCAATACTTGGTGCAATTCTTTCAGTTCCCATTCAGTGTCGCCAACCAAGAAGCCATTCAGCCCCGGGAATCCTACTCATTCTAGTGCCCCGCTCCAGGTCAGAGCCCAGCCCTCTCAGCAAATCCACACAAAAGAATTGCAAAGCTTTTCTTTAAATCCTCAGATCATAAAGGGTCTGATTACATTCCATTTATTTCTTAAGCAGCAGAGGCCATCTCCTTCCAAGAGGGTGTTGCAGTGCTGAAGCGAACATAGATAATATGTCAGCAAATAAATATGACTGTTCCAATAAAGCTTTACTAAAACGGGCAGCTGGCAGATTTGACCTACACACCATAGATTGCCAACTTCGGTCTACATGGAAGCCCAGAAGACTGCCTTTGTTTCCTTCTGTTATTATCAAGGGAGACTGGGGCTCTCCTTACTTGCATTTAATGATCCATGCTGCATGCCAGTCATAAAGTACTGCTCAGCTAAAATTCTGTGTATTTCCTGGATTCTATTTTTCTCCCTCTGCTCTTATGTATGCTTGCACTGTTGCATGATTTATACATAGACAAAAAACCTTCCTCAGCCACTATTTGAGTTTTAGTAAAACTTCTAATATGACAAAAAAGATATTGGTTTGATAATTTTATTTTGAGGCAATTTCGCTTTTGTTGTCCAGGCTGGAGTGCAACAGTGCAATCTCTGCTCACTGCAACCTCCACCTGCATTCAAGCGATTCTCCTGCCTCAGCCTCCCAAGTAGCTAGGACTACAGGCATGGCCACCACACCCAGCTAGTTACTGTATTTGTAGTAGATACGGGAGAGTTTCACCATGTTGGTCAGGACGGTCTCGATCTCCTGACCTCAAGTAATCCACCTGCCTCGGCCTCCAGAAGTGCTGGGATTACAGGCATGAGCCACAGTGCCCAGCCATAATTGGTAATTCTTAATAAATGTCCTCATTTTAGTAAACAGATCCTATAAATGCATACTCAACTTCCAAAGATCATTGTTAATTGCATCAGTGTAACACACTGCCATCAAGGGTAACTACATTTTAAAATTCTGTTCTGCATTATTTCAGAGTACAAAGATTTGCTCTTTTATGAGTGCTTCTTTAAAAATGTCTCTATTCTTCCATTCAAAAACACATAATCCTTTGTTATGTTGAAGGAGTTGTAAGGGAAATAAAAGTATATTTAAAAATATCTATAGTAATTCTAGTTAATTTATGTTCTTATTTCACTCTCAAGGTCACACAACCCCACAGTCAAGTGTGGACGGTGCAGTTACTTCCTTTTAAAAGCTATACTATGTGTTGAAAAAAATTCCTCAAGACGCTTAAAGAACATGAAAGCAGACGTTAGATAGAACCATTGCAATAGGTATGGGAACCACTGCAATGGGGTTCTGTAGTCAAGAAAACTGACCTCCACTCCAAATACAAGAAAACAGGTGGGAATTTATAGTCAAAGATCTATCCCTTGACTTCCTAAGGGTGAGGGAGTCAGTGAATGAGAAATTACTAACAGAAAACATCTAGGGTCAGCCAAGCACAGTGGCTCACACCTGTAATCCCAGCACTTTGGGAGGCTGAAGAGGGTGGATTACTTGAGGTCAGGAGTTCCAGACTAGCCTAGCCAACATGGTGAAACCTCACATCTATTAAAAATACAAAAGGTAGCCAGGCATGGTGGCACACACTTGTAATCCCAGCTACTTGGGAGGCTGATGCACAAGAATTGCTTAAACCGGGGAAGCAGAAGTTGCACTGAGCCAAGATCGCACTACTGCACTCTGGCCTGGGCAATGGAGTGAGACTTCATCTCAGAAGGAAAAAAAGGAAAAAGTCAACATTTAGGGCAAGAGTATTCTGCCTAAACTACTTTACAGAATTCTTGCTAAAAGCAGATCAGGATAGGTATCACCTGGAGATAGTGGAGGAGGAAGGACCAGATCAGATAACCAGGATGGGGGATTCCGGCAAACTGACGTAGCAGGATTCCTGCCAAAATTGGACAATGCAGGGAAGAAAACGGAAGCCCAAAAGTCAGGGCTTAAGGAGAAAGGTTTAGAGAAGCCCGATTCAAGTTTGGTCAAGGAAATAATCTTTGTCAACAAAGGAAACAGAAAAACCTAACATAGTAGCAAATCTTGGTTCACTACATCCTCGACCTCCCAGGTTCAAGCAGTTCTCCCACTTCAGCCTTCCAAGTATCTGAGAGTACCAGCACGCACCACCAAGCCTAGCAAATTTAAAATTTGTATTTCTAACTAGCTACCCAGGTGATGCAAATTCTGCTGTTTCATGATCACATTGAATAAAATATAAGTAGACTTTTTAACATTGGCCGGTTGCATTGGCACACCCCTGTAATTCCAGCACTTTGGGAAGCCGAGGTGGGTGGATCACAAGGTCAAGAGAGCAAGATCATTCTGGCCAAGATAGTGAAAACCGTCTCTACTAAAAAAACAAAAAATTAGCAGGGCGTAGTGTCAAGCACCTGCAATCCCAGCCTCTCGGGAGGCTGAGGCAGGAGAATCGCTTGCACCTGAGTGGTGGAGATTGCAGTAAACCCATATTGCACCACTGCACTCCGGAGCAAGACTCCGTCTCAGAAAAAGGAAAAGACAGTATCAGAGAAACCCACTTGTAGTAAGTCTTCTGCTTCGATCTTCCATGGCCAGACACTGGGAGTAAGCTTACTGACTTTTCTGGTGTTCTTGAATATAGTCTTTTCCCCCAACATTGCTGCTAGGTAATTTTCTACTGCTCAGTATTATAGTGTAGCTGGCACAGCTTTTTAAGTTAGAGCAATGTTTAAGCTTCAGGAAAGAAAACTTGAGAAGTGAAAGGTAAAACAAACCCTGTATTGTCTGCCTACTACTAGGATTGTGAAGTTTTTCTTCTAAATTATCCTAATGATCTTCCAAGGTGACAATTATTTCTATTCTACAAGTTAGGAAATTTGGGCAAGTTCTTTATTCCTTCCAAGGTAAAGGTGCACACGCAGACAAAGGGAGGGGAAAGAAAGGCTCATTTTCTCAGGTACAGCCAGCCAAAAAATAAGTCAAAGAAACAAAGAAAATGGCAAGTATTTTCTGTTTCCCTCAACTCCCCTTGCCCTTACTGAACTTGCTGCAAATTTGCATTTGTCTTCTGCAGCGAAATTTGCTGTAGCTGTTTATAATGAATTAGTTCGTAATTCTACGCTATCGTCTTTCTCATAAGTATTCTTTCTTCTCAGTATTTTAAGTATTCTTCCTAACTATTCTGAAGTCAAGGTTTTCAGGAACAATTTGAAAGCAACATTCATCTCCTAGCTGTAGCATATCCCACTAAAGTACCCTTAACTCCTTCTCCTTTATTCAAAATTTTATGAAACCAGTCTTCATATACCATAGGACTTGTGGGTAGAGAAAAGTTGTCCTTTACCCCCTGCTGATTTCAGTTAAACATCTTAATGTAAAAGTCATTTTTCAATATATCAGACCCCTCCCCTGGAGCCTGCAAAGTGGGCTCCACTCCCATCGCTCCACCTCCATAAGCCTTGGGGTCCCAGCAATTTGGAAATCTTTTTTTGTTCTTTTAATAGAAATAGAAGTGTCATTAGCTGTCCAGGTTGTACAAACTCTTGGGTCCAAGCGATTCTACTTTAACCTCCCAAAGTGCTGAGATTACAGGCATAAGCCACCTCACCTGGCCTTCATTTTTTTTTTAATTTTTTAATCAAACTTTTCAGTTAGTTTTGTTACAGGCTGAGCATCCCCACATCCAAAATGCTCCAAAATCTAAAACTTTCTGAGTGCCAACACAATGCTACAAGTGAGAAACTCCATAGCTGACCTCCTGTGATGGATCATATATTTCATGCACGTATTTATAATATTTTATAAAATTAGCTTCAGGCTATGTGTGTAAAGTGTATATGAGACATAAATTTCATGTTTAGTCTTGGGTCCCATCCCAAGTTATCTCATTATTTATACCCAAATATTCCAATATATAAAAAAAAATGCGAAACACTTCTTGTCCCAAGCATTTCAGATTATAAATACTCCACCTGTATCTATTTAACTGTGAACTAATTAGAACAAGGCACATTCGTCACCTCCACATTTTCTATGCAACACCTCTCAAATGGTTTCCCTGAGAAAATAACCCCCAATACCCCTTGTAAGAGTTATAGAGAAAGACGATAGAAACACGAAAAGCGGCTTAACAGTCAAAGACAGGTTTATTCTCCAAAATAAATGGAGCTTCCAGCCGATTTCAGTCAGGAGCATTCTCTTTTACAGACTAAGGATACTTAAGGGTTTAGGAAGTGGAGACTTTCTATTAGGTTCAGAATGTTTCTATTAAAAGTTTATTGCAGAGTAGCAATGTCTCTGGTAAGCGGGGAGGCTATCTCTGGGTTGTCATGTTTCTGGTTGGAGAACTGTTTATCTTAAGGTTGGAATCGTTCCGGTTATGTTGACATTAGCCATTAGGCTGATGTTTGGGGGCTGGATTTAGGCTTTTTTTTTTTTTTAATCATGGGAAAATTAGAATGGTGATGTTTGTCCAAGATGACGATTCGCGATGCTCCTACTCTGTCAATCCAGTCCCTATAGTTATAAAAAGGACATGTTCTTTCTGGCTAGTTCCTGCTGAGATGGTGGGGGAAGGGCACGGAGAGTTCTTCAGTTTTGGAGAATAAGCCTGGTTTTGATTGTTAAGCCACTTTTCATGTTTCTTTCCTCATTCTTTAACTCTTATGCTCCTGAGTATGAAATGAATGAGCTTCTTCCCTATGTATCTAGGGTACCATCACTGTGACATTCCTGGCAGGAATGAGAAAATGGTCACTGCAATAATTTTCTGGAGAGCTAATTTTTCCTGCGGAACACTGCTAGAGAAAGGTCACAGCCCAATGACTAGAAAAAGGCCTGAAATGGAGTTCACGCTCTCAGCTGGTGCAGGACCCGTCTATAAACTACACACATATTGACTCCCTCATCTCAGCCCTGGGAGGCAGACACTGTTAATATCCTCATTTTACAGATGAGGAAACAGTTGCACTGTTAAAGTTCAATCAGCTTCATTTGTTTCCCATCACTGCTGTCACAAATTGCTGCAAACTCTGTGGGTTAATACAACACAAAGTTATTATCTGATGGTGTGGGAGGTCAGACATCCAAAGTCAGTCGCCTTGGACTAAAATCAAGGTGTCAGTAGAACTGGTTCCTTCTGAAATTCTGAAGTGAGAGTTTGTTTCCTTGCCTTTTTTTTTCCCCCTCTCCTTTTCTTTTTTTTAGGTGGAGTCTCACTCTGTCATCCAGGCTGGGGTGCAGTGATGCAATCTTGGCTCACTGCAACCTCCACCTCTTGGGTTCAAGCAATTCTCATGTCTCAGCCTTCCTGAGCAGCTAAGATTACAGATGCATGCCCCCATGCCCAGTTAATTTTTGTATTTTTAGTAGAAATGGGTTTCACGATGTTAGCCAGGCTGGTAATGAACTCCTGACCTCAGGTGATCCACCTGCCTCAGCCTCCAAAGCGCTGAGAATACAGGTATGAGCCATCGCGCCCGGCCTTCCTGGTCTTTTTCAGCTCCTAGAGATCACCCTAATCATTTGGCTAATAATCCTTTCCTCTATACACTCCAACTTCTTTTGTTTTCAAGAAGCAGTTCTGTAACTCTCAATCCAGAGATATAAAAAATGTTTATAGGCACAATAATAGTAAATCAAGTAAATTACCATGGCCTCTTAAAGGACAAACTTCCAGAGATTTGAATATAAATTTCTATATGTGCTATTGATTGCTGTATAACAAATGGCCCCCACAAATTAATAGCTTAAAACAGCATCTATGATGTCAATTTTCTTTGCCTTTCCATTATCCTTCTGTACAGACCTATGTAAACAACTTTGTATATACATATAGGATAGCTTTTTTGAAAGAATACAGCTGTATATAAAAACAGCTGATATTAGTTAAGCTTATATGAACTGTGTTGGAAACAGATGCTCTGCACTGTGAGAACACACTGAGACACAGGATCTCTTAACAAGGCAATTTTACTTTCTGCAGACAGGGTGCTCCTGTTAGCCATCTTGCCACAAGAGTACAACAAACAAAGGAAAAGCAGACATACTTACCTCTTATGCATTTGGGGTCGTCCTTACTGCTGTGTCTGATCTCTGTTGGTTGGAACCAGACTTCACAATCTAAAACTGAACCTGATAGGCTAATAACTTAAAACTTTCTTGAACAGGTAAAGGCAATGGAGAACAAAAGGAAAAGAGGAAGTCTAAATAAGGAAGGGACAGGAAGTTGCTTGCAAAAAGACTTAGAAAAGTAATAGCATCAATATCTTGGTTAAAGTACAAGGACATAGAATGTACTAGGTGTCTGAGCATGTGTAACAGCTACATAAGATAGGACTTAAAAGAGTTATTAGCAAAAAGCAAGAAGGCTATGAAGAAAGTCTTTAAAAACAAACTATTATTTCTAACACTTATGATTTATTCTTTAACAAGAAAGGAAATGTTGGAGAGGAACTTTTCTACTTACAAACTGCTTGGATTCTTTTCACTTGTACATTTGATACTTTTTTTGTGGGGGTCAATTAAAGTTGTATGTGCTTAGTATGTCAGTTAAAAAAAAAAAAAACGGAATTGTCAGGGATCCAGGAAGGCTGAGCTGGCTGCTTCTGGCTTTGGGTCTCTTACAAGGTGGCAATTAAGGTGTTGGCAAGGGCTGTAGTTATCTCAAAGCTTAACTGAATCCTTGTGTACATGAATGTGCAGGGTGTGACTCAGTTTCCAAGCTCACTCATGTGACTCTTGGCAGAAGACATAAGTTCCTTGCTCCATGTGCCTCTCTACAGAACAGCTCACTGTGTGACCCCTGGCTTCTTTCAGAGTGAGTGAGCAAAGAGCCACGGAGATGGAGCACCCAAGACAGAAGCCACAGACTTTTTTTTTTTTTTTCAGACAAAGTTTTGCTCTTATAGCTCAGGCTTGAGTGTAGTGGCATGGTCTTGGCTCAGTGCAACCTCTACGTCCTGGGTTCAAGCAATTCACAATTCTCCTGCCTCAGCCTCCTGAGTACATGCTGCAGACTTTTTATGACCGAATCTTGGATGTGCTATTCCATTTCTTCTCCCTGTTCTTTACACAAGGAGAGTGTCAGTCAGTCCAGCCCACATGCAAGAAGAGGGCATTTCAAGGGCATGAATACCAGGGGGTAGGGTCATTGGAGGCTGTCTTTTATACCCTTTGAACATTAAGTCAGGGACGTCCTTAACATGCAGCCTTACTAAGATTCCAGAATAAATGACTCAAATGCATATTGGATTATTTTTCCGAGCTTATTGTTTAGTTAGCCAAAAATGATTAAGAATAAAATATATTGGGGGGAGATAAGAAAAGAAGGAAGGAAATTATCTTTAATTCCTCCACACTAACATAGATTTTTAATTTTGTCTTTAGCTCTTATTCAAATACATATATATTTTTACATGATTATAATTATCTTTAATAGTCTTTGGTGCCTGCTGTTTGACACTTGGCATCATATTACAGAGCATCAGCCACATTTCTAGACAATCTTCATAATCATTTTATTTTACTGAAATGGAGTGTCACTGTCACCCAGGCTGGAGTGCAGTGGTGTGATCTCAGCTTACTGCAACCTCCGTCTTCTGGGTTCAAATGATTCTCCTGCCTCATCCCCCCAGGTAGCTGGGATTACATGCATTCACTACCACCATGCCTGGCTAATTTTTGTATCTTTTTAGTAGAGATTGCATTTCACCATGTTGGCCAGGCTGGTCTCAAACTCCTGACCTCAAATAATCCTCCCACTTTGCCTCCCAAAGCGCTGGGATTAGAGACTTGAGCCACCAGGCCTGGCAGCACCATCATTTTAACATACTAGAGATCTTCATTATGGCAAAATTACTTGTTCTCTCAAAGAAAGGCCATGCAACCTATTAAAAGGTAACCAATGTTTTGTTATAAATAGAAGTAAAGCTGTAGCTATAAATTATGAGAATAAGTTCATTTTATATTTATCCAAATGTAGTTCATAATAGCAAGTTGGCTGAATCATAGAATAAAAAATGAATAAAATATAAGTTTTTTGGAAGAGATGGTTAATTTTCTCTACAAAATTGTATGACAGCATTACAGACCTTACCATTCACGGGTGACTTGAACGTTAACATCATAAAGAGCGTCCTGTTTGCAAAGGCATAGTCAAGAACTTCATGGGCCAGGCACAGTGGCTCATGCCTATAATCCCAGCACTTTGGGAGGCCGAGGCAGGCAGATTATAAGGTCAAGAGATTGATACCATACTGGCTAACCTGGTGAAACACCTTCTCTACTAAAAATACAAAAAATCCACCAGGTGTGGTGGCACGAGCTTGTAGTTCCAGCTAATTGGGAGGCTGAGGCAGGAGAATCACTTGAACCCGAGAGGGGGAGGTTGCAGTGAGCTGAGTTCGTGCCACTACACTCCAGCCTGGGCAACAGAGTAAGACTCCATCCCCCATGAACAAAAAAAGAACTTCATGAATTTTTAACAGTGGCTTTTTTCCAACCCTTCAATTCAAATATATATTTTTTACATGTCTACCATTGTCCTTTATTTAACTCAATTGCTAAGTAGTTTATTTCTGTGAGTTCCTTTGCCTGTAATTGAAACAGTTCTCTGACATCACCGGAACTGATTTTATGAGAGCCCACACTGTTGGAGAGATTTGCGCTTCTGCTTTGCAATCCATTTACATTGATTGGACTTGCATTGTATTGCTAGATGCTGACTATCAAGTTAATCAAAAAGATATTGATAATGGTCAGGGATAAATCAGAAGTTACTGTCAATAACAAAGATATGTTTTATGGGTGAGTATTTTATAAGTGATAAATTCATTACTGAGCAATTTCAGATCATGTTTTAATTCTCCTGATTGTAATATGGTGACTCTAGAGACTCAAATATTGGTGTAAAGACAGCCTCTTGTTTGTCATTCAATCTTGTCTACAGTTTGAAGTCTTTTTACATTATAATGATCATCCCAATAGTAACAATGACAGTCGTTACTTTCTATTTAGTTTTCTATTCTGTACCAAGCATTGGATAATATTGGTGAAAATATTAACTACTGTAGTATAAGGGCTTAGGTATTAAAATGAATCAGATGAATCAGTAAATAGTGCAGGAAAAGGTATTTGGTAAAATAGACATAATGTAGTCAGCCAACTTAGCCTGAAGATGCATTAAACATTTTTATTTTTCCTTTCTCTTGGGTTTCAAGATACAACCTTCAGGCAAACTGCAGAAGCCTTTCCTTATTCTTAAAAGAGACTCCACATCCCTCACATTATGACTGTATATACTCTCTTCACATTTTTCTAACTGTATGCTAGTATCTAATTATGTGTCTTCTTAGAAGTTCTAGGAGCTAATCTTGAAACAGACAGACCAAGCCTGGAGACCCAGTTGCAAAGTTCCAGAGATGGCTTCAAGGTGGCGAATTAACAACCCGCCCATTATTGAGATGATGTCAGCCTAATGTTCAGGTGGACTGGGACTCAAGATGGCCACCAGAACAAGACACGTGGATATTGTACTCAGCCCAATTCTTGCATGCCTTCGCTATCAAGGTATCACTTTTTAAAACACCTGCCTTCCCCCTCAACCACAGCTGAAGGAGTTACTTTGGATAGGAATCCTGCTGCTTCCCCTTCAATAGTTTTGGTTAATAAAGTCACTTTCTTTGTATTACAGCTTGCTTTTGTTAACTGAATTCTGCAAATGGCAAGCATCATGGACCTGCATTCTGTTAGAATAATATGAAGGATACTTCTGTTAGATAAAAATTATGAGGCCATTGTTTTTAACTAAGCTCCTGCACTAGGCCCCAACAGAATTGATTAAAAACCAGAAGAGTCACTCATGCTAAAGTTTCGTGTCACCAAACCTAAACTAAGTTTTTGTCTGACCTTCCTAAAAATCAGGAGAAAGAAAAATAGACAAGTTCCTAAAGAGGCCAGTTTACATCTTCAATTTTTCTATTGTTCTGTCTCCTTGTACATGCCTTAAAAGAAAAAGAAAGAAAGAAAAATTATTTCGACAGATAGGATACAGGAAACCTTGGTAAGGTTTTCCTTTTCATGAAAAGCAGCCCCCAAATTATTTTCTTTTGAGCTGGAAAAACAGACAAGCAAGCTAGAAGCTTATACAAGTGAATGCTGGCAGCTGTGCCAGTAGGAAAAGGCTATCTGGGACTAGGCATCTTCAACATGGCAGCTCCATCTTTTTTCCTTTCCAACCACGTGTGCAGTAGAGAGCAGATGACATGACTCTGGCCAAGTGGAAAGCCTATTTGCATAATAAGATTAGGGTGGGGTGGCCAGCCTTCCCCATGCAATATGTAAACATCACACCTAGTGCAACCTATCTGTGGGCCCTATCTAAATCAGACTCTGCCTCCTCCAGCCTATCTATAAAATCCATGCCTGGCTAACTTTTTTGTAGAGATAGGGTCTTTCCATGTTGCCCAGGCCAGTCTCACACTCCTGGCCTCAAGCAATCCTCCCATGTCAGCCTCCCCAAAGTGCTGGAACTGCAGACATGAGCCACCATGCACGGCCACATTGCCTTTATTTTTACCAACAAATGGAGACATGGAGGGATTAAGTAACTTGCCCAGGGTGGCCCAGTAAATGTCAGAGCTGGTATTTGAACCTTTAACCACTATGCAATGTAGCCTCTTTTGACTCCGGCATTCACAGCTTTATGAGTTCATCTCCGCATCCCTCTGCTTCTCTGCATCTGTCCATCCGTCCGTTACCACCTGATCCGCCCCTCAACTTTGTGGTTCACTCATTAGTCTCTCCACATATCCAGCCTGTCAGTAATGTCTTGAATGGTGACTTTAGCTGTACTGTAACATTGCTTCACACAGGGAAGCAAACACATATCAGAAATTTACAGTGTACGTTGCAGAAGCCAGAATATTTTAAACCAATAAGCTATAATTAAGCAGTGAAATTTCAATATTTGCTTCAATAACAAAAAAATAATGGATTATAAAACATTCTCCTGTTTATTTCAATAGGTCTGCCTGTTAATGCCTTATCTCGGTTTGCACATGTACGTTTATTTTTCAGCTGGCATTAAAGTGGGTCTGGAGGACTTTTGATTTTTTTGGTTGAGGAGCTAACAGAATAAAAGAGTGTTGGCCTTGGAAGCCAGTTCGTCTACCAGTATTAATGAAATGACAGTTATATGCAGGTACTGAGGAAAGACTGTTCTACTCCAGTTTATTCCAGGAACCAGCCACACACCCCGGCCAGCCAGCAGCCACACTCCCTCTTGCTGAGACATTACTATTTCTCCTGTTATTTCTTTCTGATGGTTTGTTGGTTTGTTTTGAGATGGAGTCACTCTGTCACCCAGGCTGGAGAGCAGTGGCATGATCTCAGTTCACTGCAACCTCTGCCTCCCAGGTTTAAGCAATTCTCTTGCCTCAGCCTCCCGAGTGACTGGGACTACAGGCACATGCCACCACACCCAGCCAATCTTTTGTGTTTTTAGTAGAGACAGGGTTTCACCATGTAAACCAGGATGGTCTCCATCTCCTGACCTCCTAATATACCTGCCTCTGCCTCCCAAAGTGCTGGGATTACAGGCATGAGCCACTGTGCCTGGCCATGAATATACTATTAATATCCCCATCATACAGATGAGGAAACACAGGCAGAGGTTTAGAATTAAGGAGCAGCAAGTGGCAGACACCATTACGTCTTACTGCCTCTGAAAACTCCGCCCTAGAAGAATTTATAATCTACCCGGGAAGATAGACAGTCCCTTGAACCTGCTTGTCTAACACATGTGTCTGCTCCTGTCATTTCCCCAACCCACTCCCAGTCAACTATTCAGGAGCTATTCTAGACCACCAGGTGCACATTCTAGACAGCTATTTGGAAGCTGCCCTGCACAGTGGCTCGCCTGTGTTGAAGCTGAGGACTTGGGTTACTTCCCTCTCCAACAATCACTGCTGTGGGAAGTAGAAAAGTTCCTCTTCAATGTTTCCTTTCTTGATTAAGAAAAATTCATGTGTTAGAAATAATAGTTTGTTTTAAACATTTTCTTCAAAAGCATTCTTGCCTTGTTGCTAAAAGCCCTATACTATGTAGCTGTTAGACATGCTTACAGGCACGTAGTACATTCTATGTCTTTGCACTTTAATCAAGATATCTGTGCTGGATATGCTCACAGGCATGTCCCAGCTCACAGCCTATGCCCCTTCCTTATTTGGACTTCTTTTTTTTTTTTTTTTGCTCTCCATTGCTTTGACCTGTTTAGAAAAGTTTTAAGTTATTAGCCAATCAGATTTTAGTTTCGATTGTGAGGTCTGGCTCCAGCCTGCAAAGATCAGACACAACAGTAAGGACAACCCCAAATGTGCGAGAAATAAATATGTCTGCTCTCGTTTGTTCGTTGTACTCTCGTGGCAAGACTGCTGGTGGGAGTACCCTTTCTGCAGGAAGTAAAAAGAATCGCTGTGCTGGGAAATCCTTTGTCCCATTACTAATTCTTCTTTGCAGCACTGAAAGAAAAATTGTATACATAACAAGCACCTTGCCTTTGCCCTGGATATAGGTGGCAGCGGCCAGTCTGCGGGAGAGCCAGATCTCAGAGAGAGAGCCTTCTGCTGGGCTGCACTGCACACAGGTACTGCGGTGTCCCTTGCTTGCAGTCTATGTCCATCTTGCAGGTGTTGAAGGCTTGGCAGAAGATGGTCTTCATTACCCATGAGGAAAGAGCAAGAGAGTTAGGAATCTGGCTCTCTGCTTCAGGAAACCCATCATGCAGACTGACAAAAATACTTTCTCAGCATGATTTTAACAAGAACTCAGGAAGGTAACTAAATTTCTTACAATTGGTGGTGAAGGGTAGAAGTAATGATTAAGCAGTTATTTAAAATTTAGTTTGTGAAAGACTAATAATTTAAAAATGCATATGGATGGTGCAGTCTATTTTTTTTTTTTAAACAGAGCCTCACTCTGCTGCCCACACCAGAATGCGTGGCTATCTCGGCTCACTGCAACCTCTGCCTCCCTGCAACCTCTGCCTCCCTGCAACTTCTGCCTCCCAGGTTCAAGTGATTCTCATGTCTCAGCCTCCCAGGTAGCTGGGATTGCAGGTGTCCACCACCACACCTGGCTAATTTTTGTGTTTTTAGTAGAGATGGAGTTTCACCATGCTGGTCAGTCTGGTCTTCAACTTCCGACCTCAAGTTATCCGCCTGCCTAGGCCTTTGTTGAAATTGGAACTTGAAAAGATAATGCTGGGATTTTAGTATGCTTATATATTTTGATTGTCCAATATAGATCTACAATGAACATTTTAGGTTAAGAAAGAAACATGGGGAGTAGTAACTATGTGGGACTGTAATAACAACAATGGAGTTTAGTGTTGTGGTAAGTGGAAGTGATTTTCAAAAAGAGAACACACTGAGTACTTTTGTGGCAGCCACACTTATAGCAGCAGAAGTATAAAATAATAGTGGTGTACTCTAATGTTATGACTGTGGAGAGAAATGGGAGGGGCTTGACTTTTCACTAGAAGCAACTAGTGCATAGTTTTACAAGCACCAGTAGAAGTCAAAAGACATGTTAGCATCCTGGTTCTGCCACTTACTAGGTATGGGACATTGGGAAAAATTCTTTATTTGATTGTCATTGACCTCGTTCATAAAAATGGCACTAATGGTACCTCTCAGGTATGTGGAATGAACAAAAGTAGTGGGAAATGTAAAAACATTTGTAACCTGGAAAATATGTTTCCAAATGTGAGACAAAATAATCACAGCAGTATTCAGTGGCTTAGGAAAACTCGAGGAAAATTTTTGTAAACCTGAAGAATGATAAAATGGCAGTAGCATCAAGAAAAGAATGGGAAAGTAGGAAATGGCATGGGGATTATAAATCTGGGGTAGGGGTGTGTTCAATTTCAGCAGGCTACTATGACTGAAGATGTCCTGTGGGAACACAGCGGTTTGGCACATGAGACTTTCTGATGAAATTTTAAGTGTTTTGACCTAGAACTTATTTTGGTTTTAGATCACAAACTGTGCTAGTCAGTGAGACACTGAATATACAAGATGGGATCTTATGCTATAGTAGTAGGAACAGAAAAAGAAAGAAAGAGCAAATACTTCTCACTATAAACGCTTTCTATAAAGAAAATAGAAAATGTTAGCAGGTATCAAGGAAGTTTGTAGTTAGGATGGGAATGGGAGAGAACTGGAAGTCTGTGGTCAGAGAAGACCTCTCTGAGTATGATATTTAAGCTGCCAACTAAAGGATGAGAAAGAGCCAGCCATGTGTAAGTCTAAGAGGAGGGAATTCTGAATGGAGAGAACAAAGGGTCACATCTATTCTTCATTTTGCTCTTAACACCCTGGAATGGGCAGAAAGCCATCATCATAATTATATTTTATGATTACAGTATGTACAACAAACGTGAAATAGAATCCTGGTACATTTTAGATGCTTCCTAAATAAATGTTCTTTTTTTTTTCCTTTTAAAGAGAGCTTGTTACACCTTTGAAGTTCGTTCGTTCTTTCTCTCTCTCTTTTTCTTTTCTTTCTTTCTCTTCCTTTCCTTTTCTTTCTTGACATGATCTCACTTTGTTGCCTATGCTAAAGTGCAGTAGTGCAGTTTCAGCTCACTGCAGCCTTGACCTTCCAGGGTAATGTGATCCTTCCATCTCAGTCTTCTGAGTATCTGGGATTACAGGCATGCACCACCATGCCAAGCTAATTTGTGTGTCTTTTGCACAGATGGGGCTTGACCATTTTTCCCAGGCTGGTTTCAAACTCCTGGGCTCAAGCAATCCACCCACTTTGGCCTCCCAAAGTCTTAAGATAAAGGTATGATCCACTGCCCCTGGCCTGATGAATGTAGCCCATTACCATGGCACGTGCATACCTATGTAACAAACCTGCATGTTCTGCACATATACCCCAGAACTTAAAGTATAATAAAAAAATAAATTAAATAGTTGTACAGTTGATCATGTATTTGCTTGCTTTTATTTAAATATGACATAAACATTTTATTTTTATTTTTTTATTTGAAGGGATTTATTCTGAGCCAAATATGAGTGACCAATGGCCTATGACACTACCCTGAAGAGATTCTGAGAACAGGTGCTCAAAGTAGCCATAGGACAGCTGGTTTTATACCTTTCAGGGTGACCAAGAGACATCAACCCATACATGTAAGATACGCATTGATTTGGTCCAGAAAGGCAGGATAGCTGGAAGTGGGGCTTCCAAGTCAAAAGCAGATTCACAGATTCTTGTCTTGGAAGAAATAATTAAGTCAAGAGACATGCATTGATAGATAAGCAGCAGCAAAGTTACTGAAAGGGACAGTACACTCTGAAAGTCAAGTGACAGCAGGCTGCTTGAGAAGGAGTGTCAACTGACACTGGGGAACCCTCTTTCAAGGAATCTTACATCATTATTCATAAAAGTGGCATGAAAGGGTGTTGCTAGCATGCATGTTTTGGGTGGTCCCCTGGGTGGGCA
The DNA here is from genome assembly GCA_031835075.1 of Saguinus oedipus. Taxonomy (NCBI): domain Eukaryota; kingdom Metazoa; phylum Chordata; class Mammalia; order Primates; family Cebidae; genus Saguinus; species Saguinus oedipus. The sequence continues at coordinate 36,953,249 of CM063189.1, forward strand.
TGTGCTATAACCTAACATGCTAAGTACATGTGTCATATGTCTTAGCATGTTAAATCTCAACCCAGGGGTGTGTTTTTTACTATTCGTGTGTGTGTGTATGTGTATATATATATATATTTGTGTGTGTGTGTGTGTTTTAGGTTTTGGGGTACATGTAAAGAACATGCAAGATTGTTATATAGGTACATACAAGAAGACAATGTGGTTTGCTACCTTCCTCCCCATCACCTATATCTGACATTTCTCCCCATGTTATCCCTCCCCAAATCCCAACCCCCCACTGTCCCTCCCCTAGTTCCCCTTCACAGACCCCAGTTTGTGATACTCCCTTCCCTGTGTCCATGTGTTCTCATTGTTCAATACCTGCCTATGAGTGATAACATGCAGTGTTTGATTTTCTGTTCTTCTGTCATTTTACTGAGAATGATGGTTTCCAGATTCATCCATGTCCCTACAAAGGACACAAACTCATTGTTTTTTTATGGCTGCATAGTATTCCATGGTATATATGTGCCACATTTTCCCTGTCCAGTCTATCATCGATGGGCATTTGGGTTGGTTCCAGGTCTTTGCTATTGTAAACAGTGCTGCAATGAACATTCATGTGCATGTGTCCTTATAACAGAATGATTTATAATCCTTTGGATATATACCCAGTAATGGGATTGCTGGGTCAAATGGAATTTCTATTTCTAGGTCCTTGAGGAATTGCCACACTGTCCTCCACAATGGCTGAACTAATTTACACACTCACCAGCAGTGTAAAAGTGTTTCTATTTCTCCACATCTTCTCCAGCATCCGTTGTCTCCAGGTTTCTTAATGATCGCCATTCTAACTGGCGTGAGATGGTGTCTCAATGTAGTTTTGATTTGCATTTCTCTAATGACCAGTGAGGATGAGCATTCTTTCATAAGTTTGTGAGCCTCATATATGTTTTCTTTTGTAAAGTGTCTGTTCATATCCTTTGCCCACTTTTCAATCGGCCTGTTTGTTTTTTTCTTGGAAATCTATTTTAGTTCTTTGTAGACTCTGGATATTAGCCCTTTGTCAGATGGGTAGATTGCAAAAATTTTTTCCCATTCTGTTGGTTGCAGATTCACCCTAATGACTTTCTTTTGCTGTGCAGAAGCTCTGGAGTTTGTTTAGGTCCCATTTGTCTATTTTGGCCTCTGTTGCCAATGCCTTTGGTGTTTCAGTCATGAAGTCCTTGCCCATGCCTATGTCTTGAATGGTTTTGCCTAGATTTTCTTCTAGGGTTTTTATGGTGTTAGGTCTTATGTTTAAGTCTTTAATCCATCTGGAGTTAATTTTAGTGTAAGGTGTCAGAAAGGGGTCCAGTTTCTGTTTTCCGCACATGGCTAGTCAGTTTTCCCAACACCATTTATTAAACAGGGAATCCTTTCCCCATTGCTTGTTTTTGTCAGGTTTGTCAAAGATCAGATGGTTGTAGATGTGTGGTGTTGCCTCCGAGGCCTCTGTTCTGTTCCATTGGTCTATATCTCTGTTTTGGTACCTGTACCATGCTGTTTTGATTACTATAGCCTTGAGTTATAGTTTGAAGTCCAGTAGTGTGATGCCTCTAGCTTTGTTCTTTTTGCTTAGAATTGACTTGGCTATGTGGGCTCTCTTTTGGTTCCATATGAAGTTTAAGGTGGATTTTTTCCAGTTCTGTGAAGGTCATTGGTAGATTGATGGGGATAGCATTGAATCTATAAATTAGTTTGGGCAGTATGGCCATTTTCATGATACTGATTCTTCCTAACCATGAGCATGGAATGTTCCTCCATCTGTTTGTGTCCTCTCTTATTTCCTTGAGCAGTGGTTTGTAGTTATCCTTTATATTATATATTTTTTATATATCTCTGTTTGTGTATATATATAAGTTTTTGAGATGGAGTCTTGCTCTTTCACCCAGGCTGGAGTGCAGTGGTGTGATCTCTGCTCACTGCAACCTCCGCCTCATGGGTTTAAGCAATTCTCTTGTCTCATCCCCTCAAGTAGCTGGGACTACAGGTGTGCACTCCCAATCTGGGCTAATTTTTTAATTTTTGGTAGAGACAGGGTATCACCATATTGTTCAGGCTGCTCTCAAACTCCTGACCTCAGGTGATCCACCCGCCTTGGCCTGCCAAAGTGCTGAAATTACTAATGTCAGCCAATGCACCTGGCCTATACACACACATACACACATATACGTAAATATATGCATATATATTTCAGACAGAGTCTTGCTCTGTTGCCAGGTGCCATGCTGGAGTGCAGAGGTGCGATCTAGGCTCACTGCAACCTCTGCCTCCCAGGTTCAAGCAATTCTCCTGCCTCAGCCTTCCCAGTAGCTGGGTCTACAGGTATGTGCCACCACACCCAGCTAAATTTTGTATTTTTTAGTAAAGATGGGATTTCACCATGTTGGCCAGGATGATCTAGATCTCTTGACCTTGTGATACACCTGCCTCAACCTCCCAAAGTGCTGGGATTACAGGCATGAACCACCACGCTCGGCTGCCAATATGTATTTTCTAAATGTTTTCTTATTTTTGGTGGAGATTGTAGAGTTAGGTACTTTGAAGCTAGTTCCTGACTGAAGTATGCACATGCTAATATTCTGCCTGTGAATATGCTTCCTTTGGGCTGCCATACTTGGATAAACAAGTCAATGGACATATGAAGATACCTGATCTAGAAAGTGTATGTGACATTCTCTACTGGAATGCTTTGGCTTTTAGTACATGCTTCTTTTATTTTTTAAGTCAAATTAGTTTTAAAATGCGAAATTGAAACTTCGGGGGAGACAGAGTCTTGCTCTGTTGCCTACGCTGAAGTGCAGTGGTATGATCTTGGCTCGTTACAGTCTCCACCTCCCAGCCTCAAGTAATCCTCCCACATTAGCCTCCCAAGTAGCTGGGACTACAGACACACACAACAATGCCTAACTCATTTTTTTTTTTTTTGTAGAGATAGGTTCTCATTATGTTGCCCAAGCTCATCTTGACCTCCAAGCTCAAGCAATCCACCTACCTTGGTTTTGCAAAGGGCTGGGATTATAAGAGTGAGCCACCAAGCTTGGGTAAACTGAGATTTATTTAAGTAAATTGATTAGTGCTGGGTGTGATGGTGCATACTGGTCATCTCAACACTTTGGGAGGCAGAAGTGAAAGGATTACTTAAGACCAGGAGTTTGGGCGGGATGTGGTGGCTCACGCCTGTAATCCCAGCACTTTGGGAGGCCAAGGTTGGTTGATCATGAGGTCAAAGGATTGAGACCATCCTGGCCAACATGGCAAAACCCCATCTCTACTAAAATATAAAAAATATTAGCTGGGTATGGTGGCATACACCTGTAGAGTTGTTTTTGGAACTTGACAGGCTGACCTGAAAATTCATGTAGTCATTGAGGGGCCAAGAACAGTGTAGCTGGCCAGGCGCGGTGGCTCAGACCTGTAATCCCAGCACTTTGGGAGGCTGAGGCAGGCAGATCAGAAGGTGAAGAGATCAAGACCATCCTGGCCAATATGGTGAAACCTCATCTCTACTATAATACAAAAAAATTGGCCGGGCATGGTGGCGCATGCCTGTAGTCTGAGCTACTTGGGAAGCTGAGGCAGGAGAACTGCTTGAACCTGGTGGTGGAGGATGCTGTGAACCGAGATGCTGCCAATGCACTACAGCCTGGGTGACAGAGCAAGACTTCATCGCAAAAAAAAAAAAAAAAAAAATAGTGCAGCAGACACTGTTCGTGCCATCCCCATGGCCCTCGGCATTGCCAGCCACATACGTGCCAGAAGCTGATGCCTTCACGAGCACCCTCGGTGTATTAATCATGCCTTTTCATTTCCTGTATTTCCTGATGTGTTGACAGCTAGGGACTTGCTGATCCTGGAGAAACTGCTCCAGCCAGGGTGAGCCAGTTCCTAGAGACAGTAAAGGACTCACCTACAAGTGCACCTTCCATCTGCAAAGCAGCCAATCCAAAGCCCATACCCCCAACCACCTCCTTCATCGGGCTCTTATACTGGGCCGCTGTCCATCTGCCCTCATCACTCCAGGGTCATGAACCAGGCAACTAGGGACAGCCCTATGCCCCAGAGCCCAGTGGAATTATTCAAACTATGAAGAGCTAATCCTGTGCCTGCTTACCCTGCCCTGCCTTGCCTTGCCTTGCCTTTCCGTTGGATGCCACAAATAAAGCTCTTCCCCACGTTTTCCCCTAGCTACTTTGACTTCCTGACTGACCCTGGTGCCTCTGCATGTATCCCTGCATAGCATAGATTGGCACTTGTTTCTAGGGACCTCTGAGTATCAAAAACTCCTTCCTTCAGGACAGTCATTTCCATATCTGTGTGTCTTAGTCTATCTGATTCAAGTAAGTCTTGTGTCCTCTTTAAAACAGCCGTGAGGAATGGGAGTTGGTGGATAAATACCGCAGCTTCCCCACCCCTCAGCTGCAGTATCTTTGAAGGGCCTAGTGAGTTTGAGCCCCAGCTACCCTTTATGGCATCCTACTCATAAATGCACCATCTGTTGGCTTTCTTCCTTCCCTATCTCACTTCCCACCCTCTTACCTACGCTTCTTGGAAGCATCTTCTTGAAAAATGCTTGCATCTGAATCCTTGACTCAGGGTCTGCTTCTATCAGAACTTAAATGAAGATATTTTCAAAGAATAAGAACGGCATAGGGGTCAGTGGGTAATGGAAGGTTGAAGATTTGTGTGCACACTATGATGGTAAAGGAATTAGGACAGTGAAGTGTTCAGGGGATGCACAAGTCAGCCACTGGAGGAGAAGAGGAACCCAGCAAAAGACCCATGACACATGGAAACTTGAGACAGTAGTTGCTTTGTAGATTACTGGAGAAAGGACGGAATATTCTACAAATGGTGTTTGCACAATTGATTATCCACATGCAAAGTAAATACAACTAGATCCCTAGTTTACATCATATCAAAAATAAAAGCCAGTTGATTAAAGATCTAGTTGTGAAAGGCAAAACTTCTACAGTGGGCTGGGTGTGGTGGCTCACACCTGTAATCCCAGCACTTTGGGAGGCCGAGGTGGGCAGATTACAAGGTCAGGAGTTGAGAACAGCCTGGCCAATATGGTGAAACCCCACCTCTACTAAAAATACAAAAATTAGCTAGGTGTGGTGTTGGGACCTGTAGTCCCAGCTACTTGGGAGGGTGTGGAGGGAGAATCTCTTAAAGCCGGGAGCGGAGGCTGCAGTGAGTGAGTCAAGATTGTGCCACTGCACTGCAGCCTGGGTGACAGAGTGAGACTCTGTCTCAGAAAACAAACAAAAAAACTTTGAAAGCATTTAGAAGGAAACGTAGGGGGATATCATTATGATTAAGGCAGTGTATTAGTTTGGGCTGCTCTAACAAAATGCCATAGACTGGGCAGCTTACACAGCAAACGCTGATTTCTCCCAGTTCTGGAGGCTGGATGGCCAAGATCGGGGAGTTATCATGGTTGGTTCTTGGGGAGGGCCCACCTCCTGGCTCACAGAGGGTCATCTGCTTGTCTCCTCACATGGCAGAGAGCGAGAAAGACAGGAAGAAACTGTCTTGTATCCGGCCTCCCCCAACTTTTTCTTTTTTCCAAGGTTGAGTCTTACTCTGCTGCCCAGGTTAAAGTGCAGTGGTGCGAACCTGGCTCACTGCAACCTCTGCCTCCCGGGTTCCATCAGTTCTCCTTCCTCAGCCTCCTGAGTAACTGGGATGACAGGCACCTGCCATCACACACAGCTAATTTTTGTATTTTAATAGAGACAGGGTTTGACCATGTTGGCCAGGTTAGTCTCGAATTCCTGATCTCGTGATCTGCCAGCCTCGGCCTCCCAAAGTGCTGAGATTACAGGCGTGAGCCAGCTTGCCCAGCCTGATTCTTTTTTTTTAATTATTATTATTTAAAATTTCACTTTAATTTCCTGGATACAAGTATAGAACCTGTAGGTTTGTTACACGGGAGATATGTGCGCCATGGTGATTTGCTGCACCTGTCAACCTGTCATCTAGATTTTAAGTCCTGCCTGCATTAGCTATTTGTCCTAATGATTCTTTAAAAATTCTCCGAATACTGGCAGTTGGCTCAAGCCTACCGGATTTAGGTCCTGAGTGAGGCTGGGGGCAGGCCTGTACCTTTATTTTTTAATTTATTTAATTTATTTCATTTTTTAAAGTGATAGGGTCTTGTTCTGTCACCAAGCCTGAAGTGCAAGCGGCATGATCATAGCTCACTGCAGACTTGAACTGCTGGGCTCCCACTTCAGCTTCCAAAGCATTGGGATTAAGGGTGGGAGCCACTGTTCCTGGCCATAGGCCTGTACCTTTCATCCTGTGGACTGTGGACATCAGCCACTCACTCCTGAGTGCTGGGATGGGGTTTAATTTCCAGTGACTGGCCCAGAGCCTGCCCACGGGAAGATCTCAAGGGAGGCTGTTGAAAAACAGCATGCAACTTGCCCGCCCACACAAATTCACACAGATGGAGGTGGGGGTTGGAGGAGGTGGTGGGCCGCGGGGTGGTGTGGATCAGCTTCAGGCAAAGCTGTCTGGTTTCCTATGGCATGTGACCACATAACAGTCAGGCAAGGAGATGACTGAATTTATCATCTTGGAATCGTTGCTTCGTAATTGTTGCTTCCCACCGCTAGCACTGGAGAAAGTCTGGGCCACAGGAGGCTGGATAAACTCTCTGTTGGCCAGGTAAGCAGAATGGCTATCCAGGTGGAAAGTAAGGTATGCTCACCTGAGCGGGGAAGGGGTCACGAACCTCGCTGCTCCTGCCCCAGCTCTGCTTTTGCCCTTTGTTTGGCCCTGTGGCTACAAAGCTACCCTACCAGTAGCAGCCGCCACTGGCAGCTCTGGCCCTGGGGATTTATGAGTGTTTGGTGGGGGCAGAGTGTGGAGAGGCCAAGTCCACACTGTATCTAACCTTAGTGCAGCTCAGGATTTGGCTTCCCCTGGCCCCTTCTTCTCAGGGTCTCAGCTCGGACCCTCAAGACAGCAGGAAGATGGGCTCTCCTCATCGCCTAGGTCCCCTGTCCTTCTTTACCCCCACTTCAGACACAGCTTCACCTACCCCAGCCACAAGGAGAAAACAGGGCAAATCACTCAGGGAGGGAGGAACCTGACCCCTCACTCTGCCCAGACCCTGTGCGTCTCCCACGGCTTACCACATCTGCCTGGGACTCGATGAAAGGGCCAGAGGGCCAAAGGTGACCTCGAAGTCTCTGGCACGACCTTCCAGGGCCTCCAGGGAATTTCTCACGCTGTGGGGGAGAAGACTGACTCCCCTGGGGATGTGTGTGCGTGTGTGCTCCCCAGGGCCCCACGGAGGTTAGGGTCCTCTCCATTCAGGACAGTAAGGAGAGAACTGGGGTGCTTAGAGGGGACCGTAGGGAAGACTTGGAGTCTTGCACGCGCCTGGGGGAGCTGTGGTGGGCCGGATGGGGCTTTCAGAGGCAGCGATCCCGATCCCCGAGGGTTCCTTGCTCTAGGGTCGCCTCTTACAACTGCGGTGGTGGGGCGGGGAGAGTGAGCAGGGCGCAGTGCGGCGGCCGTGGAAAGGTGGAAGCTTCGTGTTCACCGGCTCTACCCGCGGGACCAGACCCCTGCAACTCCCAGCCAGCAGGGCCAGGCCGTGTCTCGGGAATCTGGGTGCTCCCCGGGCCCTGGGGCATTCGGGGGCGCTGCGCCTTCCAGCATCTGAGCTCCAGGTCGTGTCCAGGAGACCAGCCAGCGCACCCTACGGACTGTCCCAGCGCTGGGGCCAGGGGGCGCAGGGCCTCGTGCCCGCCCGGCTCCGACGCATCCTCTTTGTATTCCATCTCTTTCCGCCGCCCGGTGTCCGGGAAGCGTTTCCCGCCCCAGTGACCCAAGAGAGGGTGAGGCGAAGGGCGCGTGTTCCGCAGGCTCAGGTGAGTCCGCGGGCGCCGGGTGGAGGCGGCCCTGCGCGCTTGCCGTACACCGCTTCCGGGACGCGCCCGGGGCTCCGCGTGCGGCTCTGCGCGGGCTCGCTGAGGAGCTCGGCTTTGTGAACGGAGCGGGCGGCGACTCAGCGGGACCGCAGCGTGCTGCGGCAGTTCCCCACCCCTCCCCAGCCCTGGCCAGGTAAGCTGCGGAACCCGGGCTGCCTGACTCGCCGGTGGCAGCTTGCGGCCTCGCGTGGCGCCGCAGGGACCCGGAGGAGTGTGGGGCGGCGCGGTGCTCCGAGCGCTGCTCCCTGGACTCCGCAGGGCCGCGGGGTTGCGGGGCGTCTGTTGCTGGGATCTTGGGGTGCAGCCTGGCGGCCCCACTCCTCTCCTACGGCCGCTTCCTCCTCCCACGACCGGCGGGCGGGTGTAGCGGGGACCAGGCGGCAGCTTTCGGATCCCGAGCGATGTCACCGCACGACAGGCCGCTGGGTGCCGGCTCCAGGCGCTGTCTGGCGGGGGTTGCGGTGTGGGAGGGAGGGCTCCCGCTCGGGTCCCACCGGGCTGGCCGGGCCGCTGGTGCGTTCCGTGGCTGGAGAACCTGAGCCCAGATCATGTCCCGCTTCCCTTTCCTTTTCTAGTAAGGCCCAGAGGGAAAACCTTCTCAATTAGAACCCCACACTGCGTCGCCCCTGGGCCGCAGGCGCCGGGTTGGGTGTGTGCGGCTGGGCGCCGGCTCCCTGAGCTTCGCGGACCGAGCGGGCGGCGGCGAGGCGGGGACGGAGCGCGCTGAAGCAGCCCCGCGTCCTGGCCAAGTAAGCTGGGGGCCCGGGCTTCCTGACTCGCCGGAGGTGGCAGCCTGGGACCTTCCACGGCGCTGCAGGGACCCGGATGCGTGGGGGTGGCCGGAGGTTGCGGCCCCAGTGCTCCCGAGCGCTGCCCTGTGCCCTCGGCGGGGCTGCGGGGCGGCTGTTGCTGGGATCTGGGGGTGCAGCCCAGCGGCCCCACTCCTCTCCTACCGGCCACTTCCCTCTCCCACAACTGGTGGGTAGGTGCAGCGGGTACTAGGCGGCCCTCTCGCATCCCCGGGTTGGGTTGGGGGGCCCCGCGGTGAATGGCCACCCGGCGCCGGCTAGAGGTGCTCTCTGGGGGTCGGGGGGCACTCGGGTCCCACCGCTGGGCTATGCGGGCCGCTGGTGCGTTCCCCCATCCTCGCTTGGCGCTGGCATCACTTCCCGGTGCCCGACAGCAACTGGGTTGGGGTCGCCTCTGGGTTCGCCATCTCCGGAGAACCGGAGCCTGGATCTTTGCCCCCCTTCCCTTTCCCTTTATAATAAGACCCAGAGGGAAAAACTTCTCAATTCTTTTTTTTTTTTTTTTTTGAGACGGAGTTTCGCTCTTGTTACCCAGGCTGGAGTGCAATGGCGCGATCTCGGCTTACCGCAACCTCCGCCTCCTGGATTCAGGCAGTTCTCCTGCCTCAGCCTCCCGAGTAGCTGGGATTACAGGCACACACCACCATGCCCAGCTAATTTTTTCGTATCTTTAGTAGAGACGGGGTTTCACTATGTTGACCAGGATGGTCTCGATCTCTTGACCTCGTGATCCACCCGCCTCGGCCTCCCAAAGTGCTAGGATTACAGGCTTGAGCCACCGTAGACCCCACACCCCGTTGCCCCTGGACTGCAGGTGCTGGGTTGGGGGCACGGTGGGGATGTGCCCCTGGGCCGGGCCCTTTCCCCAGGGCAGGCACTGCCTGGCAAGGCTGCTGGTAGCAGATCTGGCCGCAGATGGTGAAGGAGAACATTGAGGACAGTTCCCCTGCCCCCGCCCCCAACCCCGCGTTGGCTGTGCTGAACCCATCTGGAGTGTTTCTGGTTCTAATCACAAGTGGAGCAGTTCTCAGTGCAGCTTATGGGTTCATGTTAGTGATGAACTTGGGTGGAGGTGGTGACACAGCTTGTTCTTTCCTCCTAGGCTCTTAGTGCATCCAGGATCCTGAGCTGCCAGGGGCCTGGCTTATCCCGCCCCGAGACCTGCCTTGGCTGAGCTGGTCACCGCTGCGTTTTTGTGGCTGCCAGCCTCCCTGTTATCTGCAGTGCACAGGTATGCATGTGTGTGCATATGTATACGCACCACACACATACCGTGCCCACCTCACACAGCCCACACACATACCTCTTACAACACACATATCATACTCACCTCTCACACACTACAAACATGCTATGCCCACCTCACACCCCACACACATACCCCATACACACCACACATATCATATTCACCTCACACACCACACACAACACACATATCATACCCACCTCACACATACCCCATACCTATCACACATGACACATATACCATGCCCACCTCACACACCCCACATGTTGAACCCATATACAGCACACACACCACACACATATCATACCCACCTCACACAGCCCACACACATACCCCATACATACCACACACAGCACACATATCGTACCCACCTCACACACCACACACTACATATATACCTTGCCCTCCTCACACACCCCACACACTTAACCCATATACACCGCACACCACATATATACCATGCCCACCTCACACACCCCACACACTTATAACCCATCTACACCACACACACAGCACACCCTTACCATACCTACCTCACACACACCCCAGATACACCACACATGTACTAAACCCACCTCACATACCCCACACCGCAGATATACCATGCCCACCTCAGACACACTTAATTCATGTACATCATACATACATCACACCACACATATCATACCCACGTCACACACCCCTTACACACCACACACAACACACATATATCCACCCCACATACCACACACCACATGTACACCATGCCCACCTCACACCCCACACATTCATCCCATATACACCACACACATACCACATCCACCTCACACACCCCACACACATACCCCTTACACACAACACACATATCCCGTACACACCACGTGCATATCATAACCACATCACATACACTACATATATACCATGTCCACCTCACACACAACAGGCACTTAACCCATATGTACCACATACACACCACACACATACTTCATACACACCATACACTCTTCACACATACTACACACCACATATACCCTATACGCACCACACACACCATACACATGACACACACCTTATACACACATGCCACACACACCACATACTACATAACACTGTACATGCACACCATACACATTTCATATACACCCCCATACCCCACACATGCCACACGCCTCACAGTTTATAAATTCCACACACACACAGCACACTACACTCCACATACATACTACATTACCCATATAACACACCAACTTCCAGACAACTTATTCACACACAAACCCCCCACACAATATCACATATATATACACCGTACACATGTAATGCACACCACACACACCCATACGCACCACACACATTACACGCACCTCATACAAGCACACACCACAGACACTACATCGTGCACACAAAAAATACACACTGAACCCTTCCACACTACATCACACTCCACACGTATGACACGCACATCACATTCACATCATACACCCCAGATACAACACACCATACACAGTATACTCCACACACTCACCACTCCCTCCACAATGCGCCGCCACTGTACACACAAACAAACACACACACACGCCCCCAACACTACATATTCCCTACCCACCACACCACACACACTGTATATCAGGCACAGCACCACCCCCTCCGCCACACAAACTACTCATTGAATGAAATGGGATAATTGAGTCTTCCCCAAATAAATACTGCCCATCTGCGTGCCCCCGGCTGTCTTGGCTGGCACAGCCCCTGGTCCCACCCTCCCTTGGGTCAGCGCTGCCTCCTGTGTTTTGGGTGTCTCTGGCTGTGCCCTGGGGTGTGCTCACGTCCCCATCGCCTGGAGGCTGGCCCCTCTGCCCCAGTGGCTGCCTTCCTGGAGGAGACTGGCCTGTTTGCCACCTCTGCTGACTCCCAGAGCGGTGGCTGATGTGGGAAGTCCTGCTTCCTCCCCTCAGTGTCTGCCCTTCCCCATAGGTTGTTTTGTCCCAGGCTGACATCTCCCCAGCTAGGAGAGGAGACCCTCAAAGACACACAGGTGGGTTTGATTGTGATGCTTGTGAATAACAAAATGTGATTTGGTAAAAGACTCAACCAATACAAACATCTTTAATAAAGTAAAATGTGCAAGCCCCCTCTGTTCCCACCTCTCTTTCCTCCCCTCCCCAGAGGACATGGCTAAGAAGCCTTTGCAGGGCTCCCCCTTTCTGTGTGTGTTTACGTCCATGTATGGGCTGGGGAGTGTGTGTGTATTCTCTAGCCATCTTATAGGAGCTGGAACTGGGATCTACACATGTGTGCTGACTGTAGCTCACTTGCCATTTTCTTTCCAAAACAGGCCTTTAACATCCCTCACTGTGGTGCATGTTGCCCTGCCTCTTTAAAAACACTATTGACTCTTGCAACACACAAACTCTGCTGTCATTTATTTAATCATTCTTTTATTTATGGGTACTTAGGCTGTTTTCAGGTTTTGTTTGTTTTTGTTTTTGTTTTTGCTCCTGGAATATTCAAACCCATTAACGTTTTCAGTTTTTTTAAAAGATTGCTGCAGTGAAAGCCTTCAGCTGTCATTTTTCACGTTGCTGTTGGAGAATGGGGTGGGCAGTGCCGTCAGGCTGGAGTGGTCCTGTGCATGGCCGGGCTTTGTGAGGTTCTGACTCTGTGCTTCCCAATGTTCCTCCCACAGTGGCTGCCTCCAGGAGATGATGGTTGCGTGAGTGTCTGCCATGGCCCACTGGAAGTGTGAGAGTGTGGGGAGCGGCTTGTTGGACCACAGGACGAGGCCAGGCCCTGTCTCCCACAGCCAGGAGTGAAGACGTGGAGCTGCCCTTGGAGGACTATGTGCCCAAGGGCCTGGAACTGGCCACTCTGTGGCCAGATAGCCCCATGCCCGAGGAGTAGGAGTGCCACAACCACAGCCCTGATGGGGACTCCAGCTCCAACTATGTGAACAACATCTTCGAGGAGGAGGACTATGATGAGGGCCTCCCTGAGGAGGAGGAGGGCATCACCTACTACATCTGCTACTGCCCCAAGGACAACAGCTACCGGCAGGGCATGGACTGCAACAGGGATGAGTACCTGATCCATGGCATGTACCCCGTGGATACCAAGTGCCAGGAGCATGCCTCATAACTGGACCAGTGAAGAGCTCAGCCCCCATTAGAACTGCAAGGCACCCAGTCCCTTTCACTGCCTTGCTTTAGCATCTGCAGGCGCTGTACCAGGAGATCCCTTGCTCTGAGGCCCATCTGCTCCCTTCCCTGGGACAGGAGAGGAGTGGCTGGACTCAGCAGGCCTGCACCCCCACGGTCACTGTGCTGAGGGCAGCCAGGACTACCTGGACGGCCACCTGCCCATCCTGGAGGATGAGCCCTCTGTCCTGGAGGCCCACGACCAGGAGGAAGAGGCTACTACCATCCCAGCAAAGAGGGCTACCAGGACTGCTACCCCACAGAGGCCAACGGGAACACCGGCGCCTCCCACTACCACCTGAAACATGGGGACGGGGACCTGGAGGACCAGAAGGAGGACATCGACCCGATTGTGGCTGAGATCAAGAGGATCCTGAGCGTGACGAGCATCACCAGTGCCAGTGAGGCTGGCAGAACTATAAAATGTTGCACAGGAGTGACGAACTCTATATTCAGAGGAGTGGGTACCTCGAGGGACGGGTAGAGGAATAAGCCTGTTGGGGGAGGTTCTGGGGGCTTTATTTCATATATAAATTTGTTTTCGTTCATGAAACAAGAAAAAGTCTGAAGCAAGTACAACTGCATATGAGTATGTTCTGATAACCCCAGAGAGTGGTACCCAGGTGTTTGACATATGGGCTTCCTACAGATTTATGTATGTTTGAAGTACTTACTTTAAATACTTACTTTATTTATGTATTTATTTATTCTTGAGGTGGAGGCTTCCTCTGTCATCCTTGACTCACTGCAAGCTAGTAGAGACGGGCGTTTCACCATGTTGACCAGACTGGTCTTGAACTCTTGAACTCAAGTGATCCACCTGTCTCAGCCTCCCAAAGGGATAGGGTTATAGGCATGAACCACTGCGCCTGCCCTGAAATATTTGGTAATATTTTATTTTGTTTTAAGGAGTGCCTTTTGGTGAGTGTGCCCAGGAGGAGCATGGCTGTGGAGATTGGCAGGCACCTTCCCTGCTATGCACCTAGCCTCTTGTCTGGCCTAGTCAGGCCCTAGCTGCAGGCCGAGCAATTGTCCACGGGCCAGACAGGCTGACATCATGCACCCCCAGTGATATTAGAAGTAATATCTCCTTAAAATATTATGAGTAACATTTCTGAGTATCTAAGTATACACACGTGGTGGACATCAGCTTCAATATTGAAGTAATATCTTTCTAAGATATTATAAATAATATTAAAGGGTCTTAAACATAATGTATACCCATTCTAATATTAGGTGTAATATCTCCTTAGAACATTATGAATAATGTATGCTGTACAAAACTGGTGTACACCATACAATATTATTGGTGTAATATCTTCCCGGGATATTTGGAGTAACATCTCCCCAGGATATTACGTGTAATATCACAGTGGGTGTGATGTTATGCATAATATCCTGAGTAGCTATTACTTTTAATACTGCAGTGTGTGTACATCCTATAATACTACACACAATATCCTGGGGAGAGATTACTCTTAATATCAGAGTGTGATACTATGTGTAACATCCTGGAAAGATATTACTCCTAATACATCGGTGGGTGTATGCCCTGTGATATTACTCATTATATTTAGGAAGATGTTACACAGTGTACACCCACCGTGATACCAGGGGTAATACTTCCCAAGTATATTACACACATCACAGAACGTACACGCACTGGGATATTACCAGTAAGGTCTCTCTAAGATACTACGAATAACCTGAAAGGGTGTACTACACTGAAATATTAGAAGAAATACCTTCCCAGGATATTACAAATAATATTACAGGGTGTACACCTATTGTGAAAGTAGGAGTAATGTCTTCCCAGGATATTATGAATATATCACATAGTGTACACCCACTGTAATATTAGGAGTAATATTTCTTTAGAATGTACAAATAATATCACAGGATGTACATCAACTGTGATATTAGAAATATTGTCCTGGAATATTACAAATAATGCACAGGTTGTACAACCTTTGTGATATTTACAGTAGTATCTTTCTAGAATATTACAAAGAATATTAAAGAATGTAAACCCACTGTGGTATCAGGAGAAATACCTCTCTAGAGTATTACAAAAAATATCACATGGCATACACCCACTGTGATATAAGGAGGAATATCTCCCTAAGATATTACAGATAGTATCACATAGTGTACACCAACTGTGATATCGGGAGTAATATCTAACTGAGATACTATGAGTATCTCAGCATTCACCTACTGTGACTTTATAGGAGCAATATCTTTCTAGGATATTAGGAATATCACAGAGTGTACACTTGCTTTCACAATGAGAGTAATACCTACTTAGGATATTATGGATAATATCACAAAATGTACACACATGGTGTATACCCACTTTGATATTAGGATTAATACCTATATAATACACTGAAAATATCCCAGAATGTGCTCATGTGTACATTTATTGGGATGTTACAATAAATGTACATAATGTATACAATATGTACATTTATATGTACATATGTATCGTGTACATATGTACATATAAATGTACATATTGTGTACACATGTACAATAAATACATAATGTGTATACAATACATATGTATATAATATGTACAATATGTACATTTAAATGTCAATATATATACAATACATAAGAGTAAATGTACACATTGTGTACATATTGTACATATGTACGTATATATTGTGTACACATGTACATAAACGTTTATTGTGATTACAATATGTACATGTGTACATATATGTGCACACTATGCACATAATGTACAATATATATGCACATGTGCAATATGTACACTTGTACATACATGTGTACAATATGTACACTTGTACATATAGTGCACATGTGCATATATACAATATGTACACGTACATATAGGTGCACATTATGTACATATGTACACGTACATTTATGGTAATATCACAATGTACCATAAATATACATAATGTGTACATTTATTGTGATATCTCTGTGATATTACAAACTATCACAGTGTGCACACATGATATACAGGCATTGTGTGCATCACTCACTGTGATATTAGGAGAAATAGGATATTATGAGTAATACAGGATGTAAACTCAGTTCGATGTGAGAAGTAATATCTTTCTAGGATGTTACAAGTAATGGATGTACATACATGGTGTACACCCACTGTCATATTGGGAGTGTCACCTCTTCCTAGGATATTATCACTAACATCACAGAGTGTACACACATGGTGTACAGCCACTTTGATATTTCAAGTAATAGCTCTCCCTAAGATATTATGAATACTATCAGAGGGTATACCCAAATAGTGTACACATAATTTAATATTACGAGTAATATCACATGCTGAATATTATGAATAATATCACAAGAGTGTTCAAACATACTCTTCACTGGCTATGGTGTTAGGAGTAATATCTCTTTAAAATATACACCCATATCAACCAGACTAAAATATTAGAAGTAATGTCTTTTTAAAATGTAGACCCATATCAACCACCCGCTATACGGCGAGTAATATCACCCTAGCTGCCCCTGGATGTTAGGGTGCCCACACCTGTGATTCATAGTATCCCTCCCACAGATATTACGAATAATATCATAGGGTGTACCAAATACTGTACACACACTTTAATATTATGAGTAATGTCATATGCTGAATATCACAATATCATAAAGTGTTCAAACATACTCTACACTGTCTATGATTTTAGGCATAATATCTCTAAAATATACACCTATATCAACCCGACTATGCTATTAGGAGTCATATCTCTTTAAAATATGCCCCCATATAAACCCCCCAATGATAATATCAGGAGTAATATCTCTTTAAAATATACACCCATATCAGCCCGATGGTGATATTAGCAGTAATATCTCACTAAAATGTACACACACACATCAACCCCCCACTCTAGGGCGAGTAATATCCCCCCCCCAATATTAAGGACCCTAGGGCTGGGGGCTGCCACAGCCACTGCCCTAGGGTGAGGAATATCCCTCCGGCCCTCCCAGATATTCTGGACACTCTGGCAAGGGGGCTGTACCACCCCGGCCCCCCAGCTGCTACGAACCCTCTGGCTAGGCAGTGCCCACAGTAGTTATTTAGACAATTTGGAGTAATATGATACCGGGAACCATATCATAGGGAGAAGATAATGTTATTGTGTTTCTTTTTTTGATATTAGGCACAATAACACTAGTTCTAGTTCCACCTCTGCGATATTGACAAAAATATCATCCTCACTCCCCTTGACATTAGAATTGAAATCACAGGGGGTTTCACCCCTTGTAATATTTAATTCAATATAATTGTTTCTTTTGAGGACCTTAGTTACTATATCAGAGTATGGTGTACACCTCTTTTGCCATATTGAGAGTATTACCGTATGGGCAGTAATATCATCCTGTCCTTCCCTGGATATTAGGAACAATATCACAGGGTGGGTGTACAGCCCTGCCACATTGTGAATAGTATCATCTCTCATCCCCTAGATATTAGGAACAACATCACTGGGGGTTTGTGAGCTTCCTGAGATATTTGGAGTAATATCCTCTCCGTTTTTGGATATTAGAAACAATATTATAGTGGTGGTGTACACTTCCTGCAATATTGAGAGTATAATCATTCTCTCTTCCCTGGATATTAGGAAATATATCACAGAGGCGTTGTACACCGCCTGTGATATTGGAACAATCACAGAGTGTACACTTGCTTTCACAATGAGAGTAATATCTACCTAGGATATTATGGATAATATCAGAAAATGTACACACATGGGTGTATACTCACTTTGATATTAGGAGTAATTTGTATCTAATATAATAAAAATATCCCAGAATGTAGTCATAATGTGTACATTTATTGGGATATTACAATAAATGTATATGATATCTACAATATGTACATTTATTGTGATGTACTATACACAATACATATATACAATAAATGTACATAATGTGTATAATATATACATTTATATGTACATAATGAGTACAACCTGCACATTTACTGTAATGTCACCATGATAATCACAATATAATCACAATATATAATACATATCACAATAAATGTACATATTGTACACATTATGTACATATGTATTGTGTACACATTATGTACATATACATTTATTGTGATATTACAATGTGTACATAATGTACACATTATGTACATAGGTACTCTATGTACATGTGTACATATATATGTGCACATTATGTACATATGTACAGTATGTACGCATGTACATATATGGGCACATTATGTACATATATGTATCTTGCCTATTGAATATAAATATTCTAATTACTCCATGAAAAGATTTTTTAAGCCATCAAGGCAGCCTGTAAATTCTTTATAGTTGTGATCAGATAAAATAATGCGGGTATACCACTAACAATACCTGGCACGAGAACACAAACACTAAATATATAATGTTACTGCTGTTATTGTTATATGGTAACCATTTTGAATTGTTATCTTGTAATGTTCAAGTTCTTTTGGTTTCTATATGAGTCACTAAATCTGTGTAATCTGACATCTTTTAAACTTCCGAACATAAGGCCATTAATATTTGAATTACAATAAAAGTGAGTACCTTTCAGGGTTTTTTTTCCCATCTGCAAGTGGATTATTTACTTAAGTGGATTTAATCAGCACTCCATTGCCATCTGAGTGACCCTGAAAAAATAGGAATATTTTTAAAGGAAAATTGCACTTTTCTTCCAAAACTACACACAGTATTTTGATGCCAATATTTCTTCAAATGAGTTTTTGCATGTTACTAGCCTACTGCTGCA
This sequence comes from Saguinus oedipus, assembly GCA_031835075.1. Lineage (NCBI taxonomy): Eukaryota > Metazoa > Chordata > Mammalia > Primates > Cebidae > Saguinus > Saguinus oedipus. The sequence goes on from CM063189.1 coordinate 36,972,228, forward strand.
CAGTGGGGGTAAATGACAGGCATTCTCGGATGTCTGTGAAACTCCCCTTCTAGGCCAGGCATGGTGGCTCATGCCTGTAATCCTAGCACTTTGGGACACCAAGGCAGGCAGATCATGAGGTCAGGAGTTTGAGACCAGCCTGAGGTTTTACCATGGTAAAACCTCATCTTTACTAAAAATACACAAAAATTAGCTGAGCGTGGTGGTGTGCACTTGTAATCCCATCTACTCAGGAGGTTGAGGCAGGAGAATCACTTGAACCCGGGAGGCGGAGGTTGCAGTGAGCCGATACTGCGCCACTGCATTCCAGCCTGGGCGACAGAGTGAGACTACATCTCAAAAACAGCAACAACAACAAACAACAAACTCCGCGTTTCACCCCAGCATCGGCACACATACAGGCACACACGTGCATACACAGGCACACACACCCAGCATCTTTTGTGTCAACAGTCATGACTGCATTCATTGGCCAGGAGAGAGATAAAATCAGGCCCCTCTCTGGACTCAAGGATGAGTCTGGTTTAGTCTAAAGTGATCATCAGAATGCCATTCCCCATGCCAATTATCAAGAATGGGCGTGTTACAAAATTCTGGCCAATGAGGGTTGTACTGGGAGATTTTCTTCATTCTTAAACAAGGGGCACAAGGAAGGAATGTTTCTCTGCTTTCAGATATAATCTTCTCACATTGGAATTATGGCCAGTATACTGGAAACATGAGTGGAGCCAGCTGATGCCCTGAAGAGAATAGCAGAATGAAAAGATAAAAAGATGCTGGGCGAGGTTTTACGCCTGTAAAGCCTCATCTTTACTAAAAATATACAAAAATATTTACGCCTGTAATCCCAGCACTTTGGGAGGCAGGAGGATCACCTGAGGTCGGGAGTTGGAAACCGCCTGGACCAACATAGAGAAACATCGTCTCTACAAAAAAATACAAAATTAGCTGGGCATGGTAGCGCGTGCCTGTATTCCCAGCTACTTGGGAAGCTGAAGCAGGAGAATCACTTGAACACAGGGGACGGAGGTTGCAGTGAGCAGAGATCATGCCATTGCATTTTAGCCTAGGCAACAAGAGTGAAACTCCATCAAAAAAAAAAAAAAAGATAAAAAGATAAAAAGAGCCTGGGTTAGCTAGACATGGTGCTGCATGCCTGTAATCCCAGCTTAGGAGACCGAGGCAGAAGAATCATTTGAACCCAGGAGGTGGAGGTTGCAGTGAGCCAAAATCATGCCATTGTACTCCAGCCTGGGCAAAAAGAGAGAAACTCTGTCATAAAAAAAAAAGAAAGAGAAAAGAACATATAAAAAGGGCGTAGATTAGCCAGGCATGGTGCTGCACGCCTGTAAGTCCCCACTACTTGGAAAGCTTAGGCAGGCGGATCACTTGAGCCCAGGAGTTTGAGACCAGCCTGGCCAATATAGTGAGACCGTGTCTCTACAAAAGTAAAAAAATTAGTTGTGTGTAGTGGCACATACCTGTAATCCCAGCTACTGGGGAGGCTGAGATGGGAGGATCACTCCAACCTGGGAGGCTGAGGCGGCAGTTGCCACTGCACTCCAGCCTGTGTGACAGCATGAAACCCGGCTCCACCACTCCAGAAAAAAAAAAGAAAAAAAAAGACTGCAAATGTTTTAAGGGCAAGGACTACATTGGAAGAGGCAGCTTAACATGATGCTTAAGAGTTGGGGCCTTGTACTCGCTTTGGCAGCACATACACTGAAATTGAAATGATACAGAGAAGATTAGCATGTCCCCTGCACAGGGAAATAAAAGAGTTGGGGCCTGGCTTCAAAGGCAAGCTCTGCTACTTACTGTGTGATCTCTGGAAAGTTACTTAACCTCTCTGTGTCTCAATTCATCTCTATAATGAGCATAGAAACAGCAGCACACATTTCACAGGATTGTGCTTTTTGGAAAGACAGAAACAAACTTAATTTTGTTTGTATAAAATGTATGCAAAATGTCAACCTCTTTTGCCTTGTGGAACACTCTGGCAGTCTGATGAATCCTACAGACAGACCCCTTCTTAGGATTATGTGTTTAAATGCATAAAATAAATGAATGATAAAAAAAAATTTTTTTTTTTTGAGACGGAGTCTTGCTCTGTAGCCCAGGCTGGAGTGCAATGGCATGATCTTGGCTCACTGCAAACTCTGCCTCCTGGGTTCAAGTGATTCTCCTGCCTCAGCCTCCTGAGTAGCTGGGACTACAGGTATGCACCACTCATGCCTGGCTAATGTTTGTATTTTTAGTAGAGATGAGGTTTTGCCATGTTGCCCAGGCTGGTCTCGAATACTGACCTCGATTTACTGACATCAGGTCATTTTCCCACCTGGGCCTCCAAAAGTGCTAGGAATACAGGTGGGAGCCACCGCGTCCAGCCTAAAAAATTTGATAGAACTAACTACAGTATCAAAATGTTTACAAAATTTATTATATAGGATATATGTGCATCTGTAATAATTCATGAAACACCAAGATCTAGTCTAGACATGGTGGCTCCAAACTCCAGCCCATGGTGGCTGGGTAATCCCAGCACTTTGGGAGGCAGAGGCGGGCGGATTACGAGGTCAGGAGATCAAGACCATCCTGGTTAACATGGTGAAACCCTGTGTCTACTAAAAAATACAAAAAATTAAATGCGCATGGTGGCACGTGCCTGCTGTCCCAGCCACTTGGGAGGCTGAGGGAGAAGTATCACTTGAACCCAGGAAGCAGAGGTTATAGTGAGCCGAGATGGCACCACTGCACTACAGCCTGGGCAACAGAGTAAGACTGCATAAAAATAAAAAAGAAATACCGAGATCTAAAATCAAGTCTAATAGCTTATATAATTTCAAAAAACAATGAGCATAAACAGTAGTTTGGGATTTCTGCAACAACCGTAATGTCATCTAAAAATATCCATTATTTTTACTCCTGATAATGCCATAGGTACCACTTTGACTACAACCACAATGGAAGAAAATGCTGGCTGGATGCAGTGGCTCACGACTGCAATCACAAGGTCAAGAGATCGAGACCATCCTGGCTAAGATGGTGAGACCCCGTCTCTACTAAAAATATAAAAATTAGCTGGGCGTGGTGGCACACACCTGTAGTTCCAGCTACTCAGGGAGCTGAGGCAGGAGAATCGCTTGAACCTAGGAGGTGGAGGTCACATTAAACAGATCACTCCACTACACTCCAGGCTGGTGACAAAGGGAGACTCCGTCTCAAAAAAAAAAAGCTAAATTTCGGTTTGAGGCTAAACAAAATAGAATTGTAAGTTATCTTTCCAAATCTCAGATTAAGAACCCAGATACAGGCCAGGCTTGGTGGCTCACACCTGTAATCACACCACCTCAGCACTTTGGGAGGCTGAGGCAGGCAGATCACTTGAGGTCAGAAGTTCAAGACCAGACTGGCCAACATGGTGAAACCCCATCCCTACTAAAAACACAAGAATTAACAGGGTGTGGTGGTGGACACCTGCAATCCCAACTACTTGGGAGGCTGAGACATGAGAATCACTTGAACCTAGGAGGCAGAGGTTGCAGCAAGCCGAGATAGCCACGCATTCCGGTGTGGGCAGCAGAGTGAGGCTCTGTTTAAAAAAAAAAAAAAAAAATAGACTGCACCATCCATATGCATTTTTAAATTATTAGTCTTTCACAAACTAAATTTTAAATAACTGCTTAATCATTACTTCTACCCTTCACCACCAATTGTAAGAAATTTAGTTACCTTCCTGAGTTCTTGTTAAAATCATGCTGAGAAAGTATTTTTGTCAGTCTGCATGATGGGTTTCCTGAAGCAGAGAGCCAGATTCCTAACTCTCTTGCTCTTTCCTCATGGGTAATGAAGACCATCTTCTGCCAAGCCTTCAACACCTGCAAGATGGACATAGACTGCAAGCAAGGGACACCGCAGTACCTGTGTGCAGTGCAGCCCAGCAGAAGGCTCTCTCTCTGAGATCTGGCTCTCCCGCAGACTGGCCGCTGCCACCTATATCCAGGGCAAAGGCAAGGTGCTTGTTATGTATACAATTTTTCTTTCGGTGCTGCAAAGAAGAATTAGTAATGAAACAAAGGGTTTCCCAGCACAGCGATTCTTTTTACTTCCTGCAGAAAGGGTACTCCCACCAGCAATCTTGCCATGAGACTACAACGAACAAACGAGAGCAGACATATTTATTTTTCCTGCATTTGGGGTTGTCCTTACTGTTGTGTCTGATCTCTGTGGGCTGGAGCCAGACCTCACAATCAAAACTAAAATCTGATTGGCTAATAACTTGAAACTTTTCTAAACAGGTCAAAGCAATGGAGAGCAAAAAAAGGAAGTCCAAATAAGGAAGGGGCATAGGCTGTGAGCTGGGACATGCTTGTGAGCACATCCAGCACAGATTTCTTGATTAAAGTGCAAAGTCATAGAATGTACTAAGTGCCTATAAGCATGTCTAACAGCTACGTAGTATAGGGCTTTTAGTAACAAGGCAAGAATGCTTTTGAAGAAAATGTTTAAAACAAACTATTATATCTAACACATGAATTTTTCTTAACCAAGAAAGGAAACACTGAAGAGGAACTTTTCTACTTCCCACAGCAGTGATTGTGGAGAGGGAAGTAACCCAAGTCCTCAGCTTCAACACAGGCGAGCCACTGTGCAGGGCAGCTTCCAAATAGCTGTCTAGAATGTGCACCTGGTGGTCTAGAATAGCTCCTGAATAGTTGACTGGGAGTGGGTGGGGGAGATGACAGGAGCAGACACATGTGTTAGACAAGCAGGTTCAAGGGACTGTCTGTCTTCCTGGGTAGATTATAAATTCTTCTAGGGCAGAGTTTTCAGAGGCAGTAAGACGTAATGGTGTCTGCCACTTGCTGCTCCTTAATTCTAAACCTCTCTCTGCCTGTGTTTCCTCATCTGTATGATGGGGATATTAATAGTATATTCATGGCCAGGCACAGTGGCCCATGCTTATAATCCCAGCACTTTGGGAGGCTGAGGTGGACTGATCACAAGGTTAAGAGATCGAGACCATGCTGGACAACATAGTGAAACCTCGTCTCTACTAAAAATACAAAAATTAGCTGGGCATCATGGTGCATACCTATAGTCCCAGCTACTTGGGAGGCTGTGGCAGAAGAATTGGTTGAACCTGGGAGGTGGAGGTTGCAGTGAGCCGAGATCACACCACTGCACTGCAGCCTAGGAGACAGAGTGAGACTCCATCGCAAATGGGTATATATTCCTCATAGGATCATTGTGAGATTCAGTAAGTTAATACACCGAAAGTGCTTATTACTGAATGGGCACATAGTAAGAGCTGAATAATAGTGGCTATTATTATTCTCTTTAACTCTGTAGACATTTTTCTGTACGGCCAGAACATGAGTGAAATAGTTTCCTAATCATCTTATTGAGTTATTTATTTTTCTACTTCCAGACAGGCTCATACTTAGTTTTATTTTTTAATTTATTCTTTACTTTTTTGCAGAGCCTGGGATCTTACTATGTTGCCCAGGCTGGTCGTGAACTCCTGGGCTCAGATGATCCTCCTGCCTCAGCCTCTCAAGGTGCTGCCATTACAGGTGTGAGCCACTGCATTCCGCATGGTTACTTTCTTTAATTGACAAATAAAAATTGTGTATATGTATTATATACAACATGTTGTTTTTATATGTGTATATATTGTGGAAGGGCGAAATCAAGCTAATTAACATATGCATTACTTCACTTACTATTTATTTATTTATTTGAGACAGAGTTTCACTCTTGTTGCCCAGCTGGAGTACAGTGGCACGATCTGGGCTCACTGCAACCTCCACCTCCTAGATTCAAGCGATTCTCCTGCCTCAGCCTCCCAAGTAGCTGGGACTACAGGCTTCCGCCACCATGCCCAGCTAATTTTTTATTTTAAGTAGAGATGGGGTTTCAGTATGTTGGCCAGGATGGTCTCAAACTCCAGACCTCGTGATCCACCCACCTTACCTTCCTAAGTCCTGGGATTACAGGCGTGAGCCACCACACTTGGCCTAACATACTTATTATTTTGTAGCAAGAATACTTTAAATGTTTTCTCTGCAGTTTTCAAGAATAGTATACATTGTTATTAATTATAGTCACCATGCTGTATAATAGATCTCTTGGAACTTCTTGTATCTAACTCAAATTTTTGTATCATTTTCAATTGATGCAGAAAACTGCAAAAAGTTTATCATTAACTGTCCTTAGCACCAAAGCTGATTCAACCAGGTGCTGTGGAGTGGCTATGACAATGACTGTTGAGGCAGACATCCAAAGCCAGGTTCAAAGCCAGGTTTCATCACCAATAATCTGTGTTAAATTAGCAAAGTTACCTAACCTTTCCCTGCTTTCATTTCCTCGTTGGTAAAATAGGGAAAATAACAGCATTGACCTGGCCAGGTGCAGTGGCTCAGGCCTGTAATCCCAGCACTTTGGGAGGCTGAGACAGGCAGGTTACCAGGCCAAGAGTTTGAGACCAGCCTGAGCAATATGGTGAAACCCCGCCTCTACAAAAAATACAAAAAGAAAAAGAAAAAGAAAAAAAAGCCAGGCATGGTGGTGCATGCCTGTAATCCCAGCTACTCAGGAGGCTGAGGCAGGAGAATTGCTTGAACCCAGAAGGTGGAGGTTGCAATGAGCCGAGATCGTGCCACTGATCCAGCCTGGTCGACAGAGCAAGACTCTGTCTCAAATAATAATAATAATAGCCTTGACATCACAGAGTTTCTGTGATAATCAAATAATTAAATAGTCTGCATGGTTTAGCACAGTGCGTGCAGGTAACTCTTAAGTGTTCTCGGTTATTTTATGTTTACTATGTAGGAGTCTCTGTTCTAAGCATTTTGCAAGCATTATCTCTTGTAATCTTTACCACACACTCAAGAGGTGGTCATTAAGAAGAGGCAGTTATTAACAGTACCCCCACTTTCCCAATGGGGAAATGGAGATATGAAGAAGTTACTCAGCTAAAGGCAGGCCTGGACTTGCACAGAGATGTTAGGTGTCCACTTATACTGTCTCCGGCTGGATTGCAGAGCTATTTTTTAGCAATTATTAGAGATGTAGAGAGCATCAGGGAGTAAGAAAAGGGCAAAAATAAAAAGATTAGGAGAAAAACGTAAGGACATAAATTTATCCTCAGGTTTGTGGCTGAAGAAAAGGATGTTGGAGGATTAAGATTCTTACCCAAGCATCCATTGTAAGCAGGTATGCACCTCACTTTAAACACACTTCTCTGCCAGGCGCGGCCGCTCACACCTGTAATACCAGCACTTTGGGAGGCCGCAGTGGGTGGATCAGGTCAGGAGAGCAATACCATTCTGGCCAACATAGTGAAATCCCGCCTCTACTAAAATACAGAAAAACTAGCCGGGTGTGGGAGCAGGCGCGTGTAGTCCCAGGTACGCGGGAGGCTGAGGCAGGAGAACTGCTTGAACCTGGGAGGCAGAGGTTGCAGTAAGCCAAGATGAGCCTGGAAACAACGCGAGACTTCGTTTCAAAAACAAAAAAGAAAAACAAAGGAGATGTGGGCGCTGGCTTGCAGCGCAGTGCGAGTTGGCCACGGCGGAGCTGCAGCAGCTGCAGGTGCAGGAGGCAGTGGACTCCATGGTGAAGAGTCTGGAGAAAGAGAACATCCGAAGATGCAGGGTCTCATGTTCCCGTGCAGCGCCAGTTGTTGTGAGGACAGCCAGGCCTCCATGCAGCAGGTGCACCAGTGCATCGAGCGCTGCCATGTGCCTCTGCTCAAGCCCAGGCGTTAGTCACCAGTGAGTTGGAGAAGTTCCAGGACAGCCTGGGTCGGTGTACCATGCATTGCAATGACAAGTCAAAGATTCAATAGATACTAGGAGTAAGGAGCCTCAGGTGAAGCAGCAGCTGGACGGTTGTGTGTCCAAGTGTGTGGATGACCACATGCACCTTATCCCAGCTATGACCAAGAAGATGAAGGAGGCTCTCTTATCCATGGGGAAATAAAAGTCTGCCAATGCCTAACGGGGCTGAGGGCAAGGATATGTTTTTTGTAAGGAATTGAGAATTTTAGCCTTTTTTTTTTCTTTTTTTTTTTTGAGATGGAGTTTCGCTCTTGTTACCCAGACTGGAGTGCACTGGCGCGATCTCGGCTCACCGCAACCTCCGCCTCCTGGGTTCAGGCAATTCTCCTGCCTCAGCCTCCCGAGTAGTTGGGATTACAGGCACGTGCCACCGTTCCCAGCTAATTTTTTGTATTTTTAGTAGAGACGGGGTTTCACCATGCTGACCAGATGGTCTCAATCTCTTGACCTCGTGATCCACCCGCCTCGGCCTCCCAAAGTGCTGGGATTACAGGCTTGAGCCACCGCACCCGGCCTAGTCTTTTAAGCAAAGTTTATGAATGAAGAAATTAAGGATGGCCGCAAGTATAAGACATATGTCACTTGCCTCTGGACACTGGTTCTTTTATGTTTCAGTCTGACCCAATTTAGCACCACTTTTTTTTCCATGTCATTTTTTAGGACTGAAACATCAGTCCTAAAAAATGACATGGAAAAAAAAGTGGTGCTAAATTGGGTCAGAGACATTACAGGAGAATTTTGGAGCTTGTATTTCAAAACTGTAGCCAGTGCCTGTCCTGGCAGTAAGGATCTCCCCTGTAATAAGCCAGAGCCCTCCAAGGTACCGGACTGTTCTTACTACACAGGTACCAAGAGCCTGGCAGGTTAGAGTTGGTGGAGTTTGAGGAGAGATATTTTCTCTTTGTTGCCGATAACCTGTTTACCGGAAGTGTCACCATACCATTTTCCATAAGCTGTGAAACAAAATCCATGAGGTCACTAACTTAGAAGGGAAAAAGTTTTCTGAGTCTTTGTGCTCCTGGTCTTGTGTAATTTATACAAGGGCATTCAAGTTGACTTTAAGATGTGGAATTGGGAGGGAGATGAGTTTGGATAAGAACTTTGAAAGGTTCCTTGTGGATCCCCATTTCTGGTCATCAAGATGTGGATTTACATTTCTTAAAATTATTACGTGCTACATCTTTCAGCCTGGAGACCATGCAAAAACACGAGAGGTCATGACATATTAATTATGAGAAGCATAATTACTGTCTGATGGGTCCTGAGACTGTGTAGCAAAATGACAATGACAGGAGAAGTTTTTTTTTTCTTTGAGATGGAGTTTCTCTCTTGTTGCCCAGGCTGGAGTGCAATGGCACGATCTCGGCTCACCGCAAACTGCCTCCCGGATTCAAGCAAATCTCCTGCCTCAGCCTCCCAAGTAGCTAGGATTACAGGCATGCGCCACCACGCCTGGCTAATTTTGTATTTTTAGTAGAGATGGGATTTCTCCATGTTGGTCAAGCTGGTCTAGAACTCCCAACCTCAGGTGATCCACCCGCGTTGGTATCCCAAAATGCTGGGATTACAGGCGTGAGCCACTGCCCCCAGCATGACAGGACAATCTTGCAGTAACACCTTCCCCTTGAAGATAAAGGGATTTTGATTGTGATATATACTAGTGTCTAGGAATACTAGAGGAATAGAAGAGGACCAGTTGGCTACTTGATTATAACAGTGTTATAAAGTACTGGATTTGGAAAAGGCTGGTTTTTACAGAACAGATGGAACAAAAGCCTAAACCTAGCATTGCCTACTTAGCCCCCTGAGTTAACAGAGCCCAAATGAGACAAACCCCTGGCAACAGGAAATTCGAGGGAGAAAAAGTAACCAACTTGAGCTAGGATGAGCTGACTCCCTTAGAGCAAAAGAGAGGCAGCCCCATTACCAAATACCGCTTTTGCCTCGGGCTTTTGCAGCTCGCAGTGTTCCTGCCCCGCCATGACACCTTATTGTTTTGATAGCAACTTCACTATATTGACACCAACTAATTACTTGAAATGATAATACAGCCTGTCCACTTGCTGTTTCCAGGCTGTGATATATTTTCCTAGTGGTTTGATTTTTTAAAATAAATAAGGTTTAATTTTCTCCCTTCCCCCGCAAAAAAGAAAAAACAAAACAAAAGACACTTCTCTTAGCAGAGCAGTAGACCTACTACCTCTCTGACCTTTATTGTAAGAATTCAAGCAAGCTTCCAAGTTCCTAGCCCATGAGGAAATGAGAGGGCGGCAGAATGACTTTCTGCATACAATTCATTTTCTGCCTGGTCAACAAAACAATTTGTTGTCAAGAGGAGCTAAATCAGGCTGTTTAAATCCCTAGTCAGTAAGAAATATTCTCTTGATTTATGAAAAAAAATCAATAAAGGTATGTTGATTTAGATTTGTGCAGCTACAAACATACATATGCCTTGAGTCTTTTTCTTCCTTTCAAATTGCATGTTAGCGTGACTTGTAGAAATGAGTGCCCGATGACGCATTTGAAATAATAGCAATGGTGTTAACGATAGTAAAAGTACCATCATAATTACTGTCACTTATTAAGTGCCTGCCCTGAGCTAGGCATTATCCTATAAACTTTCTGTTCATTATACTGTTTAATTTTCTCAACAATCTTATGAGAGCAGAATTTTGATTAAAGATAGTACTCTGGCCTGGCACGGTGGCTCACGCCTGTAATCCCAGCACTTAAGTAGGTCGAGGCGGATGGAGCACAAGGTCAAAAGTTTGAGACCAGCCTGGCCAATATGGTGAAATCCCATCTCTACTAAAAAGACAAAAATTAGCCAGATGTGAAGGCACATGCCTTTAGCCTCATCTACTCAGGAGGCTGAGGCAGGAGAACCACTTGAACCTGGGAGGCAGAGATTGCAGTGAACTGAGATCACAACATTGCACTCCAACCTAGATGGCAGAGTGAGACTGTGTCGCAAAAAAAAAAAAAAAAAAAAGATAGCACTCTGAACACAGACGTTTATTGCCACTTTCTCCTGAAGGCCCATTAAAATGGCAAACTGTAGTACTTTCCATTTTGTTTCAGTAAATAAATGCACAAGGATTAAGAGAGCCATAGAGACAATTGTAGCCAGAACAATTTGGAATCTGAAAATCAAAAGAAGTCTGTGTGGTACGACTTTTTGGACTAGGTTTAGCTCAAGTAGCAGAAAGCCCAATTTGACAGCGATTTAAACACATGGGGTTTATTTTTCTCATGTAAGAAAGCTCTTTGCAGCTTTCTTAACATTGTGGTGTATGACTCTCATCTCAAGGGGCAGTAAAGCAGCTTGAGTTTTCTACATCATATTCATTTTCCAGTTGGCGGTAAAGAGGAAAGGTGGGGTGAGACAGGTGTGCACCTCAGTTTAATATTTCTCACCGGGCACAGTGGCTCACACCTGTAATTCCCGCACTTTGGGAAGCCAAAGTGGGCAGATTACCTGAGGTCAGGAGTTCAAGACAAGCCTGACCAACATGGAGAAACCCTGTCTCTACTAAAAATACAAAATTAGCTGGGCATGGTGGCGCATGTCTGTAATCCCAGCTATTCGGGAGGCTGAGGCAGGAAGAATCACTTGAACCTGGGAGGTGGAGGTTGCAGTGAGCCGAGATTGCACCATTGCCCTCCAGCCTGGGCAACAGGAGCGAAACTCTGTTTCAAAAAAACAAAAAAAGAGACACTTCTCTTAGCCGGGCATGGTGGCTCACTAAATCAGGGAGGGGGTGGAAGCAACTTTCCATAAGACACGCCCATCAGTGTGCCCTGTCAGTTTACCATTGCCATGGCAACACCTATGAGTTTCCCTTTCCATGGCAGCAACCCAATGACCTAGAAGTTACTACCCTTTCCCTAGAAATGTCTGCATAAACTATTTCTTCATCTGCATGCAATTAAAAGTAGGTAAAAACATGAATGCAGAACTGCCCTGAGTTGCTGCTTTCTGCCTATGGCATAGCCCTGCTCTGAAGGGGCAGTCACAGAGCTGTCACATTGCCGAAGCCAGAACACTGCTGCTTCAGTGAAACGGTTTTCTTCTACCCTACCACCAGCTTGCTCTTCAATTATTTCCTGGGTGAAGCCAAGAACCCAGTTTGGGGCTCACCTAACCTGCATCAGTCCCAGCTACTTGAGAGACTGAGGCAGAAAGATCACTTGAAGCCAGGAGTTCGAGGCTGTAGTGAACTGACTACACCACTGCACTCCAGCCTGGCTGACAGAGGGAGACCTTGTCTCAAAAAAAGTAGACAGTTCTCTTCTGGGTTTTTATGATCAGATGTCTTTTATTCAAGATATTAATCTCTATGAGGGATAGATGTTATCTAGGTTTAGTAAAAATAGATAGCACTCTGAACACATACATTTATAGTGACTTTCCCCTGAAAGCCCACTAAAATGGCAAAAAGTGATACTTTTCATTTTGTTTTGGGAAATAAATGCTATTTTTATGACTAATTAGAGTCTAATTAATTTGCCTTTATTAAACAAATGCTAGATTAGAAAAGTTCTTAGCACACCTAGCACTGTGCCAGCACTTACTAGGATGCTAGCTCCAGGATTAGCTGTGGGAATAACTATAACCATGTAATTTCATCTCGTTTATTCTTGATGAGCCGGTCAGCATAATGGAGCCCGGAGAGCCTCTCTAAATGGTGGCTGGGATAGGCAATGAGATGACGCAGATAAGCCCGGGCAGCAAACGATCTCCCCAAATGCTAATCTCTTTTCCTCTCTCTATTCATCCTTTAGGGAGCCTCTAAGAGCATCTATGGCACACTAGCAAAGGGCACTAAGGATCCTTTATTTGGAAACAGAACTTTGCAATTTACAGGTTCACAAGCACAATCTCTTTTGGAGCCTGTGATGTACTGTCATGAAGAGTCAAAAGGAAGTAGATTCTGCGGCAGTACTGCCACTTTTGTGATTCAGATGCAAGTTTTACCTTTTAGCCTGAACTGTAAAGTAGGTTGATAATAGTTTTAGTTACCTCATAGGGTGACTGATAGAATGATATAATTTCTAGCAAGTGCTTACAGCATAGTAAATGTTCAATAAATGTTAGCTTTTATCATTTACTGGGACTATTAGCCCATTAGATGACAAAATGAAGATTCAGAGACCCCACAATGACTATACTAATAATTAATAATGACAATATTCATTGATTGAAGCCTTATTATGTGTCCAGAAAGCAGCCCTTGTTGAGAAATGGGAGGCGAACGGTGGCAGCCAATTCTTTGATGTTCACTGTAGACATTAATAAACTTTCATTAATGTCTACAGTGAACGAAGGTCTGTGCTGACCTTCCTGCTTGATTCTAAGGATTCCAGGATGAGTGCAGTTGGGCACAGTCCTTCATCTGATGGCTTTTGCAATAAGGAGAAACAAAGAGGCGTGTCTTGACAATTGCCCTACTCTGTGCTGAATGCTATGCTAGTGGAAAGCATGTGATCTACCTATGTAAACACAAACAGAAAGATGTTAGTTATTGCAGTTAGTAATTGCTGTGTGACACCTGACCCCCACACTTAAAATAGCAATGAATATTGATTGTCTCACACAGTTTCTGAAGGGTCGGAATTCTGCGTGGCTCAGTAGGATAGTCTGGCGCACAGTCTCTAATGAAGTTATCAGCCATGACTGCAGGTACCTGAAGGTCTGATCAGGGCTGGAGGATCTAAGACAGCTCTCTCCTCGCTAGTAAGGTGATGCAGCCACTGGCAGAAGACCTCAGTTCCTTGTCCTGTGGACCTCTTGCTTGAGTATCCTCCTGACATGGTAGCTGGTTTTCCTCACAGCACGTGACCCAAAAGAGAACAAGGCAGAAGCCACATGTCTTTTGTAAGGTATGCATGCAAGTCATATGCTGTCATTACACAGGTTGGCTCTATTTTTGGTGGGAGGGGCTATATAAGAGGGAAAATATCAGGTGGCAGGAATCACTGGGGCCACCTTGGAGGCTGGCAACCACAGAGGTCAACTGACTCTATCTGGTGGTTCAAGGAAGACTTTCTAGAAGAGGTCATGCCTGAAAGAGCTAAGTTAGGAACAATTTATAACCTGGGCCCCATGGACAGAACTCAGGGGCCTGTGAAGTTGAGTCAGGGGAGGTAGGATTACATCTTCATTTTTCTACACCTATACTGAAATTTAACAGTCTTTCAATTATGAGTATAAGAAACCCATGCCAGTGTCCTTAGTAATACCTGTGACTTTGTCACCAGCAGAAACTACCAATGTTTTGTTTGCATGTGTGATCAGCACGGTAAGACCCTGTCTTTACAAACAAAAATTTAAAACTACTGTTATTTTAGATATCTTGAAATATTGCTTGCATTAATCAAAATCATGAGACTGAGAGCAGTGGCTCATGCCTGTAATCCCAGCACTTTGGGAGACCAAGGGAGAAGGATCATTTGAGACCAAGAGTTTGAGACCAGCCTGGACAACATAGTGAGACTCTCGTTTCTATGAAAAATAAAAATTAGCCAGGCGTGGTGGTGCATGCCTGTAGTCCCAGCTGCTCGGGAGGCTGAGGCAGGAGTATCACTTGAACCCAAAAGTTTGAGGCTGCACTGATCTGTGATTGTACCACTGCACTCCAGCCTAGGTGACACAGAAAGACCCTATAACTAAAAGGAAAAAAGTTATAGTGATTGTTAGACTCATTGTTCTCACTCATAAGTGGGAGTTGAACAATGAGAACACATGGACACAGGGAAGGAAACAACACACCGGGGCCTGTCAGTGGGTGGGAGGAAAGGGAAGGAGAGCATTAGGACAAATATCTGATGCGTGCAGGGCTTAAAACCTAGATGACAGGTTGATAGGTGCAGCAAATCACCACGGCACATGTATACCTGTGCAACAAACCTGCACATTCTGCACATGTATCCCAGGACTTAAGAAAAAAATTATAGTGATTGTTAGACCTCACACCAGATCTTGATATATAATGCATAATTAATGAATTACAGGTATTTTTATATAATTTTGTTTTAAATATTTTAATAATTATATTTCAACATATTTGCCTTTGTAACTCTGTATTTTATGTTACGCAATTAAGGTTCTTCTAAGAAATAAACCATAAATGTTACTAGACTGCCAAATAGATCTATAACACACATGTATACAAAATAGTATGTACAGAAGGTTGAGTAGGAATTTTCCATTAAAAGGAGAAAAGAAGGCCAGGTGCTCTGGCTCACGTTTGTAGTCCCAGCACTTTGGGAAGCCGAGGCAGGTGGATTGCTGGAGGTTGGGAGTTCGAAACCAGCCTGACCAACATGGAGAAACCCCATCTCTACTAAAAATACAAAATTAGCTGGGCATGGTGGCACATGCCTGCAATCCCAGCTACTCGGGAGGCTGAGGCAGGAGAATCGCTTGAACCCAGGAGACAGAGATTTCGGTGAGCTGAGATCATGCCATTGCACTCCAGCCTGGACAACAAGAGCAAAACTCTGTCACACACACAAAGAAAAAAAGGAAAAAAGAAAGAGCATTACAGGCAGAGGCAGGAAGTAGGCACCTGTGTCTGTATACTTGTATATTACTAAAAGCTTCAAGTCCAAAAAGGGGAAGGAGGTAAATGAAGCTTTAAACACAACAGGGACCAGGTCACAAAAGATGAGGCCAAAGAACCTGAACCCAATACCATTATGATAGTAAAGGCTGGGATAGGAGAGCCAAAAAAGGTCGATTTATGTATTTATTTAATAATTACTTATTTTAGAATACATAATTCATATACAAATACAAGATTTAAAGTGTATACAGCAGAAGGCTTCCTTTCATTACCTGCTGCAGCTACTCTGGGTTGCTCTGCAATCCAGAAGCCATCACAAGTTTGTTTTAGATTCTCAGGAAAACATTTTTATGTAAGGGAATAGCTGTTTAGATTTGCTTTTGAAGTAGCTTACTCTGATTAAGTTGCCAATTGAGACAAAGCTTTATGGAGAATCTGCTGGTGAGCATGAGAAGCAAGGCTAGGAATTTGAGGGAGAGAATGTCATTCTTTACTCTTTTTTTTTTTTTTTTTTTTTAGATGAAGTCTCACACTGTCACCCAGGCTGGAGTGCAGTGGCATGATCTCGGCTCACTGCAACCTCTGCCACACAGGTTCAAGCAATTCTCCTGCCTCAGCCTCCCAACTAGCTGGAACTACAGGCATGTGCCACCATGCCCAGCTACTTTTTTAAATTTTAGTAGAGACAGGGTTTCACCGTGTTAGTCAGGATGATCTCAAACTCCTGACCTCGTGATCCACTTGCCTCGGCCTCCCAAAGTGCTGGGATTATAGGTGTGAGCCACCATGCCAACCGACTTTTTAAAGGAATTAACTACAAAGCTTCTTGAAGATTCCACACATGCAAAGAAAACACAATTTATTTGTTTAATAAGTTCAGATTTCTTTTACAAAAAATGGGAAGCAGTACAGCAAGGTGATTAAAAACACTGCACACAGGCTGGGCGTGGTGATTTACCCCTGTAATCCTAACATTTTGGGAGGCTGAGGCAGGAGGATTACTTCAAGCCAGGAGTTCAAGACCAGCCTGGGCACCAAGGTAAGACTCTGTCTCTACAAAAAATTTAAAAATTAGCCAGGTGTGGTGGTGTACTCCTGTAGTCCCAGCTACTCAGGAGAGTGAGACAGGAGGATTGCCTGAGCCCAGGAGTTTGAGGCTGGAGTGAGGCAACAGTGGGAGACCCTGTCTCCAAAAAACCAAACAAACAAACAAAACAAAAGAAAAAAACAATGCAGACTTACAGGCTTTAGAATTGAGAGAATTTGGATTGAGTCTCTTCTTTACCATTTGCTAAGTCTTTGCTCTTTGCTAAACTAAGCCTCAGTCATCTCTTCTATAAAGCAAAGCTTTTAATATCTATGTCTGTGAACTCCTGATGATGGTGTAGGTGATAATGCTTGGAAAACGCTCCATACAGTTATGTGTGTGCTTTAAAGTCAGATCTAACATCACAATGGTGCCTCATATTTGAATTTTAAGGTTCTTCCAGTCCAGCTCTAATCACCAGTATCAATGATGAGAGCTAACGTGTTGAGTGCTTACTCTGTGCCTGGTGCTGTGCTGGGTGCTTTGTAGTTATCACTTCCTTTCTTTTTTTCCTCCCCTCACCACCTTTCTGGTACCTTTACATGTACATGTCTGTCAAGATCTGGGATGAATTTGGGCTCCAAGCCCTGGAGTCTTTGGAAGAACTTACTTGCAAGATTATAACAGCAGTGGATCCGAGTGGTATCTTCAAAATGTTGGCAGCCAAAGAAAGACACTCTAAACACTCTGAACGGGTGATGAAAGACTTTAAAGTCGTTCACGCTTGTAATCCCATCACTTTGGGAGGCTGAGGCAGGTGGATCACCTGAGGTCAGGAGTTCGAGACCAGCCTGGCCACCATGGTGAAAGCCTGTCTCTACTAAAAATACAAAAATATTAGCCAGGCATGGTGGTAGGTGCCTGTAATCCCATCTGCATGGAAGTGGGAGGCTGAGGCAGGAGAATTGCTTGA
The DNA here is from genome assembly GCA_031835075.1 of Saguinus oedipus. NCBI lineage: Eukaryota > Metazoa > Chordata > Mammalia > Primates > Cebidae > Saguinus > Saguinus oedipus. The sequence continues at coordinate 36,989,640 of CM063189.1, forward strand.
ACCTGGGAGGTGAAGTTTGCAGGGAGCTGAGACTGCACCGCTGCATTCCATCCTGGGCAACAGAGCAAGACTGCATCTCAACAAAACAAAGCAAAACAAAACAAAAACTGTAAACAGAATGGCTGAGGTAGGAGGATTGCTTGAGCCTAGGAAGCTGAGGCTGCAGTGAGCCAAGATCACACCACTGCACTACAGCCTGGGTATTATTATTATTATTCAAAATAATAATAGTAAATCTACAAATAGCTGCAATTTTTGAGTGGCTGGGTGCACCACAACTGCTCCCGCTGGAGGGTGATATGTTTCCCTGCAGACAGGGATGGAGTTGGACTGAAATGCAATTCTACCAATGCCAGCCAGTTAACCATTATATGTTCTGGGTGCAGGGGAGCTTGGGGCTTCAGTGAAATTTCCAATGAAGTTTCCAAACTTAGGGGCTTAATTTGCAGAAGTCACAGCAATAAATGCAGTCACCAAGGGAGCGGGCTTAACTGTGGCCCAGGAGAAAATGTGCTTTATTACTTAGTCCTGCAGACTTCCATGATAAAACAAAATCAGGCTGTCCCTGTTATGCTTCAGGGAACTCATTTCATAGCCTATCACAGCTGCTACGTTTACAAGTTAACTAGTTTAATGAATCCCAAACTTTTAGATTTCACTCAATAGAGAAAAGCTTTGGTTTGTTGTTTTTATTATGATTTGTGTATGGTTTTTAGTAAAGATTTTTATAGTGAGATTATCAACTTTATCAATGTGTCAAGAAAAACCATTTTAAAAATGAAAAAAACACTGCCCTGGCGTGATGGGTCATGCCTGTAATCCTAGCAATTTGGGACATCAAGGCAGGAGGATCATTTGAGTGCAGGTGTTCGAGACCAACGTGGACAATAAGCAAGACCTTGTCTCTACAAAATATTTAAAAATTAGCCAGATGTGGTGGTCCTAGCTACTCAGCTGGCTCGGGTAGGAGGATTGCTTAAGCCTGGGAAACTGAGGCTGCAGTGAGCCAAGATCACACCACTGCAGTACAGCCTGTGTATTATTATTCAAAATAATAATAGTAGTAATAACATAAAAATGAGAAAACAAAACAAAACCCTGCCATCACCTTCCAGAAAAGATAAAACATTTCAACACTAAAACAGTAGACAATACTATACATTACTTGAGAACAATTTTTGCCAAGAATCTAATGAAGCATCCAGTCTTATTTCCAGATTACAGAAGACATAGAGACAGAGGAACAATGTAAATAGCACCATGAGGAAATAATCAGAAGAATCTTTGGGGCACATTCTGTAAGGTGGCATGACCTGGAACCTTTCAATGTCATTGTCACAGGGAAAAGAGTTGGGGGCACCGTTCCAGATTAAATGAGACCAAAGAGACAAGCAACCAAGTGCAATGCATGGACCTTGAATGAGTTCTTGTTCAGAGAGGGGAAGCGCTATACAAGGCATTTTACAAAAAGTGAAATGTAGAGTTACTATGTGATCCAGCAATTTCACTCCAAGCTATGAGAAATGAAAATATATGTCAGGGCCAGGCACGATGGCTCAGGCCTCTAATCCCAGTACTTTGGGAGGTTGAGGCAGGCAGATCGTAGGATCAGGAGACTGAGACCATCCTGGCCAACATGGTGAAACTGCATTTCTACTAAAAATACAAAAATCAGCTGGGTGCAGTGGCCACCCCTGTAATCCCAGCTACCCAGGAGGCTGAGGCAGGAGAACTGCTTGAACCCTGGAGGTAAAAGTTGCAGTAAGCTGAGATCATGCCACTGCACTTCAGCCTGGTGACAGAGTGAGACTCTGTCTCAAAAAAAAAATTAAAAATTAGGGAAATACATATCAGCCGAGAGTGGTGACTCATGCCTGTAATCTTACCAGTTTGAGAGGCTGAGGCAGGAGGATGGCTTGAACTCATGAGTTCAAGACCATCCTGGGCAACATAGTGAGGACTTGTCTCTACAAAAAAAGAAAACACATGTCCACACAAAAATGTGCATAGCTGCATTACTCATAATAACCAAAAGAGTGGAAACAATCTAAAAGTTCATCAAGTGATGATTGAATAAATAAAATGTAGCACATCCTTAAAATGGAATATTATTCTGTCATGAAAATGACAAAGTATCGATTCCTGTTACAATATAAATGAACCTCAAAAACATTGTGCTAAATGAAAGAAGCCGGACACAAAAGACTATTTGTCATTTGATTCAATTTATAGGAAATGCCCAGAACAGGCAAATTCATACAGATAGAAAGTCGATTAATTGTTCCCAGGGACTAGTGGGTATGGAGAATGAAGAGTGACTGCTAGCAGGTAAGGAAAATATTCCAAAATTAGATAGTGGTGATTATTATGGAACTCTATAAATATACTAAAATACCACTGAATTCTACACTTTGAGGGAGTAGTGAATTTTATGGTATATGAATTGTATCTCAATTTTTTAAAAACCCCAAATAATAGTTTAGGTACAAATAATTCATATAATGGAGATATCGGTCATTTTCTTAGGTGTGAAAATGGCATTGGGATATAAAAATCATAACCTCATTCTTAGGAGAGGCCTGCTGACATATCTAGAGGTCAATTGTCATGGTGCTGGCAGTGCGTTTTCACATAACTGAGCCCACACAACAGAATGGGCTCTTTATCACAAACACGAGCTGAGTAAGGTGACTTAAACCTGTTAATCCAGCACTTTGGGAGGCTGAGACGAGAGGATTGCTTGAGGCCAGGAGTTTGAGATGAGCCTGAGCAACATAAGACTCCCATCTCTACCATATATATAATAAAGCAAATATGGGGGCGGGAGTATTTGGACATTCACTATACCCTTCCCTCAACTTTTTTGGATGTCTAAATATTTTCTTAAAGCATATGCTGGGATAAGAGAAAAAATCAGATGTGATCTCAGAAGATAAAAGACAGTACTTTAGGTGGAATATATTTAGCTTTATGAAAAATTCATTTTTTTTCTTTGAGATGGAGTCTTGTTCTCCCACCCAGACTGGAGTGCAGGGGCACAATCTCGGCTCACTGCAACTGTGGCCTCCCAGGTTCAAGCAATTCTCATGCCTCAGCCTCCCAAGTAGCTGGGACTACAGGTGTGCGCCACCAACTAATTTTTGTATTTTTTAGTAGAGATGGGGTTTCGTCATATTGGCCAGGCTGGTCTCAAACTCCTGACCTCAAGCAATTCACCCGCCTCGGCCTCCCAAAGTGCTAGGACTACAGGTGTGAGCCATTTCCATTTTCTCATTTTTCTCACTTTCCCAGGGAGTGGTGAAAATCCCTTGGCATCTATCAGAGGACAGGAGCTGAGGATCCAGTGTCCTGGAGAGGCAGCAGCGTTCAGGGCACCTGGTTAAGACGGTGAGTTCGGGGCTAGTGCCCTTATTTGGATTCTAACCGCAGCCACTGTTAGCTCCTGCTTGCCAAGTGGCCTTGGGCAAGTTGCTTACGTTTCTTGTGCCTCCTTTCCCTCATCTATGAAATTGGGTTGCTAATAAATGGTGCCTGCTCATAGGGGGTCGTAAAGATTAAGTGAGTTAATATTGGTGAAGGGCTCAGAACCATGCCTGGTCTGTAGTGTGTGCTCCATGCAGATTTGTTAAATAATAAAATCCATTTCTTTAGAGCTACGTGTGTTCATTTTCTATTGCTGCTGTGCCAAATGACTGCAAACTGAGTGGCTTAAACAATACACATTATCTGATGCTTGTGGCCCAGATGCCTAAAGCTGGGCTAAAACCAAGGAGTCAGCCAGGAAGTACCTTTCTGGGGACTCCAGGGCAGAATGTGGTTCTATGCCGTTTTCGATTTCCAGAGGCTTCCCATTGGGATTCTTTAGCTCAAGGCCCCCCTTCCTCCATCTTCAAGGCCAGCCATGGTGAGTCAGGTCCCTCTCACATTGCAGCTCTCGGATCTCTCCCTCTGCCTTCCTCTTCCATTTTTAAAGAGCCCTGTGATTACAATGGACTCCCTCGGATAATCCAGAATAATCTTCCCTTTTCTTTCTTTCTTTTGTTTTGTTTCTTTTCTTTTCTTTTTTTGAGACAGGGTCTCACTCTGTCCCCAGGCTGGAGTGCAGCAGCCTGATCTCAGCTCATTGCAATCTCTGCCTCCTGGGTTCAAGCGATTCCCCTGCCTCGGCCTCCTGAGTATCTGGGATTACAGGTGCAAATTTTTTGTATTTTAGCAGAGATGGGTTTTCATCATGTTGGCCAGGATGGCCTCTATTTCCTTACCTCATCATCTGCCTGCCTCGGCCTCCCAAAGTGCTGAGATTACAGGCATGATCCACCACGCCCAGCCAATCTTCCTTTTTTTTAAAAAAAAAAAAAAGAAGCGGCAGCAAAGTCATAGTCTAGCTTTATGAAAGAGCCTATGGCACAGAGACAATATAAAAACACTCTAAGTCCCATCAGTTTAATAATAATAAAAATGCCCCAAAATGGCCACGTGTGGTGGTTCATGCCTGTAATCTCAACACTGTGGGAAGCTGAGGGGGGTGGATCACTTGAGGCCAGGAGTTTGAGACCAGCCTGACCAACATGGTGAAATCCCGTCTCTACTAACAATACAAAAAAATTATCCAGGTGCAGTGGTGCGCACCTGTAATCCAGCTACCCAGGAAGCTGAAGCATGAGAATCACTTGAGCCTGGGAAGCAGAGACTGCAGTAAGCTGAGACCTTGCCACTACACTCCAGCTGGGTGACAGAGCAAGATCGTGTCTCAAAAAAACAAAAAAGAAAAAAAATCCCCCAAAATGGAAAACCAAGGAGGGAGGGGAAGAGGCTCCCGGGCCCAGTGCACAAGGAACCCTGCTCATGGCACCGGGCCTAGCCACAGGGTTCTTCAGCATTGCTGTTGCTATGAGGTTGGGGGACAGTGATTGTCCTATGATCCTATGGGGGCCACTGTTGACCTGGGTCAGGGACCCTCACTTCTGGGTAGTGCTTGACTTCTGCCTGCCCCGGTGCTGTCCAGCAGGCCAGAGATGAATGCTCTGGGAGGCTCTGCCACCATCGTCCCTGCAGACCACCCACCCTTTTCAATTTTCCTTTTTAATTTATTTATTTTTTCATTTTTCGAGTCCAGGTCTTGCTCTGTCGCCAAGGCTAGAGTGCACTGGCAGGATCATAGCTCACTGCAGCCTCGAATTCCTGGCCTTAAACAATCCCTGGCCTCAGAAGCAGCTAGGATTGTAGGCATGGGCCACCATGCCTGGCTAGTTTTTGTATGACTTGTAGAGAAGGAGGTCTCACTCTGTTGCCCAGGCTGGTCTCAAACTCTTGGCAGTCTCAGTGATCCTGTAGCCTTGGCCCCCCAGGGTTTGTGATGACAGGTGTGAGCCGCTGAGCCGGGCCTCAAGCTTCCTCCCCAATTAGACACTTTCATTTCATCTGCAACCTTCATTCTCCTTTGCCCTGTGACGTAATGCATTCGCAGGTTCTGAAGACTGCGATTTGGACATCTTTGGAAGCCTTTATCTGCCTACCCCAGTACAGGAACTTTCCGCAGAGTGAAGTGAATAGACTGGGCTAAGCAACTAGAAGGCGGCTAGTGTGAGGACTCACGCCACCAACTGGACTTGGCCCACAGCTCTGGGATTTCCCTTTACTATTACTATTTCAGGGAATAAATCCCACATTTGATGAAAGGTTCATCAGGAACAGAGCTTATGACAAGGCAGGTGTGTGGTTGAAACTTACTACACAGAGTGCAGAAACTAAAAAAGAAGAGGTTTTCATGTTTATGAAATAACAGGAGAAGGCTGGCGCGGCGGCTCACACCTGTAATCCCAGCACTTTGGGAGGCAGAGGCAGGCACATGAGGAGGTCAGGAGATGGAGACCATCCTGGCTAACATGGTGAAACCCCGTCTCTGCTAAAAACACAAAAGATTAGCGTGGCGGCGCATGCCTGTAGTCCCAGCTACTCGGGAGGCTGAGGCAGGAGAATCGCTTGAACCTGGGAGGCACAGGTTGCAGTGAGCTGAGATCGAGCCACCGCCCTCCAGCATGGGTGATAGAGTGACTCCGTCTCAAAACAAACAAACAAAAAGAAATAACAGGAGAAATAGTAATGTCTCAGCAAGAGGGAGTGTGGCTGCTGGCTGGCCGGGGTGTGTGGCTGGTTCCTGGAATAAACTGCAGTAGAACAGTCTTTCCTCAGTACCTGCATATAACTGTCATTTCATTAATACTGGTAGACAAACTGGCTTCCAAGGCCAACACTCTTTTACTCTGTTAGCTGTTCGACCAAAGAAATCTAAAGTCCTCCAGACCCACTTTAATGCCAGCTGAAAAATAAACGTACATGTGCAAACCGAGATAAGGCATTAACAGGCAGACCTATTGAAATAAACATATTGAAATAAACAGGAGAATGTTTTATAATTGATTATTTTTTTCTGTTATTGAAGCAAATATTGAAATTTCACTGCTTAATTATAGCTTATTGGTTTAAAATATTCTGGCTTCTGCAATGTACACTGTAAATTTCTGATATATGTTTGCTTCCCTGTGTGAAGCAATGTTACAGTACAGCTAAAGTCACCATTCAAGACATTACTGTCAGGCTGGATATGTGGAGAGACTAATGAGTGGACCACAAAGTTGAGGGGCGGATCAGGTGGTAACGGACGGATGGACAGATGCAGAGAAACAGAGGGATGCGGAGATGAACTCATAAAGCTGTGAATGCCGGAGTCAGAAGAGGCTACATTGCATAGTGGTTAAAGGTTCTAATACCAGCTCTGACGTTTACTGGGTCACCCTGGGCAAGTTACTTAATCCCTCCATGTCTCCATTTGTTGGTAAAAATAAAGGCAATGTGGCCGTGCATGGTGGCTCATGTCTGCAGTTCCAGCACTTTGGGGAGGCTGACATGGGAGGATTGCTTGAGGCCAGGAGTGGGAGACTGGCCTGGGCAACATGGAAAGACCCTATCTCTACAAAAAAGTTAGCCAGGCATGGATTTTATAGACAGGCTGGAGGAGGCAGAGTCTGATTTAGATAGGGCCCACAGATAGGTTGCACCAGGTGTGATGTTTACATACTGCATGGGGAAGGCTGGCCACCCCACCCTAATCTTATTATGCAAATAGGCTTTCCACTTGGCCAGTCATGTCATCTGCTCTCTACTGCACACGTGGTTGGAAAGGAAAAAAGATGGAGCTGCCATGTTGAAGATGCCTAGTCCCAGATAGCCTTTTCCTACTGGCACAGCTGCCAGCATTCACTTGTGCAAGCTTCTAGCTCGCTTGTCTGTTTTTCTGGCACAATTTTACAGGCTGCTCTTTGTTAGAAAAGAAAATGATTTGGGGGCTGCTTTTCATGAAAAGGAAAACCTTACCAAGTTTTCCTGTATCCTCACTATCTGCCTAAATAACTTACTTTTTCTTTCCTTCCTTCCTTCCTTCTCTTTCTTTTCTTTCTTTCTTTTCCTTCCTTCCTTCCTCCCTTTCTTCCTTCCTTTTTTTTTTTTTGGCCGAGTCTCACTCTGTCTCCGGGCTGGAGTGCAGTGGCTTGATCTCGGCTCCCTGCAAACTCTGCCTTCCAGGTTCAAGAGAGTCTCCTGCCTCAGCCTCCCGAGTAGCTGGGACTACAGATGCCTGCCACCATGCCCAGCTAATTTTTATATTTTTAGTAGAGACAGGGTTTTCAGCATGTTGGCCAGGATGGTCTCCATTTCTTGACCTCGAGTAATCCACCTGCCTAGGCCTCCCAAAGTGCTGGGATTACAGGCGTGAGCCGCCTCGCCCGGTATAAATAATTTTCTTAACTCCTGTATCAGTATGAGTGGGGCCTGACACTAGGCTGAGCCAGAGGTGTGGAGGGAAGAGGTGGAAACAGAGAGCAATTGCCAAAAGGTCACTTAGGCAATTTGCACACTTCTGACCTAATTATTTTAACTGTGCCTCTGTTGGCACCCTAGGTCCCCACCTGCCAGGCAATTACATCCTCCTCTCCTACCCTACTCCCAGGAGCCATATTGCCACTCTATCACCCAGATTAAATCACATAGTTCTGAGAGCAGCTTGACTGGATTAACTCCCTGTCCATCTATTTCCCACCCATTTGCTGTGGGGCTTGAAAACGTAGATTTCATTGTGTCGCTCCCCTGTTAAAAATCTCCCTTGGCCAGAGGTGCTTGGCTACGCCTCCTAGAGGTGTCTTGGAGTAATTCCTCATAACACCCTGTTTCTCTCTCCAACGTGCCTCCGTTGGGAACATAAAGCTTTACGGTCAGGGTGGGCGCGGTGGCTCAAGCCTGTACTCCCAGCACGTTGGCAGGCTGAGGTGGGCACATCAGGAGGTCAGGAGATTAAGACCATCCTGGCCAACATGGTGAAACCCTGTCTCTACTAAATATACAAAACGTTAGCTGGGCGTGATGGCACACACCTATAGTCCCAGCTACTCAGGAGGCTGAAGCAAGAGAGTTGCTTGAACCCAGGAGGCAGAGGTTGCAGTGATCAGAGATCGAGCCATTGCATTCCAGCCTGGGTGACAGAGCGAGACTCCATCTCAAAAAAAAAGAAAGAAAAGTTATAGAGTCACCCTACCTAAGGGGCTGAGAGTGATCCTGCTGCTTCCCCTCCTCAGCCCATCGCAGGCTTCTGCAGCTACAGCCAACACTCAGAGCGTCCTAAGTGCCGATGTGGTCCACGCCTGTTTCCTCCTGTTGTCATCAGATCCCTCCCTTTCTTCTGCAGAGGAGATTCTTCCTAGGTGCCCAAGCCCTCTGGCTTCTGTGTGGTTTCATCCAATGAGACGCCCTGGCAGGAGACCGGAGGGAGCCAGCTATTCTTCTTCCCAAGACTTCTGCAGGGTTTTCCCACAGTGATTGTCCTTTCTCTAGGGTCCAGTCCCTGAAGGACAGCCTGTCATGGATGAGCAGTGATTATTTGGGCTGGTGGCATGGGCTAAAAGGATGAACCAAGACAGTTGAAGGTAAAGAAAGACAGATTTATCATTAAAGACAGTAGGAAAATCTGTTGCAAGGTTGCAATGGGCAGATTTAGCAGAAGAGGAGCTGACTGCAAGGAAACAAAGGCTTGCTGGAGATTTTATATAGTTTTAAAATGGTTCTTGGGCTGATGGATAACGTCAAGGCATCAGGGACCTAATTTGCATTCTTCTGTCAGCTGAGGTGTTTGATAAATTGAAGTGTTCGATGATAAGCAGGAAGCTCCTATGCTCTGTGTGTTATCTGTGAAGGAGGGCCGCATGTTTGGGTCCATAAAGAAAGGCAGATCTGGCCAGGTGCAGTGGCTCACGTCTGTAATCCCAGCACTTTGGGAGGCTGAGGAGTGTGGATCACGAGGTCAGCAGTTTGAGACCAGACTGGCCAATATGGCGAAACCCCATCTCTACTAAAAATACAAAAATTAGCTGGGCATGGTGGCCCATGCCTGTAGTCCCAGCTATGTGGGAGGCTGAGGCAGGAGAATTGCTCAAACCCAGGAGGTGGAGGTTGCAGTGAGCCGAGATTGCGCTACTGCACTCCAGGCTGGGTTACAGAGTGAGACTCCGTCTCAAAAAAAAAAAAAAAAAAAAAAAAAAAAGCAAAGGGCCAGGCGCGGTGGCTCAAGCCTGTAATCCCAGCACTTTGGGAGGCCAAGGCGGGTGGATCACAAGGTCCAGAGATCGAAACCATCCTGGTCAACATGGTGAAACCCCGTCTCTACTAAAATACAAAAAAATTAGCTGGGCATGGTGGCACGTGCCTGTAATCCCAGCTACTCAGGAGGCTGAGGCGGGAGAATTGCCTGAACCCAGGAGGTGGAGGTTGCGGTCAGCCGAGATCGCGCCATTGCACTCCAGTCTGGGTAACAAGAGCAAAACTCCGTCTCAAAAAAAAAAAAAAAAAAAAAAAAAAAAGAAAAGAAAGAAAGAAAGGCAGTTCTATAGCTTATCTGCTTCCTCTTTACTTTTGGCTGGTCCTGCCAGCCTGACTCCTTTTTCCTAATTAGGATTCCACACAGCCCCCTGCTTGCCGCTGGCTCCCTAGCTTCTGCCACAGCTCCTGCCTTCGTCCCTGCAGCCTGCGTCCTGAAAAGGACTTTCCAGTGGCTCATCTCTCACTCGCATCATTACCCCGAATTTGTCTTCTCAGATCTTCCATACCCTGTGTAGTGAATTTCCTCTGTCAAATTTCAAAAGTTTGCTGGTGTTGGTGGCTCGTGCCTATAATTCCAGTGCTTTGGGAGGCCAAGTCGGAGGGATTGCTTGAGCCCAGGAGTTTGAGGTTACAGTGAGCTATGACTGCACCACTGCACTCCAGCCTGGGAAACAGAGTAAGACCCTGCCTCTTAAAAAAAACATTGAAGTTTTAATACTGGCTTGTTTTCCTAATCAGACCCCATCCTGTATATGATAACATGTGTTGACTATTTAATATCTTAACACTGCTCTAAGGTAGGCATTATTAATATTTTCATTTTTCAGATAGTGAAACCAAGGAAGTTGAGGGATTTGGCCACTGTTGCAGTTTGTGACATTAGTTGGATTCAAAAGGTAAATTACAGGAAACTAACAAGGGAACTCTCCCCTGTTTCTGCATACTTTACTGGTCATGGTTTGAATTCCTCTTAGAACCTTCAATCCACAGTTCTTTGGGTTAACTGCTGATCTTATGCTAATTCACTGTGATTTCCGGATGTAAGGAGTCTCTCTCTATATATATCAGAGACATAGCATTTTTGTTCATTTGTGTATTTGAATAGATGACATACAAACACATCCTCCTAAATAGTGACACATTGATTAAGAGAGCTTTCCATGAGACTGCTGTTCAATATTCTACCTTATTGGTTATCTCCCAACGAGAAAATTATCAGAAGAGCCAGGATGCTTCCCAGATCTTGTTAGCACATTGAGTTTGGTACCAAAACATCAGGCTTAATTTCCCAAAGAATGGCAATTGAAGTTAAATCGGGCTTGCAGAGTTGTCAGGGTGTTTGTGAATATGAGTTTGAAAGGGGAGGGAAATGATCACCTTCAGAATGATGATAATAAACTAATGAAATGTGGCTCCAGGAATGATGCATTAAAATTTGTGCCTCCTAATCCTGGCCCAGTGGCTCACACCTGTAATCCCAGCACTTTGGGAGGCCGAGGCAGGCCAAGTGTCTGAGCTCAGGAGTTCAAGACCCAGTTGCCTAGCCTGGGCAACACGGTGAAACCCCGACTCTACTAAAATACAAAAAATTAGCCAGGCGTGGCGGTGTGCACTTGAACCCGGCAGGCGGAGGTTGCAGTGAGCCGAGATTGTGCCACTGCACTCCAGGCTGGGTGACAGAGCGAGACTCCATCTCCAAACAAAACAAAACTTAAACAAAAACCTTGCACCTCCTGCATATATTTCTTTTGGGTAACGCCAAGTTGTGTTCAGCAAAAACTGATCGATCTTATGTGAATAAATTGTCAGTTATCACAGAAGTATCAGTTAAAAAGAAAAGAAAGTTTAAACGTCAAAATCCTTGTTAGTTACTGGGCTTTAGCCTTTAAAATCGTGGGCGGATGGGGCCATCTGGTGTGCAGTTGCATAACTAGACATTGCTGTTTTCTTTTTAAACCTCGCTAATAATGTGATTAATTGGTCTTAACAAATACAAACCATTCTTTTGTTTTTTCTTCAACTTTTAAGTTCAGGGGTACATGTGCAGGATGTGCAAGTTTTTTTTTTTATTCTTTTTTCCATACATATTCTGCTTATGTAAGTGTGCAGGTTTTTTCACAAAACCACGTGTGTCGTGGTGTTTTGCTAACACCGATCTTCCCATCACAGGTATTAAGCCTGGAGTCCATTAGCTATTCTTCCTGATGCTGTCCCTCCCCACATGCCCCTTCTGACAGGCCCCAGTGTGTGTTATTCTCCTCTATGTGTCCATGTGTTCTCATGATTCAGCTTCCACTTAGAGAACATGTGTGTATTAGACCAAGACTGGGAAGAAAAAGAGGTTTAATGGGACTTACAGTTCCACATGCCTGGGGAAGCCTCAGAATCATGGCAGGAGGCAAAAGACACTTCTTACTTGGTGGTGGCAAGAGAAAATGAGGAAGAAGCAAAAGTGAAAACCCCTGATAAACCCACCAGATCTCATGAGACTTATTCACTATCACAAGAATAGCATGGGAAAGACCAGACCCCATGATTCAGTTACCTCTTCCTGGGTCCTTCCCACAACATGTGGGAATTCTGGGAGATACAGTTCAAGTTGAGATTTGAGTGAGGACATAGCCAAACCATATCAATGCGGTGTTTGGTTTACTGTTTCTGTGTTAGGTTGCTGAGGATAATGACTTCCAGCTCCATCCATGTCTCTGCAAAGGATGTAATCTTGTTCCTTTTCACAGCTGCATAGTATTCTGTGGTGTATATGTACCACATTTTCTTTCTCCAGTCTATCAGCGATTGGCAATTAGATTAATGATATGTATTTGTTATTGTGAATAGTGCTGAAATGAACATACGCATTCATGTATCTTTATAATACAATGATTTATATTCCTTTGGGTATATACTCAGTAACAGAGTTGCTAGGTCAAATGGTATTTCTGCCTCTAGGTCTTTGAGGAATCGCCACACTGTCTTCCACAGTGGTTAAACTAATTTACACTCCCACAAAGGGTGTAAAAGTGTTCTTTTTTCTCCACAACCTTGCTAGCATCTGCAGGGTTTTTTTTTCACTTTTTAATAATTGCCCTTCTCAGTGGCATGAGATGGTATCTTATTTGGTTTTGATTTGCATTTCTCAGTGATCAGTGATACTGAGGTTTTCTTTCACATGTTTGTTGGCTGCATATATGTCTTGAGAAGCATCTGTTCATGTTCTTTGCCCACTTTTTAGTGGGGTTTTTTAAAGCAAACTTTTTTTTTTTTTTTTTTGCCACGGAGTCTCTCTCTGTCACCAGACTGCAGTGCAGTGGTGCAACCATGGCTCACTGTACCCTTGAACTCCTGGGCTCTAGTAATCCTCCCACTTCAGCCTTCCCAGTAGTTGGGGAGGCATGCGCAGAACAGTACAGGCATGTGCCACTACACTGGCTAACTTTTAAATTTTTGTAGAGATGAATTGGGGTGGGGGTGGGAGTGGAGGTCTCACTATGTTGCTCAGGCTGGTCATGAACTTCTGGGCTCAAGCAATTCTCCTGCCTCAGCCTGGATTACAGTTGTGAGCCACCACACCCAATCCAATGGTAGCAGGTTTAAACACAGGTGGATTTGAAAAAATCTTATGTTAGTTTCGAAAATCTTATGCAGGCCTGTTGAAACTAAATAGTGCTTTGTTAAGCTTGTTTTTGGTTGGTCAAGTACAGAAATGCAAGTATCTCCGCTAAAGAGTATCCAGAGCAGGAATCCTAAGTAATTATCAATTTGAGTACTTGAAGACAAAAAGCAGCTGCCCCTTCCACACATGGCCCATTAAAATATATACTTTTTAAATTTCTTCTTTTCATTTTAATACTTTTGCTATCTCAGCGGAATCAAATACATGTAATTATTCTGATAGAGACTTGCATTCTCTGGGACCTAGGCCAGAGAAATCATGGTCAGTAAATTTCCCTGCAACATACCGCTGGGGAGCAAGCGCCAAAGAGGGAATGTTCTGGAAAACTCCTTAGGCAGGGCCAAGTTGAAGACACATTTGAGGTTTTTGGATACAGAACTTTTATGGGATTCGTACTGGTGATCCAAGAGGACCTGAGTCTACTTTGTAAATATGGATTTCTTTTTTGAGACGGAGTTTGCTCTTGTTGCCCAGGCTGTAGTGCAATGGTGCAACTTTAGCTCACTGCAACCTTTGCCTCCTGGGTTCAAGAGATTCTCCTGCGTCAGCCTCCTGAGTACCTGGGACTACAGAAGCATGCCACCATGCCAGGCTAACTTTTGTGTTTTTAATAGAGTCAGGTTTTCACCATATTGGCTGGGATGATCTCAATCTCCTTACCTAATGATTCACCTGCCTTGGCCTCCCAAAGTTCTTGGATTACAGGCATGAGCCACTGCGCCTGGCCAGAATTTGGTTTTTAATTAGATTGATTCACAGAGAACCAAACCTAAGGAATCACATCATTCATTCATTTGTTCACTTAATAAATTTGTAGGTTGAAGCATTTTACCAAGTGATGGCAATAGAAAGAAGCCCCAGATGTGGTTTGTCAGTTTCGTTGGGACTACACAGATGAGTAAATAACTGTAATGCAGTGATGGGATCTCAACGGCCAGGAAACCCCTGGTTCTTCTCTTCCTGTGCCTTCTCAGGTAGTTAGCTACCCTTTCTTTCTTTTTTTTTCTTTTTAATGCAGATTCTGGACCCATTGCAGACTTACTAGAGGAAATTCTCTAAAGGTGAGGCAGTTTTTAAAAGACAGGATCTCTCTCTGTCTCCCAAGCTGGAGTGCAGTGGCCCGATCATGGCTCACTGCAGCCTCCACTTCTTGGGCTCAAGCGATCTCTGACCTTAGCCTCACTGAGTAACTGGGACTATAGACATGTGCCACCATGCCTAGCAAATTAATTATTATTTTTTTTTATTTTGGTAGAGACAGGGGGGTCTTGCTGTGTGGCCCAGGCTGTTCTCAAACTCCTGGCCTGAAGTGATCCTCCTGCCTCAGACTCCTGTGTTTGGATTACAGGCGAGAGCCACTGAGCCCGTCCTAGCTCCCCTTTCTGAGTTGTGCCCACTACACAAAGGTGTCAGGAACGTGATATGTCTCTGCATTTCTGGCCTGGACTCCACGTTAAGCGTTCTGTTAAGGTCAGTGTCTTATCAACAACACTGTGTTTTGGCTGGAAGAAACTTTTTTAAAACCAGGAAATCAGGAATCAGCATTTTTAAGTTCACCAGGTTACATGACATTGTGTTCATATGCAAAACAAAGTTTGTGAATCAGCACCAATGCTAGCAAGCTCTGGAAGGTTTGTGATCATGAACTTTCACGAGGCCCCAAGGCAAGGAGAGACAGAAGCCCAGGACACCAGCATGGGCGGTGCTTTCCAACCAGGCGCCGCCTGGACTACATTTCCCACGATGCCCAACTGCCGGGCTCTTGCGGGATTGGCTAGAACAACGCGGAAGTGATTACGGGTCGCCCAGCAACGGGCGGAGTCCTGGCCTGAAACTAGATGCGCACGCCCCTTCCCTGCGGCGGGGAGGTTGACGAGGCTCCGTTCCATGTCGGAGTACTCTCCGGCTTTGCTGTCCAGCCCGGCGGCAGCGCGACCTCTTAGGCGCTTTCACCGCCTTGCTCTCCAGACCCAGCCCCTTTGACGCCGGCAGCCGGGATACTGCGGAAACTGGAGTTTAGCTTCGTGGTCCCCGGAGGGCGCAGTGCGCAGGCGTGAGTGGGGAGACCCGACGCGCGCGGCGCTCGTTTGGAGTCGGAGTGAGTTCCTGGGCTACCAGACTCTGCAGCGTGCGGGTCAGGTGCCTCCTCCGTCTGCCATGGCAGCGCTGCGCTACGCGGGCCTGGATGACACGGACAGTGAGGACGAGCTGCCCCCGGGTTGGGAGGAGAGAACCACCAAGGACGGCTGGGTTTACTACGCCAAGTAAGGGGGCTGCGGTGGGGCCGGGGACGCACCTGGGACCCTGCACTGGCCTCGGACGCCACCTGCGCGGGGAGGGCGCGCGCTCCAGCGCAGCGAGTGCGGTGCAGAGTGGAAATGACTGTTAAGCGGCTTAGGGGAAAGGGTCCAGGGTCCCCAGGAGGGGCCGGCCCCCTTTGCGGGCCTTGGGTCCAGTGGGGGTCACCTGGCGGCGTCCCGGCGCGCCCTCTGCTGTTAAGGAGGCAGCCCTGCGTGGAGCGGCGAGGGCAAAGTGGCCTCATCACCACCAAAAAATAAAGACGTTTAAAGTGCACGTACTCAGCTTTCTCCTTCAGGCTCTGGGTTGCATGACTAGTTTTGTTTTGTTTTCTCCAGACAGGTATCGCTGTGTCACCCAGGCTGGAGTGCAATGGTGCCATCACGGCCCGCTGCAGCATCGGTTCAGGCAATTCTCTCATCTCAGCCTCCTGAGTGGCTGGGACTACAGGCGTGCACTACTCCCATGCCCAGCTAATTTTTTAACTTTTTTTGTAGAGACTAGGGTCGCACCTTCTTGCCCAGGCTGGTCTCGAACTTTTGGGCTCAAGCAGTTCGCCTGCCTCAGCCTCCAGAATTGTTGAGATTACAGAAGTGAGTGCGGCACCCAGCCAGGAGTGTTTTTTAGCAGAAGTCCTACATAGTGTCACTACTGTTTCCTGGGAAAGTTTTGGGAACCCCAGCAGAGCCTTTGTCTTTAACTGTGTGACCTTGGGCCATTGAAAGAACGTTGAATCTCAATTTTCTCACCTGTAAAATGGGTTGATATGAGGGTCAGTTCAGGCACTGTGCATAAAGCACATAGCACCGTGTCTAGTAGGCACTCTCTGTTCCTTCACTGTCTGTCCTGGTTGCTCTTCAGCTATGACAGTGCCTCTTAATAGCAGCACCTTAGAATCACCTGGGGAATGTCCTAAACACACGTTTTGGGTCTCCATAGAACCTATAGTAGCCAACTCTCAACTTTGGGAGAATGTCTGTTAAGCTTTTCAGGTAAGGTCGAATATCACTTGGTTTTCAGAAACATGGATGTAAATCTGATTTTCAGCACCTGGGCCCCCCTTCCAGAGGGGTTTTTCTTTCTTTCTTCTTTTTTTTTTTTTTTTTTGAGGCAGTCTTGCTCGGTCTCCCAGACTGGAGTGCAGTGGTGCGATCTTGGCTCACTGCAACCTCTGCATGCTGAGTTCGAGTGATTCTCGTGTCTTAGCCTCCCAAGTAGCTAGGATGAGAGGCAGCTGCCACCGCGCCTGGTTAATTTTTGTGTTTTTAGTAGAGACAGGGTTTCACCATGTTGGCCAGGCTGGTCTCAAACTCCTGGTCTCAAGTGATCTGCCCACCTCGGCTTCCCAAAGTGTTGGGATTACAGGTGTGAGCCACTGCTCCAGCCCAGAATTTCTGATTTAATTGGTTTGTGCTCTCCCCTCTCCCTTGGTAGGTTGTAAAACTCTTCCCTTTCAGGTCATTCTAATCTGTGCAAGAATGTGAACCACTACTACCTTTGGTGGCAAGGTAGAAGAAAAACAGTAAAGCTCTGATGAGTTCACTCACGACACAGAAGGGTGTTATGTGCCAGGCCTTTTGCTGGCACTGGTTATACCAAGGCAAGTAAGAGCCAGTTGTCATCCTTGGCACCCAATCTTATAGGGCACACTGACATGTAGGGGGGTCCCCACTCAGTGTGTGTCCCAGGAAGCAATGTGTCTGGCATGAGGTGTGTGTGGGTAGTTGGTGGGAACGTTAGGAAGTATAGTGACATGGTCACAGTAACCTTGACTTCCTGGGCTCAAGCGATCCTCCTCCTTCAGCCTCTCGAGTCCCCAGGACCACAGGTGTATGCCACCATGCCCAGCTAATTATTGCCTGTTTTGTAGAGATGGGGTCTCACCATGTTGCCGAGGCTGGTTTGAACTTGTGGACTCAAGCCTTCCTCCCAAAGCTGTGAAATTATAGACATGAGGCTTGGCACCAAGCCCAGAGCAGTGTTTTGAGTACAGGTAGAAGTTGGGGGGGGCAGGAGGGCAGTCCAGGCAGAGGGAACAGTGAGAGGAGAGACCCCCAGCATGGCCTGTACAGGGATCTGTGATTTTTTTGTTTGTTTGTTTTATTTATTTATTTTTTTTTGAGGTAGAGTGTAGCTCTGTCGCCAGACTGGTGTGACCTTGACTCACTACAACCTCCACTTTTAAGCGATTCTCCTGCCTCAGCCTCCCGAGTAGCTGGAACTACAGGCTCGCACCACCATGCCCAGTTACTTTTTGTATTTTAGTAGAGACAGTCTCACCATGTTGGCCAGTATGGTCTCCATCTCTTGACCTTATGATCTCCCCACCTTGGCTTCCCAAAGTGCTGGGATTACAGGTGTGAGCCGCCGCCCCCAGCTGGACTTGTGATCTTTGTGAGGTCCAGGAATGTGAAGGTTGAGGCAGGGAAGGAAGGACCCAGTTACCAGAGTTTTCTGCCTTGCTGGGAATCTTGGCCTTTCTTGACAGAGCCAGAGTGGCGTTAGGCTTGTGACTGCAGGAAGGATTTCTGGCTCTGGAGAATGAAAGGGACATTTCCAGCAGCAGCAGAGAACCATTAACCGCTGCAGGGGTTGAGGCAGGCTCCTGAGCGGGCGCTTGTTGTCCCTCTTGCCTGTCCATCTGTGGGGGAAGGGATCCTTTTCATCTTTCAGAGATAAGATTACGTGTCACTGCGCAAGAGACCTTCCTGACTGTGGCTGTCCCCTCTACCTTGTAGCTGTCACCCGATTTCTCTGCTGCTTCGCTCTTAGCCTTGGCTTGTCCTCCTCATTGTTGGCTCTGTCTCCCTCACCCAGATTGCAAACTCCATGAGGGTAGCTTGTCCACCTGCGTGTCCCCAGTGCTTACCACTGGAAGCTGTAAGATGAACCCACACGGGATGAGTAAATAATCATCCAGAGAAGGTCAGCCACGGGCTTCTGTGGGCGGATGGCGCACTGGACCCAGAGTACAAAGATGCAGGTGACCTGCTTCCGGCTTCCTGAGCCCACCTCTGCCTCCGGCTCTGTGACGTGTCTCTTCCTTTGTCACTCAGACCCAGAGGCGCTTCTGCTTCCCTGCAGGCTTGTCCTGGAGCCTGGCGCTAGGGCCATGGGGCTCCCTTGCTCCCGTGCGCTCTGCGTGCCCCTGTGCCTGCCATCATGCTGCGTGACCTTTCTCCCGTCTGCTGTCTTCATGAGTGGCCCATGGCCAGGGGACTCGGCACGTACATGGTTTCCAAAAGCCCTTCCTCCAGCCGCCCGACCGGTGTCTTATGTATCCAGCTGGCCTCTCTGTCTCCGCTGTTTGTTTTTATAATTTAAAATTCTGGGATCCACGTGCAGGATGTGCAGGTTTGTTACACTGGATAAACATGTGCCATGGTGGCTTGCTGCGCTTCTCAACTCATCACCGAGGTATCAGCCCCGCATGCATTAGCTCTGTAGTGTTTACACCACCTGAGATGCCTGGGCTTGGCTGGCTCCCAGCTGGAGGACTCATCTCTCTGGACCTTCTGGCCATCCCTGCCGGCCCTCAGTTCTCAGGGTGTCCAGGCCGAAAAGCTGGAGTTCTTTGGGTGTCAGGAGGCCCCTGATCCATGTGAACCCCACATTCCCTTGATCTCTTCTGACTGAGCGTCCTGGCCCTTCTTTTATTTTCTTTTCTTTGTAAATGTTTATGCTGGCTCCAACCCCTTTTCATTTCTGACTCTGGAAGTGACGCTTGTTTTTCTCTTGGGGTTTGGGAAACTTTGCGGGTGTGCTTTCTAGGGGGCCACTCTTTGAGTCGTTTCTTTTTCCATATGGTCTCCCCTGCTGTAGCAGGGCCACACCCAGGGATAGAGCCTGGAGCTCCCACTGACACCTTGGGGTCTGGTGGAAGCCCTGTCTTGAGTGGGTGCTGTGGGCGTCTCCTGCTTGTCCCCGTGCTCATGGTACACTTGCAGGCCTCAAAGGCAAACATGTCTTAGGGCTCCAAAGCCCACCAGGCTGGGCTCCCAGGGACAGTTTCAGGGGAGACAGGGACCCCGAGAGAGCTGGTGGACTTTTCTTGTATCCTTCTCCCCTAAGAGTCTGCAGCTGCTTCATGGGAGATGGGGACTGAGGGATGAGGTCTCAGGGTTCAAGCCGTCCTTGTCTGCCCTCCCCTGTCCCCCTTTTCTTAGAAAGCTCAGGCCTTTTGGCATTCAGAGTCCTCAGTGGCTCCAGCGTCCATGGGACTGGCTATCCTCACCGTCAGCTCTGGTTCTCTCTGCTAACTTACACTGTGCTCAGAACACGCGCGCACACACACACACACACACACCCACACCCACACCCACCCATAGACTGGGCATGGTGGGAAACCAAGGTGGGAGGATCGCTTGAGTCCAGGAGTTCGAGGCTGCAGTGAGCTATGACTGAACCACTGTACTCTAGCCTGAGTCACCTAACAAGACCCTGTCTAAAAAAAAAAAAAAAGGAAAGAAAACACCCCATATATAAGTGTGGTATTCATGTAATATGGTGTCCATTTAATTTGGAATCCTTTGGTTTAAATTTAGATTACTATTAATTATCATTTTAAATGACAAGCTTATTGAAAGAATAAAACATAAAAGAAGGCTTCTATTTAGAGGAGAATAGGAGAACACTTAGTGGACATGTGTTCTAATTTTCTCTTCATTAAAAAGTCATTTAAGGTTATAATTAATAAGAACACCTTTTAATTAATTTTTATATTTATTTAAAATAAATCTATTGAAATTCACTGTTCTTGGTTCTTCCCATGTTAACTCACTCGGTCCTCTGTTACCCCAAGAAGTAGGTACTGTTGCTGTCCCCATCTTAACTGGTAAGGAAACTGAGGCACAGGGGATAAAATGACTTATTCAAGGGCAGGGCGGCTGGCACATGGGAGACACAGCAAACTTGGGCAGTCAGGCTCTAGAATCCTAACGACCAGGTTACTCTCCTCGCTTCAGCTGGTTTCGGGTTCTTCCCCAGGGATGGTCGTGTTCTGCAGGGGACGGTTGGTAACGTCTGGAGACGCTTTCTGTGGCCACAACTGTGGGACTGGGGTATTGGCATCTAGTGGGCACAGGCCAGTGATGCCCACAACAGCCCCACAACAAAGAATGATTCAGGCTGGTCATGGTGACTCATGCCTGTAATCCCAGCACTCTGGGAGGCCTAGGCAGGTGGATCACTTGAAGTCAGGAGTTCGAGACCTGCCTGGCCAACATAGTGAAACCCTGTCTCTACAAAAAACAAGAAAATTAGCCAGGCGTGGTGGCAGGGACCTGTAATCCCAGCTACTCAGGAGGCTGAGGCAGGAGAATAGCTTGAACCCTGGAGGCAGAGGTTGCAGTGAGCTGAGATTGCACCACTGCACTCCAGCCTGGGTGACAGAGCAAGACTCTGTCTCAAAAAACAAACAAACAATGATCCAGCTCCAAGTGCCACTAGCAGTGAGGATAAGAAACCCTGGTTCAGGGCTGGGTGCAGTGGCTCATGCCTGTAATCCCCGCATCCAGTGCTTTGGGAGGCCGAGGTGGGTGGATCACAAGTTCAGGAGTTCAAGACCAGCTTGGCCAATATGGTGAAACCCTGTCCCTACTAAAAATACAAAAATTAGCCAGGCGTGGTGGTGGGCACCTGTAGTCCCAGCTACTTGGGAGGCTGAGGCAGGAGAATCACTTGAACCTGGGAGGCAGGGGTTGCAGTGAGCCGAGATTGAACCACTGCACTCCAGCCGGGTGACAGAGCGAGACTCCATGTCAGAAAAAAAAAACTCTGGCTTAGGCATGTTCTGTAAAAGTCAAGAACATAGGTTGACAGAGTCTGTTTTGGTTTTCAAATGTCTTCCTGAATAGATAGAAAATGTTCTGAGTGAGTTTTGTAACTCCTCTGGAAAGCATTCATTCTGTGTTTACATTTGTGCACCTGCTGTGGGCCAGGCATGAGGCTGGGTGTGTCAGGGCCCAGCTTCACCTACTAAGGGCCAGGAGGCTCTTTCTGTGCCGGCATGCCTTGCCATCAGGGCTCAGCTTCCACTGTTAAGGGTCATTTCATGGATTTTTTTTTTTTTCTTTTTTTTGAGGCAGACTCTTGCTCTGTCACCCAGCCTGGAGTGCAGTGGCATGATCTTGGCTCACTGTAACCTCAACCTCCCAGGTTCAGGAAATTCTCATGCATCAGCCACTCAAGTAGCTGAGATTACAGGCATGTGCCACCATGTCTGTCTAATTTTTGTATTTTTAGTAGAGATGGGATTTTGCCATGTTGGCCAGAGTGGTCTTGAATCCCAGGACTCAAGTGATCTGCTCGCCACAGCCTCCCAGAATGCTGGGATTACAGGTGTGAGCCACAGCGCCTGGCCACTTCACGGATTCTTGAGGGCAGAGATTTTTGGAGCCAGGCTTCAAGCTTATTTGATGTGTACCTATGAGATGAAGACTACTTTTTTTTTGAGACGAAGTCTTGCTCTTGCCTCCTAGGCTGGAGTGCAATGGCACGATTGTTGCTCACTGCAACCTCTGCCTCCCACGTTCAAGTGGTTCTCCTGCCTCAGCCTCCCGAGAAGCTGGGATTACAGGTGCCTGCCGCCACACCTGGCTAATTTTTGTATTTTTAGTAGAGACGGGCTTTCACCATTTTGTCCTGGCTGGTCTCGAACTCCTGACCTCAGGTGATCCGCCCTCCTCGGCCTCTTAAAGTGCTCGGATTACAGGCATGAGCCGCTGTACTTGGCTGAGATGAAGACAGCTTTTAATGTCAGGCAAGGAAAATGCAACTCCATCTCTTAACTTTCTTGAAGGAGCATGAGACACAGCCCTGCAAGGGGCAGGAAGGTTTCTTGTTATTGCCAACTTGGTTTATCTGATTGCCGTTCCCTTCCATTGTGAGGAGAGGCAGGAGTTGATATACTGATACTCCCACTGTGCCCGCAGAGAGTGGGTTACCCTTACCAGAGAGAGCTGCTTGTCTTGCAAGTGATATTGGATGGTGATTGACGTACAAAGTAGGAGTTTGTCTTTGCTGCTGATATCTAAGCTGGTACAAGGATTTAATCATTCTCTAGGCAGTGTCACAGGTGTCATGTGTCTAGCCTTTTCAGCAGCTCGGTGAGATGGCAGTAGTGCTGAGGAGACTGGCTGGGCACAGCTAGCATGGGACGTTCTGGTCTTCTGTGTCCTGAGCGAGGCATTCATTCCCGCACCATGACAGAGACCCAGCTGCCAAGACTTTGTCTGACAAACAGGTCAGAATCCAGCAATTCATGAAAAGACCCTGTTTGCTGGTTGTCAAATTTTTTAGAAAATTCATGCTCTCTGTATTTCTTTTCTTTTCTTTTTTATTTTTTAGACAGAGTCTCACTCTGTCATCCAGGGTAGAGTGCAGTGGCATGATCTCGGCTCACTGCAGCCTCCGCTTCTTGGGTTCAAGCAATTCTCTGAATACCTCAGCATCCAGAGTAGCTGGGATTACAAGCACGTGCCACCACACCCAGCTGATTTTTGTATTTTTAGTAGAGATAGGGTTTCACCATATTGGTCAGGATGGTCTCGATCTCTTGACCTCGTGATCTGTCCGCTTTGGCCTCTCAAAGTGCTAGGATTACAGACATGAGCCACTGCGCCTGGTGTATTTATTTTCTTTAAAATAATTGATAGGGAAAGAATGTTCACGTCTTATCATCTAGATGTTGCTGATTAAGTAATGTAACTTTCTGTTTTTGCGTGAGTAGGTGAACTTTTAGGAAACCCAGCCTACCCTTCCAGTGCCTCTGGAGCACCTGGCTGTTTCCCTGATGAAATAATTGTATGTTTTCCTGGATACCTTATTACCTGGTGACAGGTGTTTCTAGTTATTGGCCTACTGTTTTAATTACAACTTTGGATGGTGGTCTGAGATGAAATGTTAAGTTTGACACAATAATCAGGCTAGTTTGTGTAACTGATTTGTTCAAAATAATAGCTTACATTTCCCAGAGCTTTTTGTATGCCAGGTGCTATGTGAAACACTGGTTATGCAATATTCTTATTGCAGACCCCAAAATCAGTGCTAGGATCATTTCCACTTTGCAGAGGAGGGAATGGAGATGAAGGAGTTGGGTCACTTGACCACAGGTGCACAGCACACAGCTAGGTGACCTATGGGGCTGACTTACTGGAGACCATCATTCTCAGCAAATTGACACAAGAACAGAAAGTCAAACACCACATGTTCTCACTCATAGGTGGGTATTGAACAATGAGAACGCATGGACGCAGGGAGAGGAGCATCACACCCTGGGGTCTGTTGAGGGGGGAATAAGGGAGGGACAGCAGTGGGTAGGGAGGTTGGGGAGGGATAACTTGGGGAGAAATGCCAGATACAGGTGACGGGGGTGGAGGCAGCAAACCACATTGCCACGTATGTACCTCTGCAACAATCCTGCATGTTCTGCACATGTACCCCAGAACCTAAAGTACAATAAAATATATATATATATTTATATATTTATATATATAAAAATATAATATATATATAATATATATATTATATATATATTTTATATATAAAATATATATATATAAAATATATATATAATATATTTTATATATATATATATAATATATATATATATATATATATAAAACAAAAAAAGAACATTTTAGCTGGGCAAGGTAGCATGTGCTTCTAGTCCCAGCCACTCAAGAGGGTGATGTAGGAGGATCATTTGAGTCCAGGAGTTCCATTCCAGCCTGGACAACATAGTAAGACCCTGATTCTTTAAAAAGAAATACAAATAAATAAGTAAACATTTAAGAGATTATATAAATTAAGTATTAGAATTAAATTAAAACAAATACCAAGCAAAATGCCCCCAGATATTTTGAGTGATTCAGCCAGCTTCCTAAAGACCCCATGGCTGGGATCACGGTCCTCTTTCTCCTCTTTCCCGCTCTTCCTCCTTATACCTGGCTTATAAAGGCAGGCTGTTGGGAGTTTCTACAGGACTGCTGCTGCTTCCGACCTGGGGAATCTGACCTGATGCAAACAGTGACATTTGTATTCTGCACATTCCTTCTCTGAATGTCTGTTTTTACTACTCTTGAGAGAGTGTTACCTGGGAGAGAAAAAATTTAATACAATTGATTACTTTCTAGAAGAGTTAATTTTTATTTATTACTGTGGATTTTTTGTTCTTAACAGTCACACCGAGGAGAAGACTCAGTGGGAACATCCAAAAACTGGAAAAAGAAAACGAGTGGCAGGAGGTTTGTATGTTGCTGTCAAAGGACATTGGATTAAAGCATTAAGTAGATGGAGAAAATGTCACAGACAGAGAGGTGACAGGTTATTGTGTCTCTTTGGGAGGGCTCTCTGGTAGAGAACCAGACTCTTACTCTGAGGAGCTTACCTGATTTGGCAGAAGACGATGATGAGATTGTAGAATAGACTGAGGACGATTTTTTTTTTTTGAGACGGAGTTTCGCTCTTGTTACCCAGGCTGGAGTGCAATGGCGCGATCTCGGCTCACTGCAACCTCTGCCTCCTGGTTTCTTACTGGTGTTAAAGGATCAAAATGGCTGGACACGGTGGCTCATGCCTGTAATCCTGCCGCATTGGGAGGCCGAGGTGGGCAGATCGCTTGAGGTCAGGAGTTCGAGACCAGCCTGGCCAACATGTTGAAACCTCGTCTCTTCTGAGAATATGAAAATTAGCCAGGCGTGGGGGTGCGTGCCTGTAATTCCAGCTACTTTGGAGGCTGAGGCACGAGAAGTGCTTGAACCCAGGAGGTGGAGGTTGCAGTGAGCCAAGATCATGCTGCTGCACTCCAGCCTGGGTGACAGCGAGATGCAGTCTCAAAAATAGCAACAACAACAACAACAAAAAACACAAAGTATCAAAATAATCGAGGCCTTTGATTCACAGTTTATGATGTTTTCCTATAGTTGCGGTTGTGTATACATTGCTCTTGGCTCTACCTTGGAAGTAAATATATAAATATTTTGGGAATTTTGTAAAGATTATCATGACTTCTAGGTGATTCTGAGCTAGGGTGTGATGCACAGAATGGAAGTATAAGAAGGGGCCAGGCCTGGTGGCTTGTGCCTGTGATCCCAGCACTTCAGGCAGCAGAGGTGGGAGGATCACCTGCGCCCAGGAATTCGAGATGAGCCTGGACAGCATATTGTGACCCCGTCTCAAAAAAAAAAGTATGAGAAGGTTTGAGCCCCTAATAGGTTTAGAGTCTAGTTGAAGAGTTAACCTGTGCCCATGAAAAAAAATGGCACTGCCCTCTAATACTGTACAAGGCATCACAAGTCAGTGTATGAATGACGTCGGGTGCCTGCTCTACATACAGATACGTTCTGTTAGCTCATTCAAGGGAGAATTCCCATTGATTGGCATAACCAGTAAGGTTCATAGAGTGATCAGGAATAAAATAGGTTTTCTTCAAAGCAAGAGGCAAAAGTGGGGAGCCCAGGTGGGATCAGGGGCCTTCTGCAGCTGCCACAATCTGAACATGTGACCAAATCCAGTTGAAGTGACAACTGGTGGGTGGGAGGGACAGGCTTGGGGGAGGGGCCGGGAGAGCTCCTCTCCTTCCTGACCTGGGGACCGTCTTCACTTCATCCCAGCACCTGTCGACCTCTTTCTTGTATTTCAGATTTGCCATATGGATGGGAACAAGAAACTGATGAGAATGGACAAGTGTTTTTTGTTGAGTAAGTGTATACAAAGAAACCGCTCTCAGTTGTTCTGCTTTTTAATAAGAATTTTTAATTATAAAAGTAATACAATAACTGTAGAATAATACAAAGTATAATAGTATATACCTATAATCTTAGCAGAAGTAACTACTTTTAACAACTCTGGATTTATTCTTCTATTTTCTATGCACATGCATCCTTAAAAAAAAGGTAGGGAAGGTACTGTGTGGACTGTTTAGCAACCTGCTTTTCCCACATACTATATTGTGAGCATTTTGTCATATCCTTATCTGTTTTTCAAATAGACGCTATTTATCAGCTCTAGAGTTATTTTGTACAGATATACTATAATTTATCCAATTGCCTATTGGACATTGATGATGTTAAATTCCTGTTGAGAACCTATAATTATAAATAATATATCGAGCATCCTTATCTGTAAGACTTTTTCACCTCTCTGATTCTGTCTTTAGAATAAATTCCTGTATCTACCCAGGCTAGAGTACAGTGGCACAGTCGTGGCTAACTGCAGCTTCCCCATCTTGGGCTCATGTGATCATCCTGCCACCTCAGCCTCCCGTAGCTGGGACTATAGGTGTGTGCCGTCACATCGAAATGTTGCTTGGTTTTTGTAGAGACAAGGTCTAACTATGCTGTTCAGGCTGGTCTTGAACTCCTGGGCTCAAGTGATCCTCTTGCCTTGGCCTCCCAAATTGCTGAGATTACAGGTGTGAGCCACTGTGCCCAGCATCCAATATATTTTAATACTATTTCCACAGGATTTAAATCAATTCCAAATCAAAACGAGAGTGCTTGTAGGAGGTATGAGTGCAGTCTTAAAATGAAGATTGTTAGAATTTTACTAGTCGGCAATTTCTTATTTACAACTAAGAATTTATCATTTTGAGTTTTCTACTTCTCTATGTCTTTAGGCCCTTGTGCAGGGCTAAGAGATTTAATTGAAATCTACTGAAAAGAGTGGCTGACAGATCTCATAGCTATATTTACATGAATTAGATTAAGACCCAAAGCCGGCCGGGCGCAGTGGCTCAAGCCTGTAATCCCAGCACTTTGGGAGGCCGAGGCGGGTGGATCACGAGGTCAAGAGATCGAGACCATCCTGGTCAACATGGTGAAACCCCGTCTCTACTAAAAATACAAAAAAAAAAAAAATTAGCTGGGCATGGTGGCGCGTGCCTGTAATCCCAGCTACTCAGGAGGCTGAGGCAGGAGAATTGCCTGAATCCAGGAGGCAGAGGTTGCGTGAGCCGAGATCGCGCCATTGCACTCCAGCCGGGGTAACAAGAGCGAAACTCCATCTCAAAAAAAAAAAAAAAGACCCAAAGCCTTCTCAAGAAGCCTTTTTTGAGATCTAAGAATACACAGCAATAGTTATTATATGTTACGGCATATTTTATAGGCAGTTTTGGAGAAAAGGGTTTGATGACTATCTTTCCTGGCAGAAATAAAATCCTTCTGAAGGCCAGAAGATAGATTAAATGGGCCCCAGTTCTTTTCACGTTTAAGAAATAAGCGTTTTGGTACATGAAAAATGGGGTTTGCCTAAACTGTAAGATTATCTTGTATTTATAAATGCCAGTGTTCATTGCTGTGGATTCATTGCTTTCTCCTTTTCTGGGCAGCCATATAAATAAAAGGACTACCTACTTGGACCCGAGACTGGCGTTTACTGTGGATGATAATCCGACCAAGCCAACCGCCCGGCAGAGATACGATGGCAGCACCACTGCCATGGAAATTCTCCAGGGCCGGGATTTCACTGGCAAAGTGGTCGTGGTCACCGGAGCTAATTCGGGAATAGGTAGGCAGTGAACTTACTTTATTAATTTATTTGTGGGACTGCTATAATGATATCCACTTAAATCTAACTCTAATGGAATTTTGTATAGTGGTTCTCTGATTTAAACATGAATCTCATCCTTTTCAGCTATCATTTCATTAAAATCACCACCTTCTTTAAATCCTAATGTCGTCATGGAAGGCTCTGTAGGGGCTGACCTTGAAGTCTCTGAAAGCTGAACGCTCGGCACAAGACTGCGGCTATTTTGGTATTCAGGGAGAAGAGAACAGGCTCTGTCTAAGAGTTTTTGACCTGGTCTGCATGGTGTGCGGACATATTTCAATTACCTGGGTTATTCAAACCAAAATTGGTTGGTAATAGAATATGGGGAACAACAAGGTCTTATGACTTGGGAACAAAGGATACTACAGGTTTCGACTGGTCACTGAGCATATCATTTTCTTCTGGGCACAGGATCTTATTTCGTTATAAAATCGGAGAATGAGTTCCTGTCTTCACCTCTAAATTAACCCTCTTAATTGCCATTATTTACCCACAGGGACCATCATGGGTAGATGGCTTGAGAGGGTGTCCTTGCTCCGATATGGTGGGCTGTTAAGGAAACAGGAGCAAGGCAGAAGCAGACCATAACTCTTTCTAGGATTTTATTCTTATTTTGCTTTGGTCTATTTACATAAGTATCTGAATCAGTGAGAACCAACCGCTTTGAGTACATGTATGCATCTTTGGATTTGCTGACAGATAAAACATTGCATTGGGCTGTCTTCTGTCAAGTTCTCTCTGTCCTTATGGTGTACATAAAGGTGTATATGTTTATGGGGTTCATGAAATGTTTTGATACAGGCACATAATGTGAAATAATCACATCCTGGTGAGCGCGGTATCCATCCATCCCCTCAAGAATTTATCCTTTGAGTTATAAACTATTCAGTTATACTCTTTTAGTTATTTTAAAATGTACAACTAAGTTATTGACTATAGTCACCTTGTTGTGCTATCAAATAGTAGGTCTTATAATTTCGATTTTTTTTGTACCCATTAACCATCTTCACTTCTTTCTTAATTTGGAACATTTTCTTGAAGCTACAGAAATACTGTCTAGCATGATTAGGGAAGCACAGAAGGTAAAAATACGTTGTTCAGGGATCAGTTATTGTCTTGTACAAGGTCTAGAATCTAACAGGCTGCAGTCTGAGTGCAGAATTTTTGGCTGTACTTGCCTATGAAGGTAAATAGGCAAATTGGAATGTTTTTTAAGAATTGAAAGGGATTTATTTAAAATCAAATCTCATACCTCATCCTGGGCTCCAAATATGTTCAATCCACTTGTCTGAACTTCTGCATTCGAGTAAGTTTTACATCATTGTCATTGAAGTCAAAACTGATGGCGTAATACTAAAAACAATGGTGCGATCCCCCATCCAGGAAGCAGTACATGGTGTTGATCGTATTGACTACTGTTAGGGTGAATGTGTGGAGCCATACAGTTGTGGAATTACTAAGAAAAAAAGGATTTAAGGGCTTAAAAATACCTTTTTAAAAATTTAACGAGTTAACTAGAAGATTAAAAGATCTTATTCTCTTAATCTTCCAGCTAGGCTGTTTTTCCCTAATGAGTAAGATATGTGACTGCTGATTATTTTTGTGTGTTAAGTGTTCAAACTGCTCCACCTCACATCAGACAGCAGCCCCTTAAAGAGCTAATGCTCTTTCAAAGATTTGCAACAGCAGGCCCACAACATGGTAATCCAGGACTGATAGAATTGGTTCAGCATATGAAAAGGGTGATGTCTAGTTAGATATTGAAGTCGTGATGGAGAGGAGGAGATTCTGAAGCATTGAGAATAAATTTGTGGTTGTTGAGAATGGCCCTTGCATCTTGGAGTAAAGCCAAAAACTCTCTGTGCCTCTTTGCAGCTCCCACTTCCCCCTAAGACTCTTCCTGATACTCATCATTCATTTTGCGGACACTGCAGGAGGTGTCTGTGGTCCCATTGGAGCTCTTGGCAAATTGTAATGCTCAGGACGGCACAGATGTCACACAAGGTCTTAGGGAGACCAGCCTTTCCCATTCAAGTTCCCACAGCTCTTTGTCCAGCGGTCACCTTCCTCAGAAATGGTCTTTAACACTGCCACCTCACCCCATTCCCCTCCACTCTTGGGAAGCATAAGTCTAGGTGAGTGCCGAAGATTTTCTTTCTGAATTTTTGAAATAATATTGTACTGCAAATCCAGGCAATCAAAAACTCACAAATCACTTTCACTCTGCTGCAGTGGTATCAGGCCTGAAGAAAGGGGCTGAAGATAGGCACGTGGCTTTGCTAAGTTAGCTTTTATATCCTGAGTGGCTGCCTTAGAAAGTGTCCTTGCCCAGGTAGGCTGTGGCTTCTAGATAAAGTCCTTCTACTAAGCTGTGAAACATGCCAATTTATAAATTGCTATCACTACTTTAGTTCTGCTCATTTCAAATGAAATAGGTGAATGCCGAATGAGTGAATTTGGGCATCTTTATTTCCAAGATTTCTGGGGCATTCAAGAGTCACCTTGTATCGAAGCTTTCATGATGCTGGTGTTCCCTTTCCTTTGGCCACTCAAGGCAGCCCATTTGCTTTGGATAAACTGAAATCCTTAACCTTGTGAATGTCCGTTTTCTCTAAGGCAGCGTGGACTGAAACAAAACATAACTGGATTTATTTTGAAAGTGTTGTTTCCACAAATAAAAACATAGATACCTAATTTGCCTTGTAAAGGCCGATTTACAAATAGCATTTCTGTGGTTCTTTTTTTTTTAATGCGCCACAAGGCACTGCTTTGTTGGAATTGCCATGGTGAGGATCTCACTGATACGGAAGGGGACATCCCTCGCTTGACGTTCTTCAGGGTCGCACTAGTGCCATGCCCCCTTTGAGGTGGCCTCTAAGCAAACTCCATCTTGGCATAATTTTCCTCTCCCTGGCTGTTAGTGAAACGGAGCTGTATTTTGAGTTTTTGATAATTGATTCTGCTAAGGTAACTGGAGAGATTGTTAATTCATCTAAAATAATCAGTGATTCTGACCGATGAAAGAATTTGAAGGAAATGTCAGAATAAAGCACTGTGGGTTCATGAAATCCTTGCTTTTACAGTTAAGGTTTATAGGCCGGTATTAGCACTGTCAGCCGGATGCAGCTGTCTAGATTGGGGGTGAACACACTACAATCTCTGGGCTAACTCTGACCCACTGCCTGATTTTGTAAGTAGAATTGTTTTTGGCACAGCCATGCCCATTGATTCCCATTCCTGTAGTGGGGAACTACTGTATGTGTGTATTCGGTTATTCCAAAATAACATGGCTGTTCGCATGTTACTGGAAGAGTCGTCCAGTTTTGGTGGAGATCATATAGCTCGCAAGACTGTAAATATTTACTCTTTGGCCTTTTCCAGAAAAAAAAAGTGCTGACTTCTGCATTAGATAATCCAGTTCATTCAAAGTGATATCACCCTTACATTCTCTAAATTAGCCGCAGGTTAGGTGAAATTTAGGCAAATGGGATGCCCCAGGCCACAGGAAGATTTGGCAAAGCATTGTGTGTAATTGTGGCACCAGTGTCCTGTACCCCCTGTGCCCCTTGTCTCAACCCACCCCCCCGTTTTTTTTAGGGAGCTGCGAGGATTAGAATGTTGTCTCCTCAGAAACTAACACTCTTCTCTCCTTGACCTTTGTTTAACCAGCTTTCTGAACCTGAAGAACTTTGTAGATTGAAAGCTGTAGCTTGTGGACCTCTCTCTGTGGAGATCAGCATCTCAGTATCCAGGGGGAAGTCATCTCTTCACCCAAAGCTTCTGCTAGCAGATCAAGAGGCCCGGAACCCCGCAGTCCTGAATGCTAACCAGTAGAGACAAGGGAGGAATTCATTTCTGTTTGTGTTCAAGGTAGACTGAGCAGGAAGGGCCAGGTGTTTTATGGCTCTTTGGAGTTAGCAGCTCGATGGCTCTGATTTGGTAAAAACGATCGGAAATGCCTTCAGCACGGGGATCATTACCTGCAAGTGTTGCGAAGCTTTAGGAAAGGGAATTTTTTTTTAGGTGAGGGAATTTCCCATTGAGGAAGATCCCTGCTTCGTTTTTAGACTCAGCCTATATCAGTCAGCTAATTTGGCTGTGCATGTAAATACTTGAGTATAAAATGCTGCCCCTGCTACCTGCAGGCTGTCATGTTGCTCATCAGAGGCAGGATCCTTCTAATGAGGGATTAGCTGGATGCCTAAATGTGGGACCACCTACTCTGTTCACTGTCTTAATTAGCTAGATGTTTGTTAGAGCTCACGCAAATTATTCTCTGTAAGCAGACAGATTTAATATCATATTTAAGGAGTGACATCCAGGGTTTTGTCAGACATCCATTAAAATTTTTTTTTTTTTTTTAAACATTTGAGATGGCGTCTCACTATGTTGCCCAGGGGTTGTTCTTGAACTCCTGGACTCAAGTAATCCTCCCACCTCAGCCTCCCAAAGTACTGAGATTACTAGTGTGAGCCACCGTGCCCGGATGCTGTTTACAAGTATGAACACATTAGATATTTTCCGTCTAATCTTCAGTGGTAATGATAATAAAACTTCTTAACTTTCATTCCTCATCCAGCAGTGGCTAAAGCTTGATTTTCAAAGTTTTCTAGAATTTGGTCCAGATGAAAAGTTTCTTTCACCTTGTGAACCTGGGCTGCATCATATGTTGTGACTTTAAAGCTAGAATAACCTCACTTGGTTTCAGTTTTTGAGCCAAACGACCCATTAACAGTAACAAAACTTTTCTTCCTCTGAACATATACAAACTGGCCACATTGGTAAATACCAGTGAAATGTATTTTGGGACTGACACTTGAATTTTCTATTGGTATTTATGTCCCAGAGTCACCTCTCTAAGGTTTATCACATGGACAAACACACAAACACACACACACACACACACACACACACACACACACACACACACGTATATCAAAATGTATATATTTTGAGGTATAAAAAGTACGTGCTCAAGGTATCATTCACTCCTAAATTTGTTTTCCTTGAAACAAAATGAAGGTATCAAATTTCATGTAGGGAATCCCAAAGTGTTATCATGGTGTGTTGTTGAAATTGATGGTCTTAGCTTAGAGAGCCTACTTTTTAAAACTTGGGGTCCTGTTTCTAAATCATGTGTTGAAATTACAGTGTGAACTGGACTTGCTGTACTCTGATCCTACAAATGATCGCCGTGAGGACTTCCTATCTGCTGCGAGTTCAACCCGTCCTAAACTAATACAAGAACATTACTTTTTCTTCATGTAGAGAAGGGTGTTCACTCCTAAGACTGAACCCAAACTTCCCAGTTGTGGAGTACACCGGCTTCCTTTACTGCTTTGGACCTAGATGTTACTAAATTCTGCCTTTGAGCCTAAACCATGCTGTTGATTTCTCTTTTTTTCCACTTGTTCTGAAAGGTCCCATAAATCCGAGGCCGTAGCTAACTTAGATTTACTCATTTTCTTGGGTAAAACACACTCATATGAAATGGTTACACTCAGGATCAGTTTCCTTTCTGATCGTTGACAAGACTTAAACTAGTGGGATCTTGGCATTTATCTTTTTAAGAACCTGGTGCTCATTAAGGAAAGGAAAATATTCTGAAATAATCGAAATAACCTTTTGGGCATTGAAACTCCATTTTGAATTAAAAACATTTGTGTCTTATGCTAAATTATATCCAGGTATTGTAAGTAAAATTATTTTGAAGTTTCTTTGTTCTAAGAAACTATGGAGATTATTGACAATATTAGAAAGAGTCCTTAAATGATAATTATATAAAAATTGAGAATTAACCTTATGACTTAACCGTTTTACATTGAAATATTATCGGACATTGAATGTACATGGAAATCACATGGTCAAATATTTGAGAAACAAATATCTCAAGGAAGACACCAATTTAAAATATTCAAATGAGCTTCATCTCATAATTTGGTCATCTCACGTAAAATACTTTGGATAGGGTTGTGTATCTGTATACATACATTTTAAAAATAGATTTGTAATCACATACACAGTAGTGCCCCCTTATCCATGGTCTTTGACGTTTTTTTTGAGAGAGTCCTCTGTCACGCAGGCTGGAGTACAGTGGTGCAATCTCAGCTCACTGCATCCGCTGCCTCCCAGGTCCTAGTGATTCTCGTGTCTCAGCCTCCCGAGTCGCTGGGACTACAGGTGCACACCACCACGCTGAGCTAATTTTATGTTTTTAATGGAGACAGGGTTTCGCCATGTTGCCCAGGCTAGTCTCGAACTCCTGAGCTCAGGCAGTCTGCGTGCCTCAGCCTCCCAAAATGTTAGGATTATGGCTGTGAACCAGCGTGCCAGAATGGTGTTTCACTTTTTGAGGTTTCAGTTACCTGAGGTCAACGGGCGTCTGAAAATACTGATTTCGAGAGACAGTGTGTGTGAGAGACCACATTTATATAACTTTCACACAGTACATTGTTACAGTTGTTCTCTTATTGTTGCTGATCTCTTACTGTGCCTAATGTGTAAGTTTATCCTAGGTGTGTATGTATAGGTGAAAATACAGAACACACAGGGTTTGGCACGATCCAGTTTTTCAGGCATCGCTGTGGGTCTTAGAACGCCTCTCCCGAGGATAAGGGGGCTACTGTCTGTGTGAGCCTGATGAGATCTCATCTGAAACTTTTTTTGTCACATGAGGTCATCAGTTAATTTCCTGCTTGCATGTAGGTTTAGAGTTTAATTGCTTTTTGGTAGCGTCAGCATAACAAATGAGGGTCATACAGACTATCGTTCAATGACAAAGTGGTTCGAACTCATAATTTAAAAACTAATAAGACATTTTTGTTCTACTTGAGGTCTTGTCGTGTTACATAAAGCTTGAAAATTTGGACCTTGTTTTACTTAAAACCCAATTAAAATAATTTGATCTTTTACTTTTACATATCATATAGTGACACAGAAAGAATTGTAATGAAAGACAGTCTTCTACATAGTTTCTTTTATTTTTTGAGATGGTGTCTCACTCTGTCACCCAGGCTGTAGTGCAGTGGCATGATCTCAGCTCACTGCAACCTCTGCCTCCTGGGTTCAAGTGTTTCTTCTGCCTCAGCCTTCTGAATAGCTGGGATTATAGGCGTGAGCCACCCTGCCTGGCTAATTTTGCGAATTTTTGGATTTTTAATAGAGGTGGGGTTTCGCCATGTTGGCCAAGCTGGTCTCGAACTCCTGACCTCAAGTGGTTTGCTCACCTCAGCCTCCCAAAGTGCTGGGATGAAAGACATTAGCCACCATGCCCTGTGGTATTCTACCTAAGAGCAGAAACGTCTTTATGTACTTTTATTTTTTTCCACTAGAGGGCTCTGTTGCCCTTTGATATAATTAAACAAAAGAGGTAGCATTGCAATATAGTTTTCTTCCTTCCAGTCCATCTTGCTTTCATTTTTGTTAAATAATGTCTTTTACTTTTCTAACATGTCTTTGAGGTCTTATACTTCTCTGCAATAGAGTTCAAACTGAAGACTCTTAGTAGTGTCATGTTTGTTTCTTTTTCTCTGTCTCCTGTTTTGTTTGTATAAAATGGCAGGGATGAAGGGATCACCTTAATGAAAAGGGCCATTGTGTTCAGGGAGCAGGCCGTGCTGCCATTCTGCCAAATCACACAAGGGCATGTGTTTTCATGATATTATTGATTTTGAGTGTGCTGGCCTAGCAATAATATGATTTTTTTTCCTCAGTGGAAATTGTAACATTTACATATTAATACCTCTGTTTAAGGTTCATTCTCAATGCCTTGGTGACCTTATGTTTTTTCCTTTTTTTTTTTTTTTTTTTTGAGACGGAGCCTTGCTCTGTCACCCAGGCTGGAGTGCAGTGGCATGATCTTGGCTCACTGCAACCTCTGCCTCCAGGGGTCAAGAAGTTCTCTGCCTCAGCCTCCCTAGTAGCTGGGATTACAGGAGTCAGCAACGATGCCTGGCTAATTTTTGTACTTTTAATAGAGACGGTTTTGCCATCTCGGCCAGGCCAATCTTGAACTCCTGACCTCGTGATTCACCCGCCTTGGCCTCCCACAGTGCTGGGATTACAATTGTGAGCCACCGCACCCTCGACCCTATGTTTTTTCTAAAGAATATAAGTTTCCCTTGCCCCTGCCCCTGGCCTTACCCAGTGTTACATAATTTATTGCAATTAAATTGTTTATTAGTGATACATTCTTGCTCTAGAAGAAAACATGTCCTTTTGGGCTCAGTACAGTGTATGTTTTTTAAATAAGAGGGATCATATTAAACTAGCTACTCAATGTGAAGCCAATAGCCAGTGTTCTCCGTGTACAGTCTTAAGGAGGGTAATTTTTATTTTGGCTCTATAATTACGGTTTGAGGCAGCCCATTAATCGCATACTTCAGCTGTCAAATAGAACTTTGGCCTGGAAAAGAATACACTTTGGCTTCACAAAACTGCTTATTTTCAAATCTTTAAACGGGAACAGAAACGAATATGCTATATTATATACTTTTATTTATAAATTTTTTTTCTCAGCAACTTTTTCCAAAATGCAAGAGCCTGAAAAACATTGCAAATATACTTGTAACATTGCAAAACTGTTTCACCGGAGTCAGGATGTTTTGGTTGTTTATATGCAAATGTATGTTTTTATCAAATAAATTGTTAAAACTAGATGGCTATTCTGAGAGTTATTATAGACTTCATAATAAATGAGATGCTGACAGTGGAAGCCCCTCCATTGTTGCCTGTTTGGTAGACGCAGCCATTCTTGGACTTTTGTAGCCTATCCATGAGCAGATATGAATCCTCAGCCTTCTCCAAAAAGACGTTTGGGTCACTAGGAGGCCTTCTTGGAAAGATCTCTTAGGTTAAGGCACCAGTAGATGGATCAAAAAGCAAGTTCCAGTAGCTCGTGTTTAGTTTCTTGCCTACATTTGTGACTTCCCTTTGGCTTCGTAAGTAACAGTACATTTCATGAAGTGCTGGTGTCGGTCTACACAAGCCTTACGGGATGGGGTACGTAGGAAGGGTTGTGTGCTGTGATAGGGTTTCGATCTAATTGTTCTAAGTCTTTGAGTTATTTGCTTTCCAGGCTGTGTTGCTTGGTGGTTTTACTTTCTGTGATTTTTTGGAGCCTTCATGTTAGAAGCCATATTTAGTTGGTGCTCTCTGAAAGCAAAACAAGGTTTTCTCACTAGACTCTAAGAGGTCATCTGATGAGATAGTGTGCACGAAAGACAGAGAGATGGCGGGCAGGAGGAAGCTCATATTTCGGTGTTGTTACTAGTTCTTCCTAGGCGAAGGGTAACAAGCTGGATGAACAGAGCTAAGCCTTTTGTATAAAGTTTATTTCATATAAAGAGGAACAAAATCAGAATCGGATTTCTCCTGTGGTTGCACAGAAACTGAAGTTAAAGCTAATACAATGCTTTTCGTTTTTACACTTACCTCTAAAATGTATTTAATTGTTACAGATTAATATTTATAATATTGTCTTATATGGATAGTGCTCTAAAATTTATGAAGATTCTGTTCTTGTCATATTTAATTCTCAGCACAGTGCTTACAGCTGTCTTGTGATGGTGTCAGAAGGCAAGCGCAAAGAGGTGAGGTGTTGTACTGAGATCATACGGCTTTTTGTGGAGTGGGTGCCTGCAGGGTAGAGCAGAGGGTAATGGACTCCGTGCCTGGGGCCGCTTCCACTGTACATGCCACCATCTTGTTGGGAGGAATAACAGCACACAGTCCTGTACGAGCTGTTTCGAGCAGCTTACTCACTTTCGTTAATCTTGAGTTTGGAATCAACCACTTTATTTAAACCCGTGAAGGCTCCCTTTGTGTGCGGCCACGTGTTGGGTGTGGCATCTGCGGGGAGGACCACGGCCGATGTGTTTTCTGGACTCCATGTTGATCCTGGATTCGGAAGCTGAAGCTTAGCTGGGGCAAGGGAGGCTGAGGCAGGAGGATTGCCTGAGCTTAGGAGTTCAAGACCAGACTGGGCAACATAGCACGACCCCATCTCTACCAAAAAACATTTTTTTTTTTTTTTAAGCTGAAGCTTCCTTTACCAAAACCCCTTTGGTGTTATGATTGCAAAATAAACATTGAGGAATAAATCTTGGGGAACGGGAGGTAGCATTTGTCAAGCTCTTATATATGCCAGGTGTTAAGCTAGATTAGCTTGATAGGCCTTCTCATTTAATATAATAATTATTTTAAAGATTATTGTGATTGACATGTATTATGGAAAATTTAGAAATTGAAGATAAAATAAGAATAAAAGATTTTTTTAAAAAACCCAAATTCTTACCAATTAGAAGTATACTATTAATAATTAGCATATATGATTCTAAGCATGTTTTCCCTGCTTTTGTGATTTTTCCATTTAGCTATAAATTGTGAGTATCTTTCTGTGTTGCTAAATACTCTACATCTTAAATGGCTGTGTAGTATTCCATTATGTGGTTCCAGCTCTTCTCCCAGTATGGTACATTTGGGTGGATTCCAGCTTTTTAATAGCTATGGAATGGAGAAGCACATTTTGTAATTAAAGGTTTATACCCATCCGTGACTCTACTATAGTTTTATTTTGTGGAAGTGGAATTGCTGAATCAAGTGATTTGCTCCCAAACCTTAGTATCTTGATTCGTTTTGTCAAACTGCCCTGGAGGGTTGTACCAATTTGAATGCTCCTTTGCCCAGCATCCTTGCCAAACTTGAGATTTAGAATTTTTTAAAAGTATCACTTACATTTGCATATCTGTAATGATTAGCAAGATTGATAAACTTTTCTTATGTCTGGCTTTTTATTAACGAATTGCCTTTTCATCTTATATGCATGACTATTGGGTATGTGTCGATTGCTAATTGATTGCTTGCCTCCTACCATAATTTAATTTTCAAAATATCCGTTAGAAGTTAATTTATAAAGTGTCTATTACTTTAAGTACCTAATTCAATCCTGTAATCAAGAGGAAATTCACTAAGAAAGAGATTGGCCTAACTCTTCAGTTTGCTTCACTAAAATCTTTTAAGCACACATTTTATCTATTATGCCAGGCACAACTCACAGCAAAGGCACTGTTGCTTTGGTACCCCCATTTAAGGAGGGAATACCCCAGAAGACTTAAACTTGGCCGGCTTTGCAAAGGTGGTGGAGTCCCAAGATGACACAGTAGGCGAGATTTGATTTTTTTGGTTTTGCAGATTTCCCTTAGATCTTCCATTAATGATAGTAACATCGCTTCAGAGCTTCTCTGTTCATTCTCTCATTTGATGAGCCTGCTCTCATGTGGAGAAATTGTACCATTGCTGAAAATAGCTTTGCTGACAGTTACGGCAAGTTGATCGGTAGCAGGTTTCTATCTGGGAAGATGTAGGGGAGGAATACTGACTCTGGAAGCAGACGTGACCTAGTTTCGAAAACTGGGATAACCACTTCCTATCTGAATGGCCCGCACAAGTTACTTCCTTCTCGGAATGTGGACAGTACTCCTGCTTTGCAAAGTTGTTAAAGATGGGAACTCCAGAGTGCCCAGGGAATTGTCTGCTCATCACTGCAGGCATTTAATAATGTGTAGCCATTTCTGGAATGGGAGGCAAGAGGATCGAGTTACCACTGAAATTAGCTTGGTATTTTCCTAGCTTCCTGGTTCCCAGATCCTCAAGAGGCTGCCATAATCTCTGCGAATTTGTCCTAAAATGACCTTTCTAAATAACTGTTTTAGACATTGACTTGTCTTTGGTATGAAAGAAAACATTTTAGATATTTTTTTTGGTTGGAAGTCAGATAATAGCTTCATCCAGAAATAAATAATCAAATAGAAAACAAAACAAATAAACAAAATACCCAGAAAAGGAACAGAAAAAGATAAATTAAACGAGGGAAAAAGGGGAGGAAAACGATTATTCTTTAAAACTTACTGTTACACCATGCATCATGGTAACATCTTTGTCACTGAGAGTTCTACATTAGCATGCCTGTTCAGTCAAGTTTGTGACAGTTTATCGGCCTGCCTGGTGTATTAAGTATAAATGTTCAGCTTTGCTGTCCCACTTTCTTGATCATATCCAAGAATGTGTCAGTGTCTGAATACAGTTTTATTGGCACTTAGAAAGGTAGGGCAGTTTATTGGAGTCTACTGGATGTGCTAGGAAGAGAGCTGTAATTTGACACAGATGGTCCTTAACTTACGTAACTTAAGGCAAGTCCCTTAACCATTTTGAGCCTGACTGTCCTCATTTGTAGAATCAAGAGAATAATAATTTCTCTGTCACATACTGTTTTGTACATATCAAATAAAACAATATGCGAAATGCCGTAACGAAGAATTCAAATACTGTATGACTATAAGGTTGCCGCCGGTTGGGGAAAAATCACAGTTATAGAAGAAAGAGTCCTAAAGGGAAGATGAGAGTTGGAAGAAGATAGAGGAGGAGAGTAGTCAGTTAATTCCATAATGGAAGGAATCAAATAAGAGCTCTTGACTTTTTTCTTGTTGTTAGGATATGGGGAGAGGTTCCTGCAAGTATCTCCTTAAGGATTTACAAAGTGAACCAGATGTCAGGTGACAGGGTAGCACGCTATGCAATTGATCGCTTAGTGATGACTGAAATTTTAGGCTGGGCACGATGGCTTAAGCCTGTAATCCCAGCACTTTGGGAGGCTGAGACAGGTGGATCATGAGGTCAAGAGATCAAGACCATCCTGGTCAACATGGTGAAACCCCGTCTCTACTAAAAAAATACAAAAAAAATTAGCTGGGCATGGTGGCATGTGCCTGTAATCCCAGCTACTCAGGAGGCTAAGGCAGGAGAATTGCCTGAACCCAGGAGGCGGAGATTGCGGTGAGCCGAGATTGCGCCATTGCACTCCAGCCTGGGTAACAAGAGCGAAACTCCGTCACAAAAAAAAAAAAAAAAAAAAAAAATTAATAGACGCTATCCCACTTAAAACTGACAGGCTCTGACTCTAGCCAGATATTCAAAAACACAAACTTGATACAGTAAGAAGGGAATCTCTGCAGAGGCAGAAGCTTCCATGCTTGGAGTTGTGTGAGATTACATCGGTGGAAATGTTGTGAGTTCTTGGGTGATGCAGTTTCTTCCTGCTTGCCGTTAGTTTCACCTGCCTAGGTCCTTACTTCTGCTCACAATGCAGCACCAATGTAGATGCAGATTGGGGATTCAGACACAAACTAGATGCTGCTTGCTTATATAACATCAGCAAAATTGCCGGCCACATCTTGATTATAGAAACACTTTTGCTGGTGATCACACAAAGCAAAAGAATGAAGATAATCAATCTCTTTCAAATGGAGAGACTCCGCTGTGTCAGCCACCATTGACTATAAAGATGAACTCTCAATACTTTTTGCATCTTGCGATATAATGTCTTCTGACTGCCTTTGATTTTACTCCGTGGCTGTATGGTGCAGCAAAGCAGCTGTGGCTTCTAAATTCAGCAGCTAGGTTAGAGAAGCTGCTATCAGCTGAGTGATCATCAGTGCATTCCAAATGGCATTAAAAATGCTATTACAACTTTATTAGCAAAGGAAGTTTCAATTCTAAGTTCATCTATTACCGCTCAAAGGCCCCGTATTACTCTGTTCTCACGCTGCTCTAAGGACATACCCGATTCTGAGTGATTACTAGATGGAGTGTTTGATAGGGGAGAAAGCTGTGTAACAGATCCAAACGGGGAGCATCTCAGTCAGGGAGCAGAGTCAGACTTCTGGCAAGAGATACCATCCTTTCAGCCTAAAAAGCTGCCTTGGGAGCTGTCAGCCTGTGTGTGCACGAGGGCCTTCTTCCTGCCAGGCTTAGTGTCGCCACTTGCCCGGTGTTTCTGTTGCCTGCTGGTCTGATCCTGGTGGGGTTTCGGGAAGCTAGTCGCATTGGTGTTTCATCATCATGATACCGTTCGTGATTGACTTCCCCGCGTGTACATGTGTGCATCTCTTGTTTGTATGTTTCTTACATGTTTACTGAATTATTGGGAAGGTGTATTCGTGTCTTGTTGCTGCTGTAATGGACCATCACAAACTCAGTGTTTCCAGGCTGCAAACCTGTACAGGGTGAAAACACAGTGTTGTAATCTTACGGGACTGCCGTTGCATGTGAGTCCACTGTCATGTGATAGTGATTAATGGAGGTGGACATTTTCGTGTTTGATTGTTTCCATTGGTTCGAGGGTAGAGCTTCCCAAGCAGCCTTTAGGACAAAGGGAAGAACTGGTTGGTGGCCAGGAGCCTGGATCTGGCCTCCAGATGTTTTTTGTATGGACCACACAAAAATGGTCTGTAGTGGAATTTTTTTCTTTTTTTTAATTGGACTCCTTGCCAACATATTAAAATCAGGATATTTTACTTTTTTTTTTTTTTGAGACAGAGTTTCGCTCTTGTTACTCAGGCTGGAGTGCAGTGGCGTGATCTCAGCTTACCGCAACCTCTGCCTCCTGGGTTCAGGCAATTCTCCTGCCTCAGCCTCCTGAGTAGCTGGGATTACAGGCACGCGCCACTGTGCCCAGCTTATTTTTTTGTATTTTTAGTAGAGACGGGGTTTCACCATGTTGACCAGGATGGTCTTGATCTCTCGACCTCGTGATCCACCCGCCTCAGCCTCCCAAAGTGCTGGGATTACAGGAGTGAGCCACCGTGCCTGGCGATATTTTACTTCAATGTAGATTTATGGCAATTCCGAAAAATCAGAATGAGTATTGTGGACTAAATGTATATGTCTTCCCCCAAAATTCCTATGTTGAAACCCTAATCTTAATGTCATGGTATTTGGACATGGGGTTGATATGATTTGGCTGTGTGCCCACCCACATCTCATCTTGAACTGTACTTCCCATAATCCCCAGGTATTGTGGGAGTGACCTGGTGGGATGTGATTGGATCATGGGAGCAGTTACCTTCATGCTGTTCTCCTGATACTGAGCGAGTTCTCATAAGATCTGATGGTTTTATAAGGGGCTTTCTCCCCTTTTGCCTCACACTTCTTGCTGCTGCCATGTGAAGAAGGACATGATTGCTTCCCCTCCTGCCATGACTGTAAGTTTCCTGAGGTCTCCCCAGCCATGTGGAACTGTGTCAATTAAACCTTTTTCCTTTACAAATCACCCAGAATTGGGTATGTCCTTACAGCAACATGAGAACAGAGTAATACAGGGGCCTTTGAGTGGTAATTAGATCACGGGGGTGGAACCCTCGTAAGTAAGATCTGTGGCCTGATGAGAAGAGGATAGAGAGCTAGCTAGCTTTCCTTAAGCCATGTGAGAACACAGTGGGAAGGCAGCCACCTGTTATCAGTAGGAGGGCTTTCCCCAAGAATGTGACCATGCTGCCCCCTTAACCTTGGACTTTAAGCCTCCATAACTGTGATAAAGAAATGTCTGCTGTTTAAGCCACTGGGTCCATGATATTTTGTTACTGCAGCTTCAGCTGACTGTGGCTTAGGTCTATCAAGGAACATACTTGTGCTGAGGCTGACCAGAGCTGTTTCCTATAGGCTGACCCCTGTAGGCAGGCACAAGCTATTTTCCACGGTCTTTTTACCTGCCTGCTTCCTCTAGAGACTTGAGCTTAGAACTTTGGTTTGGAGTCTGCAATGAAAACTATGTGAAGATACTGGACTGAGTGGCTCACAGCCACTGCCACGCCCTTACTCAGTCTTTTGTGCAATTAACAAACATTTATTGACTACTGAGTACCAGATGGGTAAGTCTTCAGGGTAGAAACAGACAGGGTCCCCTGCCCTTATGGAGGATATAAAATACAATGAAATATAGTCAGGCTTCACTGAATGACAGGGATATATTCTGAGAAATGTGTCAGGCCATGTCCTCATTGTGTGACTGTCATAGGATGTATTTACACAATCTTACACAGAATATTCTACTACACACCAAGCCTATATGGTATAGCCTGTTGCTTCCAGGCTGCAGACTTCTACAGCAAGTTACTGTACCGAATACTGTAGGCAGTCATAACACAGTGGTGGGTGTTTCTGTATCTAAACATAGAAATGGTGTAGTAAAAATACTGCCCTTATATGTGCAGTCCATTTTTGACCATCCTGTTGTTATACAGTGTGTGACTGTATCAGCAGTTTGGTCTTTGTGCTTTCTAGAGACCATTTAAATTGATTTGCTTTTGCAAAACAGGGTCTTGCTCTGTCACCCAGGCTTGAGTGCATCAGCGTGATCGTAGCTCACTGCAGCCTCTACCTCTTGGGCCCAAG
Source organism: Saguinus oedipus (assembly GCA_031835075.1). Classification (NCBI taxonomy): domain Eukaryota; kingdom Metazoa; phylum Chordata; class Mammalia; order Primates; family Cebidae; genus Saguinus; species Saguinus oedipus. Next base: position 37,034,032 of record CM063189.1, read on the forward strand.
TGATCCTCTCACCTCAGCCTGCTGAGTAGCTTGGACTACAGTCATGCACCACCATGCGTGGCTGACTTTTTTGTATTTTAAGTAGATGTGAGGCCTTGCTGTGCTGCCCATGCTGGTCTTGAACTCCTGGGCTCAAGCAGTCCTCCGGCCTCAGCCTCCCAAAGTACTGGGATTACAGGTATGAGCTCTAGTAGTTTCTAATCATTTCTGTATTTCTATTAGTATTTAAAAGCACAGGATACTAAAGGATGTTTTTTCATACTTAAGGAAGCATCTAAGAAGGAATCAGCAAATATGTTCTTCTAAATTAAAGAGAACTTTAGTTTGAGTGACATGCTCATTAAGTCTTACCACTAGTCTCTGATTTTTCTTAAGCTTTATTACCACTTATGCATGTTCTGAGTAACTATATAGAAAAGCAAAATCTACAATAGGTATGGGGTGAGTGCGGAGTCACCATCAGCTTGGACATGTGTGGATCTGTGGTCAAGTGTAATTGCTTATTCTGTAGTTTAATCCCGATTCCATTGCTCGCCTTGTGTTAATAAGCATGCGACCGTGTGATGATTTTTTAAAAGGTCCTCCGGTCTCTCGATGTCCGTGCTTACAACCTGAGCCATTTATATACTCTTCAGATGGTGTGTGCTAAAAATGAGTAGCTAGTGTGAGTGGCAGGCTTACGGATTTTATTTTGTGGCCAGATTCCTTTTACAGTTCTTGCTAGGTTTCTTTTAGTTGGCTTCTTTGCTTTGCTTCTGTTTCAACTTAGCCCTGTAGCTCTGGGCTCTTCATTTCTCACGTGCTGATGGTGTAGCTGAGCTCTGCTAACACTGGTTATTAATCTGACAATCTATACCGGGGAGGTTTTATAATTGCCATAATTCTTCTTTGCTCGATTCCATTTCCCAGCTTCTCAAATGGAGTGGCAGCTGCAGCGCACAGTATTTGAACATGAAGTAGGGAATCGTCGCTTCAACTTAGGATTTTACATTCTGTCAGGGCTGCAGGGAAAGCGGTCATGTTTCTGGATGATGTTTGGATCTGCAAATCCCAAGCAAACTTTTTACTACTTGTTATGTGAAATGGAAAAGTTAGCCAAGTGAAGATCTCACCGTCAACCTTGAGGGAATGACTTCTGGATTCCATGTATTAGTGGTTATAAAGCTAGTTTTGTTTGCATTGAAGAATTTAATCGTGTTTAACTTTACAAAGGATGCTTAAAAAAAACTTTAACTATCTGCATGTTCTGTTTAAACTGAGAAGTGCCTGAAAGTGAAATTATGTTTTTTTAAAGATGGAGTCACCCAGTCTGGAGTGCAGTGGCTCGATCTCGTCTCATTGCAAACTCCGCCTCCCGGGTAAAAGTGATTCTCCTGCCTCAGCCTCCCGACTAGCTGGGACAACAGGTGTGTACCACCACACCCAGCTAATTTTTGTATTTTTAGAGATGGGGTTTCACCATGATGGCCAGGCTGGTCTTGAACTCCTGACCTTAGGTGATCTACCTGCGTTGGCCTCCCAGAGTATGGGATCAGAGTCATAAGTCACCCTGCCTGACCTGAAGTAATTTCAAATTAACCCCGAGGAACAAATGCTCATGACTTTAAATGAATAGGAACATGAAACTACTAGGGCTTCCAGACTGCATTTCATGCATAGAAGGATCATCCTAGAGAAACTAGCTCGTAAAAGCAAGGGAGATACCTGCAAGGCTGAGCTGAGCTTGCGAGGGAAGAAAAACATTACAGAGTTGTCACATTTAGAAATAAGTGATTCCAAATTTACAGTCAGTGGACCATAGATTCCTGTCATCTTCTTAAGAGATTTTGTGCCTCTTGCACAGGTATTACCCCTAAGATGTGTTTTCTTAAATGTACCTGGACTATTTCCTTAAAGAACTGCTTTGTACGGCACCACCCTGTGCATCTGTGTTCTCATGTTGGGGAGGAGAACTAACCCTTGTGACGAAGAAGAAATGGCAAACATTGTTAATGTTGACTTTACTGTTTGCTCAAATATTAGTATTGGATTTCAGAGTCAACATGCTAGCGGGATGGCTTTATTTTAAAACCATGTGATAGAAAGCGATCTGCTATTATTGATAGCATTTCTGGATGGCTGTCAGAAGCCTTTCTTTAGAAATTTAACCATATTCTTAATGCTGGGCATTGCAGTCCACAATAGTATAGATTCTGCAAAGAGTATTCTTTGGGGGTGCAGTGAACACTTTGCAATGCCTGCTGAATTTTACCTATTCTGTAAGTCTTTTTGTGGGAACCAATGAACCCCTCTTTTCATAGTTTCCTTTGGCCTCTGTTTTTATTATGGCAGTTGGTATGAGATTTTTCTTTTTTATTACTTCTGTTATTCAGAGCACATCTCTAGCTTATCTCTTCACTCTCTGCTTAGTTTCATATGTTACTTTGATTTCTGTATATCAGTATCTGCCATTATGGTATTTAAGCGCTTGGAAAAATCAGGCAGTTGTTAACTTCTCGAGAAAATAAAATACTCCGCTGTTGTTATGATCTGCTTATGACGAGTGAAAAATTCACAATATTTGGCTAAACTTGTGATCATTTAGGTGTTGTTTGCAATTAATGGCAGGAAATATTTTCCTTGCCGTTAAGAGTATAGCGTTGGTTTTAGAAAGCTCGATCGTGTTTTTCTCCATGTTACATGTGAAAAGAACCAGGAGAGTCTGAGTATATTGGTCCCATTGTCATATGGTGATCCCACTGTGAATAAATACGCAAGAGAGAGAATCCTGAAGAAAGCATTTCACCGAAGCCTGGGGACATTTATGGTGACACACAGTGCTGATGGCAGAGTGAGAGCAGGAGAGGGCAGAAGCAATGTGCAGATAGAAAGGGTGTCACCTGCACACTGAGATATCCCAGTGCCATAATAGTGCAGGCCCAGCAATGCAGACAGACCTGACTCCCACCAGTCCCTATACATGAAGATGGGGCCTTGCTGAGAAATAGAGGATGCAGATTCTACCCTCAGGCTTCCCTTCTTGGGATGCAGAGAAAACTCACCCACGAGCAACAACTCAAGAATCCTTATTTACCTAGGAAAGTATTCACAGGCCAGTGTTTGAAATGTGCAGCACGCCTTTTTATCTTTGGTTTAGAGTGTTGACACTAGCCAGCTCTACTGTGGTTTACCAAGTGAGAGGGACACTTGCTTTCTGACAAGGGGAGGCTTTAGTTTCCTCGAATGTCTAACAGTGTTTGAGTTTCCTTTTAGAAGCATAGAATATAGAAATACTGTTGGCAGAATTTGGATTTTCAACTATACAGTTGCTCAAATTATTATCTCATTAAATTAAAAATTTTTAATATTGTTCAGGTATTATAGAAGCCAGCTTTACTGACTTCTGCATGTTTAATCATAGGAGAGTCTTCCATTCTGTGAACTTAGATTTCTTTTTTCTATCCATGACATTTATCTGTATCAGGCTTTCTTTTCTTTCTACTAAATTTTTCAATTACCGGTAGACTATGAGCATAATTAGACCGACAGTATTCTGAGAAAAAAAAAAACACTTCCACTGAAAGTGACCCAAAAAGATAATAGCAGGGAAAATGACATGTCAGTCTGTGATTCCTTTTTTACTTGTTGTGAATCCTTTTGGGAGTTGAACATATAAGCACATGTACCTTTATGTGACTTTTGAGATGTCTAGAATAGAGAATTCACCTTTGTAACCGGAATTTATTCTGCATGCAAATGTGGGTGGGTGATTGTTTTATAGATGCCTGGTGTTGAATGATGGGTAGGTGTGATAACTATATATAAAATTATATTAAAGTCCACGAGGTGCTTTTATGAGGCAGGTTGGAAATGGCATCCGATTTTCTTATGGCTTTTTCATGTCCATTTTGATGAATCTATTTATTACTTCTATAATGAGTAGTACACATGGTTGGTTAGCCAAGTTATTGAACTTTATCAACCTTGGCTGAAATTCACAATGCGTGCCAAACTTGTTGTAACATGTAAGAAATTACATCTGGGCTAAAAGGTTCAATAATGATTCCTCTTATAATGGAATCTTTTACAAAGCAGGGGATTTCATGATATGCCTATGCTTTTAAAAAATTATTGTCATACAGTGAAATAAGGAATAACATATAGCTGGAAAAAAGTATTCACTTCTGATATACATTCAGATTCATAACAGGCTTATTTGATTCCCAGGACAGGGTGAGCAAAGAAGGCCGTTTCCTGAGTGTGTATGCTTTGACTCATGTCTCTCTCTTCAGAACTTACTGGATCTAGTCTTTATTATGTGGCTTGTGAGCTCTTTTGGGTCTAAAGGACAAAACCTAATAAAGTGCTGTCATATCACATCCGTTTATGAGTTTTAAACTGATGTGAAATGTGTAGTCATGCTATTCTTAAATTACTGACTTTAGGAACGTAGAACTTTTTACTCTGACCGGAGAAATCCAAGCGCAGGTTGGTTTGTTAACCTGTAAAGAAATGTTGGGGTTCTGAGACATCTGTCAAAGAACACATTTTCCCCTTCCCAAGTTACTACCAACTGAGCAGTAAGACAAGCCGTTAGGCAAATGGAATACTAAAACATCACCTGAGTCATTCATGAAGCTGATACTGGAGAATATGTGGCACCCAGCGTGGTGTCTGACAGCTTGTATTTATTCATGAGGAATTAGCTTACTTACTATTCTGTGTTTAGGACCAAGTTCTTATTTTCTTTTTATGGACAATTTCATATATATGGCAACAAAGAGGGAATTACAGTTTTTCTTTTCTTTTTCTTTTTTGAAATGGAGTCTTGCTCTGTGGCCCTGGCTGGAGTGGAGTGGCGCGATCTCAGCTCACTGCAACTTCCGCCTCCAGGGTTCAAGCAATTCTTGTAATAAAGCCTCCCGAGGGAGCTGGGATTACAGGCACCAGCCACCACGCCTGGCTAATTTTTATGTTTTTAGTAGAGACAGGGTTTCACCATCTTGGCCAGGCTGGTCTCAAACTCCTGACCTCGTGATCCACCTGCCTCGGCCTCCCAAAGTGCTGGGGTTACAGGTGTGAGCCATTGCGCCTGGCTGGAATTACAGTTTTTCTGCGGGGTTAAGCTGCAGCCTCCTGTGAAACAGGGAAAAAGGGTTTGCTTGAGTTTGAGAGTCATGAACCAATCTGCTGAGGGATTCTGCAGTTGTTGTGTTCTCTGCTCCACTTTGGGAGTTTGATAAAAATTGGCCTGTTTTATTTGACAGCTCTTCGGTAGTGTACAAAATTGTCAACAGGTAATAAAAGTTTTTTTGCAAAACTGTGGTTCTGTGTGCCCTACTTGAGAGTATCCGTCCCCTTAAAAGAACTGACAGATGAAAGCTGGTCTTTTTCCATGTCTGTTTAGACCCAAGTCTTATCCATAGCACAAGAGGAAGCAAAAGGAACAGAGCAGGTGAGCAAGCCATTGTTCAAACGAGAGGGAGTCTCGCTCAAGGGAATTGAGAACTCTTCTGATCAGCTTCTGAGTGGTTGAAATGAGGAAGTTGTCTACCAGACAGCTCTTGGCCAACTGCCTGAATGGCTCGCTCCATCCTCTTCAGGAGAGCTGACGGCAGGGCTGTAGAAGAGTCACAAAACATCACACAGCCACGCCAGTCCCTCTGATAATCCTGCAAGAGCCAGCACAGTTTTGCTGACAGCACAGCCTGCCGTTTAATTGCTGTTTCTTCAATGACTTATTTCTTTTTAATTTAATTCAATTTATTTCTTAGACGAAGAGCTGTGCTATTATGCTTGCCAACGGACATTTAAAACATGCAGCTGATTTGTTTTGGTTTTTTTTTATGATGCTTCAGTAGAACTCAGTTGAGCAGTGAAGATATGCTCCTGATGTGGTTAGCTCAGAATAAGGATGTGAAAGCCAGAAGGGAAAGGCAGAGAGGAGCGAATCTGACACTTAACCCTTCAGTGGGGCCCAAGTGCAAATTCTTCCTACCTTCCATATGGGAGAACAGGGAAAATTAGAGTGTCTCTGGGTTTCATGTGACTCTACTAAGAAATAATAGTATGATAAGAATCCATATCTTTTGATAGAATATTTTTTAACGACTTATTTTTTCTTCCTGCACGGTAGTAAAACACATTGGGGACAGCCCACCCTGAGAAGTCGGCAGGCATCTGCCTCACTTCAGTAGCAATCACCTAACTGCTGTAGACGGTAATCAAGCTTTGGAGAACCATGTGCAGCACGCTGCGGGAGAGCCCCAGTGAAGTGCTTAATGTGCCACTCCACGGATGTGAAAGGGGAGCAGATGCGGAAAATGGGGCTTCTGAATTGCAGACATCATTTGGCATCTCTGTTACCTACAGCTGCTCCAGGATCTTCCCCGCATGCAACTGTTTCTTGCAACTCTTAACATTTGCAACTGCAAGGCCTCTGATGCAGACAACCTGTTTATACCTCTGGGTGGTTGAAACCTTCACGGTCTGTTGTAGAGAAAGGTGAACAGTCCCACCAATCCGACCATACGCAGAATATTATGTTTATTTGGGGGTGGCACACGGACAAGCTTTAAGGAGGGCAAAGTCATCAAGTCTTAAGGGAGGAGTGAGTGGTTTGTTAGTCGGTAGAAGAAAAGAATTACATGTTAGTTATCTCAGTAGCTATCTAGGAAAGATAATCCTAGCTTTCCTCAAGAGGCAGAACCAGGACCAATGGACAGAATTCTGCAAGGAGGCAGCATTTAACTGATTAGAATTGCAAGGGTGTGGAGAGAGGGTATTGCTTTTCTAATGATCCACGTTGTATAAAAAGTCGAGAGTAAGATTCCTGTATTGAAAATGTCTTAAGAGGTCTTTGTCTTACTTTAGCTTCCTCCAAAAGCAGAATCAGAGAAAAAGACATATTTGTGCATAATCTGGGATGTGATTACAGAGAGAGAGAGGGATGGCAGAATTCAGGAAGGAGAGGCAATATAAAAATGTGTTTTTTAGTTGCTCATTGTTAGAGGCAACCAGTGTGCAATTCCAGGTGCCTTATGAAATGCATGTCATAGCTGTCTCCTGTGGAAAAACGGGCATTTATCCACTGGCTTCTGACCCCATTAGACAAGGGAGTTCCTTAGGTTTTGATGTCCTAGGATTTTGGGGTTGCACATGCGCAAGTGCCAGGCCGGTTCCGGCAGGCATCTCATGCTGCAGAGTTGGAGCATCTCAAGGATGGGATTGGGGGGATCCGTACTGTAGCCCCAGGTGAGGCCATCTGGTTGCATTTGTGTGAAGTTGGCTGAAAACTGCATTGAACTGGTGGTTGTAACAGTATTTGAATAAAATGGAGCTGTGAGAATTTAAAGTGGTGTATGAGAGGTACTCGATACAGCCCACTCCTTGCACCATGCTCAGATCTTTTCAGAGTAAGCAAAGTCCACCACGGGGTATCCTTAAAGTTAAAAGGCTCACTTATGGGAATCTAGATGAGTCCCAGTTTGATGAATTCTGAGGCTTTAGCCTTATCTGCTCTGGTTAGTTTGCTGCGGCTGCTGTAGCAAAGTACCACAAAATGGGTGGCTTAGGACAACAGAAATGTATTGTTTCCAAGTTCTGGAGGCTAGAAGTCTGAAGTCAAGGTGTTGGTAGGGCTACTCCTTTAAAATCTGTAGGGAAGGATCCTTCCTTGCCTATTCCAGCTTCTGATAACCCTGGATGCTCACTGGCTTGTGGCAGGGTAATGCCATTCTCTGCTTCTATCTGCACAAGGCATTCTGTAGGTATCTTTTCACATCATCTTCGCTCTATTCCTGTCTGTCTCTGTGTTCTGATCTCCTCTTCTTAGAAAGGTGCCAGGTATCTTGGGTGAGAGCACACCTTAATGCCCTCACTTTAACTTGATGACCTCTGCGAAGGCCCTGTTTCCAAGTAAGGCCACATTCTGAGGCACTGGGCTTAGGACTTCGTATCTTTTTTGGGGGGATACAGTTCATCTCTTTTACAGCAACTGTGCTGTAAAACAAAGTGCTTGAACGAAGTGCTCCTGCCCACATGCAGCTTACTTTCTTATGGAGTGTGATTTTCAGAAGTAATTGTTCTTTGTCCTCATTATCATCAGACATGAGGAACCAAGGTGGGGATTGCCTGCTTTGGATCAGAGAGCAAGCTGTCTCGAACAAGTAAGTTCTGAATTGCAAAGGTGTTTGAGCATAACTTGGTGGCTGCTTAGTGAGGATGTCCCAGAGGCAATTTAAATGCTAAAAGAAACAGTCATTCCAGTGAATCCTCAACTAACAGAATGGGAAAAATTTTTTTGCAATCTACCCATCTGACAAAGGGCTAATATTCCAGAATCTGCAAAGAACTCAAACAGATTTACAAGAAAGAACCAAACAAGCCCATCCAAAAGTGGGCAAAGGACATGAACAGACACTTTACAAAAGAAGACATATATGAGGCCAACAGACATATGAAAGAATGCTCATCCTCACTGGTCATTAGAGAAATGCAAATCAAAACCACATTGAGAGACCACCTCATACCAGTGAGAATGGCGATCATTAAAGAATCTGGAGACAACAGATGCTGGAGAGGATGTGGAGAAATAGGAACACTTTTACACTGCTGGTGGGAGTGTAAATTAGTTCAACCATTGTGGAAGACAGTGTGGCGATCCCTCAAGGACCTAAAAATAGAAATTCCATTAGACCCAGCAATCCCATTACTGGGTGTATATCCAAAGGATTATAATTTGTTCTATTATAAGGACACATGCACACGAATGTTTACTGCAGTACTGTTTACAATAGCAAAGACTTGGAACCAACCCAAATGCCCACTGATGACAGACTGGACAGGGAAAATGTGGCACATATATACCATGGAATACTATGCAGCCATAAAAACGATGAGTTTGTGTCCTTTGTAGGGACATGGATGAAACTAGAAACCATCATTCTCAGCAAAATGACACAAGAACAGAAAATCAAACACCATAGGTTCTCACTCATAGGTGGGTGTTGAACAGTGAGAACACATGGACACAGGGAGGGGAGCATCACACACTGGGGTCTGGGGGGGGAATCTAGGGGAGGGACAGCAGGGGGTGGGGAGTTGGGGAGGGATAACATGGGGAGAAATGCCAGATATAGGTGATGGGGAGGAAGGCAGCAAACCACATTGCCGCGTATGTACCTATGCAACAGTCTTGCATGTTCTTCACATGTACCCCAAAACCTAAAATGCAATAAAACATATTTTTTAAAAAATGCCAAGCAGGACTTTGTGTTTGTGGGGGTTCAAGTCCCTTTCTGGTGTGGACATGGTCTGATTGCACCGATGGACTTGTTCTGGGCCTCTGTCTGTTTCGTCAAGTATACAGCCCTTCTTTCGGTTTTTCTTTAAAGGGAAGAAACAAAGTGTTTTCACAGCTCTCTGCTTAAATAAAAATTTCAGATTACTGGATGTCAACTGCCCCCCTGCCCTGGCATTTTTTCTTTTTTTTTTTTTTTTTTGCATCCTGTAGTCCTTGAGAATATATTGGAATCTCTGGCCCCATTCCACAGGGGAAAAATAAATGTATTCCTATCCAGGCATTTGTGTACAATGTTGTAGGGGAGGTAAGGATAGTTCATAGACACTGAATTAAGAAATCCTTAGACTTTTTGGGAATTGTAGTCATTAGCAGCAGTTCAGTACACCTACTTCCGTTAAATACACATACTTGTTTTAGAGAGTGTGTTTCTCCGATAAAATTTATTGAATAGGATTAGAAATAAAAATATGCATACAACTATTTGTTAACTTTTCGTTGTGATGGTTATGTTTTGAGAGAAACATCAGTGTGTAATTAATAAAAGTATTATTGATTTCAGAATTATACAGTACTAAACAATGGAAATTTCCTAAATAACTGGCAGGTAATAAAAAAAATTCAGTTACTGACAGCCTGTCATAGTTGAATCTGAAAGCTAGGGGCAAAATACATATATTCTATGTAGTTTCCATTTCTAGACCCTGGATTTCTAAATTCTTCCTTATAAAATTTTAAATTTCTTTTTTTTTTTTTTAAGTGCTGCTCCCTAATTGATTTCCTTCATTTTATTATCTCCTAACAGATTTGATTTTCACACTGAAAGTAATTATTAAAATGCTTCCGTTGGTAGTCAATAAATATAATTAGTTTAAGAAAACTAGAAATATTTGCTATTAGAATTAGGTGAACATCTAAGTGTCTTATTCATGGAAGCGACACGGTCAATATTTATGGGATTGAATTGAGGCTTGCAACACTTTCAAAAGCTTTTTAAAAAGCGAAATCGTTTGTACCTCTGTGGAAATAGAAATTACCCATCTACTATGTAATGAAAAACTAATGTTGGTGTACTTAAAACAAAACCGTATAGCAGTGTGTTATAGCCACAGGAACCCCTCAGCCAAATGTTAAGTAAATGCAATGAAAACATTTGTAAAACCATTATCAAGCTGCAAGAGAATTAGGAATGCTAGATTCTCCATGGTAGCCGGGTGTTCAAAAACACTTGTCATTCTCACAGTTAGGTTTGTGGTATCTTAGTGGTCATTCACCTTGGATGGGATTCCTTAAGTACCCTGCCAGAAAAGCATCGTCTGGTGCAAATGTTGTACGTAGGAGGAACTGTGTGAAGTCATGATTGTGGGTGAATAAGTTTGAAGAAATACATCATTTTCCTTGATATACAATATTGTGCTACTTCCCACAGAAAGATGGAACTGATACCGTTGACTGTGATGGAGGTTTACAATTTTTCGAATTTCTTATTTAGGCTGATCTGAGCAAAGATGTTTCAATTTCCACTTATTTAAACAAGACAGAGTTCTTGCTACGTTGAAGGAATATTTTTAGCTTAGTAATTTACTTAGAAACTGCCTTATTCAATATTCAATGTTAAATTTGAACTAAAACATAGCATCATATGACATGGAGTCTTACGTTACATTTTGTTGGACTGGAAACAGAATCAACACATTAGTCATCTTAATTCATTTCAGTTGGCTTTCTCCAGAATCCTGGAATCCAAAAACAACACATTTGTCAATTTTACACACAAAAGGAGAGGCAGGGCGTAGTTTATAGTTAAACATCCAGCTTTGCAATGAACAGCCAATGTAGCTGAAGTACGCTGAGTGAAATTCTGGGTGAAACTAACCGTGTAATAAGATTTTGATGCATATTGGATACTTAGAAAATTTGTTTTATATTTGTGTTAATGAGATTCTCTTTATGTCTGCTTTCACAGAAACGTGTAAATTGTCTAAAATTAAATTTTTTGTGGCTGGCATCCCCACGGGTTCTGAACTTGCTGCTCTAATTATTCATATTTTCTTGCAGTGGAAATCTACAGGTCAAGGTCCTCTTCATGTCTTTCTAGGCTTACTTCTTGTTTTGCTTCGGGTCAGTTTAGAACTGAATGTTAAAAGGGTATTGTCTATTCCAAGGGTCAAATTAATGGCATGTGGACCAAATCCAGCCCCCCAGGCCCACTTTTGTAAATCAAGTTTTTATTGGAACATAGGGGTGCTCATCATTTACATATTGTCCATGGCTGTTTTCACATAATAACAGCAGAATTGAGTAGGTGTGAGACCCTATGGCCAGCAAAGCCCAAGATATTTACTGTATTATTTACTGTATTATTTATATTTATTCTCTTTTCGTTTACAGAAAAAAGTTTGGCAAGCCTTGGTTTATTCTTTTAACATGTTTTTCCTATATACGATTTCTGAAATAAGTTTTCAGAATTGTTAAGAAAACAAAGCGTATTTCTCCTAAAGAATTGGTGTGCTTTTTTTGGTGGCTGTGGTTTAATAAGGAGGACATTATAAAGTATATTTCCTTTCGTTACCTTGGTTGCGAGGAAGCTCAGAACTAACATTGAAATGCTTAAGTAACCAGCTCACTTCAAGTTCTGGATCAGCTTCCTTGTTCTTAACATGGGCACACATATTCACTTAAAAGAAATCAACTTTTTGAGGTATGATTTACATACAGTAAAACCCATGCACTTGATGTATGGATAAAATCATGTGTAAAATTATACACATGAAGGTCTTGACAAGTGTGTACACACATAAACCACCACGCCAGTCAAGATAATAGAACATTTACATCTCAAGGAAATTTCCCACCTGCCCCTTGCCTCAGGCAATTTGTCAGTTTCCCTTCCCACTGATTATTATGTTATTTTAAAACCCTGGGTTGTATGCAGTTGTTTATTACAAGCCATTTTACATACTTCCTGGTAATAGTTGGAGCACCAATGATTAATAATTGAATAGCATAGCTAGAGAACCTACGATTCATTTGTTCTATTTAGTCTTAAGTACAAATTTTTACATTTCCATAGGAGAATCTTAGGCACAGCTCCCATGGAGAGCCTTTTAACTAGTGCAGTAATAATAAGTCTGATGTGTTATTAGGTTGGTGCAAAAGTTATTGCGGTTTTTCCCAGTTTTTTTTTTTTTTTTTTAGACGGAGTTTCAGTCTGTTGTCCAGGCTGGAGTGCAGTGGTGCGATCTCAGCTCACTGCAACCTCTGCCTCCCGGGTTGAAGTAATTCTCCTGCCTCACCCTGCCAATAGCTGGGATCACATGTGCATGCTACCATACCTGGCTAATTTTTGTATTTTTAGTAGAGACGGGGTTTTGCTCTGTTGACCAGGCAGGTCTTGAGCTCCTGACTTCAAGCAGTCCACCCACCTTGGCCTCCCAGAGTTCTGGGATTACAGGTGTAGCCACCACACCTGGCCTGCCATTACTTTTAATGGCAAAGAGAATTCTTTTAATAATTAAAACTTAAAATAATTATTAAGAATTTGCTGCTTCCAAGAGCTCTGCAGTTATCTGATATGATTTTCCTGATAGCTGTGAAGAGTACATCTTATTATTATTCTTTCACAGATGAGGAAACTGAGGTTCACAGAAGTGAAGTCTATTAGTTTACTAGAGCTGCTGTAACAAAGCTTCATAAATTGGGTGGCTTAACAAACAAAGGTTTATTGTCTCACAGTTCTGTAGGCCAGAAGGTTGAAGTCAAGGTGTTGGCAGGCTTGGTTTCTTTGGAGGATTGGGAGGAGATACTTGTTCCAGGCCTCCCTCCCTGTCTTGTAGATGGGTGTATTAGTCAGTTCTCTACAGGGGCAGAACAGGATAGATGTATTAATATATATGAAGGGGAGTTTATGAAGGAGTATTAACTCACATGATCACAAGGCCAAGTCCCACAATATGCTGTCTGCAAGCTGAGGGGCAAGGAAGCCAGTTTGAGTCCTCAAACCTTAAAAGTGGAGAAGCTGACAGTATAGCCTTCAGACTGTGGTCAGAGGCCCTGGGAACCCCTGGCAAACCACTGGTGTAAGTCCAAGAGTCCCAAAAGCTGAAGAACTTGGAGTCTGATGTTCAAGGGCAGGAAGCATCCAGCGCGAGAGAAAGATGAAGGCAGGGAGACTCAGCAGGTCTTCTCTTTCATCTTCTCCTGCCTGCTTTTCTCTTGCCTCACTGGCAGCTAATTAGATGGTACCCATCCAGACTGAGAGTCCGTTTGCCTCTCGCCATCCATTGACTCAATTGTTAGACTCCTTTGGAAACACCCTCACAGACACACTCAGGCAATCCAATCGAGTTGACAGTATTAACCATCAAATGGGCTTCTTCATGTTCACATGGTCTCCTCACTGTGCTGTGTCCGGATTTCCCCTTTTCATAAGGTCACAAGTCCTCTTGGATTAGGACTCTGCCCTTATGACCTCATTTATCCTTAATTACACCCATAAAGGCCCCATCTCCAAATGTAGTCATGTTGAGGGTTAGAGCTTCAGTGTTTGAGTTTGGGATGGCAGAGAAGCAGTTCAGCTCCTAAGAATCCTAAGACTCCTGATCTGTTTCTCTTCCAAGAAGTTCTTTGGTTTCATGTTGATTTTACCTCCTTTTCCATATCTGTGTGAAAGCACTGAAGAAAGTCAAGTACACCTTGCCCTGATAGAGACTTTAAAATGATGTGTGCTTAGGGGCAGCCTGCATGTTTGAGCTAAATAAAAGTTCTAGTTGCACATGCTTCCTTAAGCTATCTACTCTAGGAAGGAGACTCTCCATTGGCATCTTTTGGGGAGCACTTGCTCCCCCTGCTGACAAGACCCCCTGTCTGGCAAGCCAGGCAAACTGGAATCCTCTCATAGGGTTCCAAAGCCTTCACCAACTCAGAGCTCTTTCTCTGTCTCTTTTTTGAATCTAAATGGGTCCTTCTCACAAGTTGTTCACATTACGTATGTTAGGGATCCTGCCAAGACCCTCTTTTTGGCCCAGAAGCAGCAGCTGGGTGAGGGGAATGAAAGAAAAATTTACAGCTGTGGAGTCTCCAGAAGTAATGCAAAATCAGCCTCAGCTGGAAGCCGCTCCGTGTAGCACTCACATTCACGCAAGCAGGTGCCTGATCGCAGCTGATGCTTAGATTACATGTTTCCTGAAAGGTATAGATTTTAAAATTGGTGTATTTCACCAGTCCCTCGTCATGATATCCCCAAACGAAATGTTATCAAACGGAAAACTCCTTCCCCTCTCTCTGTTCTGAGTGAGTCTGAATTTATTCAAGCTCCGATGGCTTCTCAGTGTAGAAAGTGATGGAGAAATTCTTTTACCAGTTGTATGCCCTGTGGGAACCTGGGTGCTATAATCACTGAATGTGTTATAACCAAAAAGGTAAGCATCAAACTAGACATGATTCTCTGTGTTTTGTTCCATGCATCCTGGCATGTGAAAGAAGTGAGGTGAAGGAGTGTAATTTACTTCCTAATTTTAAAACTAGCATTGCCCGTGCCTTCCATGCGGGACTGTTGTGGATTTTTGACCACCGAAAGAAAACTCAGAGAAGCAGAAACTTAGGGCTTGCTTTAAATGTTATCACTTCGAATTGAGATGGTGTCAGCATTATTATTTTTTTTAAAGACCAAAGCAGTAAGAGTAACAAACAGACACAAGTCACTGTTAGATTTTATAAAAGTTTAACAAGTAATTATATTAAAGATATCTAAGACAGTGATCTGGTTATATAATCAGAGACACCTTTAAAAAAGCAACTACAAGCTAAGGATTATCTTTTAATTAGGTATTTTCCTATTAAACTTGATTTGCTTTAAAGTGTTTTACACTTTGCCTCTTTATTGTATGTTCTGAGCAAACCTTTCATTTTAGTCGTTAACACTTCCTAACTAATCACAATAAATGTCTGGTTTGGAGTTGTAGGAGTATTTTAAGCAAGGTCATGGTGAACCTACAAAGCACTCATAGTTAATAGAACTCTGGCCGTTCATCTAGCCTGGAAGCCTGAATTTAAGTCCTATTTTTGAGAAGTTGCATCTTAAAAAGTTTTAAGCGATCGAGAATGAAAAGTCAATTTAGATACTTCAAAAGTGAGCCTCAAAAAACTGCTGAATTTTCCCAATGTTGTGTTTTGAGCACTTCCACATGACTTTGGGAGCATAAAGAATTTAATCTTTTCAAGAGGCAAAGTAATATGGCACTTTTCACTTTTTAAAAGGTGAGAGCCAAGGTCGATCTGAATTTTTTTTTAAAGGTCCTTGAATTAGAAAGGTCTGCATTGGGGATGCCGGATGGGGCAGGCTTTTTCACTTCTGGGAGCTTGCAATGGAATGAAGGATTTTTTTCTTTTTGAATTTCCTTTTTTTTTCTTTTTGAGAGGGAGTCTCGCTCTATCACCAGGCTACAGTACAGTGGCGCGATCTCAGCACACCGCAATCTCCGCCTCCCAGGTCCAAGCGATTCTCCTGCCTCAGCCTCCTGAGTAGCTAGGACTACAGGCATGCGTCACCACACCCAGATAATTTTCTGTAGTTTAGTAGAGACCGGGTTTGACCATGTTGGCCAGGACAGTCTTGATCTGATTTATGGTCCGCCTGCCTCGGCCTCCCAAAGTGCTGGGATTATAGGTGGGAGCCACCGTGCCCGGCCTAATTTTTCTTTCCTAACCACTTCTTAATTGACAGGAGTGGAAAATACATTTCTAAGAGGGCTCACAGCACTTTCGGTCATTAAGAAAGTCAAAGAACAGGGTCCCTTTGGATGAGTGTGGGTACAGAACCCTGGTGGCTGGTCTGCTTGCTCTAACTCCCAAAGAACCCTGTCTCAAGCGAAAGTAACGGAGGCCTCAGTGGTGAAAGGAAATCCTCTACCAGCTGTGAAAACAATGAGACATTCAGTAATAGAATATAGCGTGCTTGCAAATTCAGAGTGGGTTCTCTTCTCCTCTTGAAGTGGCTGTAAATTAATCCATCAAAATAAAAAAGGCCAAACTTCAGGATAAATCTTTCCACTTCTAAACACCCAGAATCACTTTGGTTCTCTTGAGTACAGAATTACAGGAAGTGAAACCATGGGCGTGTTTGCACGTGTATGCACACACCTGTGTGCCATTTGTTAACAGGTTTGCCCTCTGAAGAACAGAAACTTGCCCCAGACAGCACGTGCGGGGGTGGAATTATGGAGCAATTGTACTTTCTTGTGTTAACAAGAACGAACGAAAGAACTGTACCTTGTTGAGAGCCTTTAAAAGACACAGGGGTCTCTGCCTCTAAAAAGCTAGATTACATTTTCTAACATGAGGCCTCTATTTTTTCTTTTATTTTGTCCTGTTTTATTTTTCTTCCTAAGGTTCTCAGACAAGTTTATAAAAGTACCGTGTATACTTTGACTACAAAAAAATTCATGTCGTGTCAGTTTCATTTTATTGGTGGAGGGTCTTTATGTTTTACAAAAGGCCGGCTCCGCTGTAGAGACCCCCACCCAGGCTCTGCTGGACGCATTGAGAAGCAGACGCCCAGATGTAACAGCGAAGTGGGACTATCCGGGCCAACAGCCTTCCCAGCTGAGAGCCTTAGGGGGCTGACAGAATTCCAGGCTGAAGGCCTTGAGCAGATCCTGACCCATGTATTTATTCTCTCTGAACAGGTGACTATTAACAAACAGGTGTTCTGTGTTTTCTCATAGACCCGAGATAAACCAGGTCGGCAGCTGGTGCCTGCTTACCACTGATACTAGAAAGTATTCTCGCCTGGCACCGTGGCTCACACGTGTAATCCTAGCACATTGGGAGGCTGAGGTGGGCAGATCATGAGGTTAAGACATCCAGACCATCCTGGCCAACATGGTGAAATCCCGCTTCTACTAAAAATACAAAAATTAGCTGGGCATGGTGGTGCGTGCTTGTGGTCCCAGCTACTCGGGAGGTTGAGGCGGAAGAATCACTTGAACCTGGAGGCGGTGGGTGCAGAGAGCCGAGGTTGCTCCACTGAATTTCCAGTCTCGTGTCAGAGGGAGACTCATTCCCCCCCACCCCCCGCCACCAAAAAAAGTATTCTCCACGAGGGAGTCACGGGGGCAAGGTCACGTATCCCGTGTTTAAAGAATTGTTTTAACCGGCGTATGATAAACATAGACGGTTTTGCTACTTTGGAATGCCTCAAGCAGTTTTCCATTTGTGGAGGTGGGTGGCTAGATTTTCCTTGCCATCCTTCTTAGCCAACAATATACTTTATCATAACACTCAGCATTTCTCAACAATGTTTGATTTTTTTTTGAGGCAGAATCTGCCCCATCACCCAGGCTGGAGGGCAGTGACACGATCATAGCTCACTGTAACCTCAATTCCTGAGCTCAAGGGATCCTCCGCCTTGGCCTCCTAAAGTGCTGGGATTATACTTGGAGCCACTGTGCCTGGCTGGCCTTTGTATTGGACTTTCATACAGTTGATTCTTTAAAGTTTGGCAGTGAAGACTTCTGGAAATTAAAGGAAAAAAAAGTGAGTATTACTTGTAATGGTCATGGTGTAAGCTCATTCCTTACTGGTCGGAGGTATAGAAGTGGGGTTACATGAGGTCTATAGTTGTAAACTATTGACCTTGAAAGAATAGAGAAATACGCTTTTATTTCTGTGGATTAGTGATCCTGTCTCACAGCCCTTATGCAGAGAATTGTTTGCAAAAGCAAAGGACAGTGTTAATTCGGAGCCCCAATCTAAATATTAAGAGAGAACATTCGTAAATGCATCACAGTTTGGGGGTGGATTCCTTAAAGCAGTAGGTTTGTGCAATCCAGTGGCTCAAGAGACCTCAGTTCCGTGCCTTGATGGGATCATAGGGAAGGGAGGTCTGGTAGGCTGTTGATAAAACACGTGGCGTTTGGACCCTTCTCCATCTCTCAGGACAACTGCATAGTAGGTTTAGCTTTTAAATTACACACAGGCCAAGCATGTACAACACACATGAGAAGCATGTATCTCAGAATATCCACAGATAATAGATAGAAAATCCCATGAATCATATTTGACAGATAGTCAAGACCCTTCGGGGTGTGAGGATGATGGGGGTGTTCCAGGCTGGTTTCTCCAGCCTCAAGGAGCTGCTCCTCGTGTGTGCTCTGAACCCTAAAGGAAGGAAACAGTGTCTTCCTCTACTCTCATACAGAGCCCTTCCCAGGCCAAACGTGTGGGGTGTTCCCTCCTTTTAAGTAATTCTCCAGTTTTCTGGACCCCAGCTGAATGTCCTACAATTCAGTGATGACACTGATGACCAGAGTTAGAATGGCTGAGGGCTCAGTCCTACATGGTCGTCCCCTACTTCAAATGCCAGTAGCAAGTTCAAGATCATCACCTGTACTTCTGACGCACTGGCTACAAATTGGGGTTCCCGTGACCATCGCCTCAGGTTTAATAATTTGCTATAATGGCTCATAAAACTCAGGGAAATATTTATTTATCTTTACCTGTTTATGATAAAGGATATTACGAAGAATACAGATGAAGTGGTACATAGGGCAAGGCACAGGGAAGGGGTACGGAGCTCCCATACCTTCTGTGGAGATGCCCCTCTCCAGGCACCGCATGTTCAGCAATCTGGAAGCTCTCCAAATGCTATTGTTTAGTTTTTTTTTGTTGTTGTTTTGAGATAGGGTCTTGCTCTGTTGCCTAGGCTAGAGTGCAATGGTATAATCACACAGTCATGGCTCACTGCAGCCAGGACCTCCCATGCTAAAGCCATCCTCCTGCCGCAGCCCCCTGAGAAGCTGGGACTACAGTTGCGTACCACCGTGCTTGGCTGTTTTTTCATGTTGTTTTGCTTTAGTAGAGACGAGGGCTCAATATGTCACCCAGGCTGGTCTTGAACTCCTGAGCTCAAGTGATCCTCTTGCCTCAGCCTCCCAAAGTGCTGGGATTACAGGTGTGAGCCACTGTGCCTGGCTATTTAGGCTTCTTAGGGAGGTTTTGTTACCCTAGGCATGATTGCTTAAATCATTGGTGATTAAGTCAATCTCTAGCCCCCACCCCATGGGGAATGTGGAGGGTATCAATGAAGCTGAAAGGTCTGACTCTCTAATCATGAATAATAAAAGACACTCCCCTCACCCATATTGCTTAGAGAATTTCAAAGGTTTTTGTTTTTTTTAGATAGGATCTCACTCTGTCACCCAGACTGGAGCGTAGTGGCGCAATCATGGCTCACTGTAGCCTCTGACTTCTGGGCTCAAGTGATCCTCCCACCTCAGCCTCCTGAGTGACTGACTGTGACTGCAGGTGCATGGCACTATGCCCCACTAATTTTTTTTTTTTTTAGAGATGGGATCTTACTGTGTTGCTCAGGCTGGTCTCAAACCCTTGGGTTCGAGTTATCTTCTTGCCTCAGCCTCCCAAAGTGCTGAGATTACAAGCATGAGACGCTGTGCCTGGCCAATTTCAAGGATCTTAGGAGCTCTGTGCCAGGAACCTGGATGAAGACCCAATATATATGTCTTATTATATCACAAATCCCCAGTCACATGGTGATCGTGGTAGTTTGGGGGCCCTATGGTGGGGCCCAACTGCTTGAATTCAGACCACAGTGCCCATTGGTGCCTCCTCCTTTTTGCCCTTCTATCTTGTGAGTTCTTTAAACTCTGAGATCATTGGTTTTTTCTTATAGGAAATGACAATGACACTTCAGAAGGTTTCTGTAGAGAACACCTTAGAATTAGTTAATGTATTTCATAAAGCACTTGGCCCGGTACCCAGTAAAGAGTAACATTCTCAAGTCCTCCTCCTTACGTGGACATTTCAGCATCCTCTCTACAAATCAGGATGCTCAGGAAGTACTTTGTTTGGAATAGGAATAGGCTCCTCCCTTTTCTTCTCACTCGCCTTGATTCCTCTGTATTAAAATTCATACAGGCCCACGAATTACCAATTCGGTATCGTTTGGTTTGTTATTTTCCGTTTCTTCTCATAGCAGGCGTGTGTGCATGCATTAAAAATTGAAATAACGTCGACATTATGAAATGCACAAGAAGTTTTCCTTATCTCCGACCAGAAACCCTCTCCTGCAGTAATCAGTGTTGGCACCTGTTTAACCACTTTGTGTCTTACATGCACACTGCTCGGTGCTTTGCATTTTGTCCTATTCATGCAATATAATTTATTTAACCTAGTTGATAAAACATTTAGGTTGATTGCAGTCTGTTGTAGATAATGCTGTATTGAAGATTCCACCCACATATTTGCTGGTGTCGGCAAGTCTATTTATAGGATGAATTTCTGGTTGTGGCTGGGTCAAAGGGCATGTCCATTTCAAATTTGATAGCTGTGTCTCAATTGCCCCCAGTTATGTTAAACCATTTCCTGTCCTCCTCCCCCATTTATCTATGAAGTTGCCTGGTTTCCCCACATCTTTACCAGCAGGATGCTACTCGATGTAGTTACCATTATAGAATCATTCTGCATTTACCTGTCTAGAACCATGTTAATTGTAATCTCTGGCACTTTTCTTACTGATTCCTAACCAGGACTATCACTGACAGGTTAAATGAGAACTTACACAGCACAGTGGCAGCACTAGTAGCCAGCCTGGGGTCAGTCTTGCCTCTCGAGAGATCTCATGCAGTCACTTGGGATTTATTGTACAGCTTTACAAAACACTACAGCCTCAGCCTTGCCCAAAGCATGCAGATGCAGCCTGGTGTATTTAAAAGATATTCCATGTGAACGGACCCGTTTCCCACTTCCTGAATTGACATTCTTTTTTTGATAAATATATTTGGGATGTATTTATGTTATTAGGGCTAGTTAGGAAGCTCTGTAGGGTATTTGTTGCTCTCTGTGTATAACACATACATTTAAAAAGCAGGGCTGGCTATGACTTATTTTCCTCTGGAGAGACCTGTGTAGTTTTGTAATTTCTTAAGAGTTGGCAGCTGTGGATTGTGTCTAGTAAGCATGATCTGTAACTCTGTGGAACTCAGAACTATGTAATTGAAATGGTGTGGGAGGTAAATGTGCTCATTCAGGTAATTAAACTACAGAAACAAACAGCAGTGTGGATTATCTAGTCACTGCAGATATGGCATTGACCGTACAGGCATGGTGAATGTACGTCCTAGAACTTCATCTGAATATGCCCCTGGGGGAGTTGGATTTCAATATCATCGTCAATGTCACATCACTGTAATTTCATTTACATTAATCAGATTAGTTTGGAAGGTATGATCTCCCTACTTTTAACAGGATATAGGAGAAACTCTCATCCTTAAAGCTAGTAGTATGTTAATTCAAAAACAGTTCCCAAATTTGAATTGTCCCCAAATGTAACTCAAGCTGAAAGGTATTAGGTCTATCTTCTTGCTCCGTACAAAACGGCAGATCTCTAGGGAGGGAGAGGGTGTGTGCTGGAAGATTTGGCAACTTGTTGATTGGTTCCTAAAGATCATTTTAGTGCCGTGTTTGTGGGGCTGGGGGTGGGGGGTGGAAATCACCATCTCTGTGGCCTTTTAATTGTGCCCAGTTACCAGTAACATTTGTCTCCAGTCTTTCACAATTATAAATTAATAATAACCCATTAGAAATTACGGGTATTGTAAGCCCCAACTCCTTTGGGCATCTTAATAAAAATGATAATTAAAACCATAATTTACAGTAAATGGGGACACTGCCCAAGTACATCCACAATATGGAGAAAATTAAAAAACTTCAACCAGAAGGAACCTTCCTGGTATCGGGGAAAGAAACGGCCTCGTTCATAGCTCCTACTTCCCTGGAGCTTTGCCAGTTTTTGTAGGGACAGGGTTCCCACCTTGATGCTTTTTGTGCCTGAGGATTCGGTGGGCAACTCTGTCCCCACCTGTCCAACCGACCAGTGAGTCTCATGGGGTGTGACCGCATGCTCCGACCCTCTCCACCACTACACCCAAGCCACTCCTCCTGTTCCCCGTCTGGGTAAACAACTCACCAAGCTCACCAGTGGCCCAGGGGTCACCTTGGATGCCTAGACTTAGGCAGTCGCTGGCTTTGCAGATTTTTTTTTTTTTTTTGCTTCCTATGTGATTTTCTAATTTACACCTTGAGCTGCTCAGGATAAGAGGCACCTCATCCATTCCTGGCTGGTCACAAGGCCACAGTATCTTGAGCGAGTCCATTTTGACCACTGGAGGTACCGTAAATGGATGAAATCATAATATGAACAACTCATGGTGTTTACTCCCTGCCTAAATCCACAGGCTCCCACCACCTGCAGAGGCGTCCCACAGTTTTCGCTTGCTGCATGGAGTTTCATCTCCATTGCATTCCTGCGATTTATTCACGTGGAGCTGCTCACCAATCCTTGATCGTTTTTTGCCAAGCACCCTGCCTTTTTGTTTGTCTATTTCATCTATATCTCTCATTCCAAGGGAGTTCTTGGCCCAGAGTTTCTGCTGACACTCAGTGACCCTTGTGACATTCAAAGGCGCTTGCACTTTGGGTCCACCCTCCTGCAGAGTCCTGAGCCATTCATTACCCTTGTGCTTCTCTGTCCATGCACAGCCAAGTGCTCCTGCAGGGTTTTCCAAGGCATAGCTAGCATCCTAATATTCCCATGCTTGTCATAGTAGGATTTGATATGGTTTAAATAAAAATCTCAACCAGGTCAGTGGGAAATGTTCCTTGAGATTTGGTGATTCAGATGTGAGCATTTGGACTGAGGGTGTTTTGTGGTAAGGCTTGAGTCACATCTCTAGCAGTGATTTTTTCTGGATAACGTGCACTGAGCCTCAAGTGCCTACAGTGGCCCAGTGGGGAATGCCAGCAGCACGGGTGATGACCGTGGCCAACATGACCAACTAGAAAACCCAAACCCCACCTCTAGCTGACAGTGGATTCTCAGCTAACCTGTCACCAAGTGGGACTGGGGACTCAGTGTGCTTCTGCTGTAAGCTTTTTCAGAGAAGCTGCTCATCTAGCTTTGGACCTGTGATCTCCCCACTGTTTTAACGCTGGGAACTAATTAAAATTAGAAAGGAAGAGAGGTTGGGAGGGAGAGAGAGAAAGAAAGAACAAGGGAAGAAAGAAAGGAGGGAAAGGAAGGAGGAAGAGGGAGAAAGGAAGAAAGAAAAGGAAGGAAAGGGAAGAAGGTATGGGCCACACAAAACAGGTCATTGGGCTTCGCTTGTCCTCTGACATCAGTTTGTAACCTCTGTTCTAACAAATGAAAATGATGTAAGATAGTATAAGATAAGCAGGTATTTAATTTACTTTGCACTTTTTCCATTTTATGGAACTTGAATGTTTCTGTTGAAAGCTTAAAGCTCAAGACAGTGAGATATATGAAACCTCCATGGCCATTTCATTTTTCTGATTGGATCCGCTGTAACAAGTGCTAGAAAAATTGATGCAGCTCATTGCTTTAAAACATCTTTCTTTGTTTTCTTGGTGTTATTAGGTTTAAATATTCTTCGGAACACACCCTTGCCATCTCTATGCAGTTAAGCTAGTTCAATTTAAACATTGTCATGAAGTTAATTTTTTATAAGATGAATCAGGTTATTAAATTTAGTAAACCATTGCCTTCATTATTTTGCACAAACTTTGGCACTGTGCAGAATTGGCTTAGCCCTACTACATTTAGCTAATTAAACTGGCCATCAGCCGCAGTATTACGAGAGTGAGGGCTACTATTCTCATGGGCTTTATCCAGGACGTTTCACAGTAGGTAGCTTTATTAAACTTTTTTTATATAAAACTCCACGCTCTGGAGATATGGTTTACTATAAAAGTGTTACTCTCCTTCCTGTGAAACCATCATCTTTTGAAATAGCCATGCTTTGTTTCTGCTCCAAAGGCAATTGTAAAGGGTAAGAAAATGGAGTTGTCTATTGCAGCTTTTAAAAGTAGACTAGCAAAGGGTTATGCATTGCTTAGATAAAGGAAGATGGAAGAACCAGAGTGTAATTTCACAAGACACAGAGACAGGTGGCTTACCCATAACTACAGTGAGGAAGTCTCTAAAGGAGAGAGGGCGGAAACTTGAGCCTGTAGCCTTTTGCTGCTGACTTGTCAGATGTGCCCTTTGTGGTAATAAAAAGTCCTTTGCTGTGGGTTATTTTGTTAAGTGAGATAGGATGACTTAGCAAGTTTGCTTGGGAAAATAAAATTCGATAGAAAAACGGCATGCTTCCCCTTCAACATATTTCTTGGTAGTGTCGTTCAGAACTATGGTGAGCAGTCTTTTTGCAGGATTTTAATATTTATTCATTATGGCTGGGCGCGGTGGCTTGTGCCTGTAATCCCAGCACTTTGGGAGGCCGAGGCAGGTGGATCACCTGAGGTCGGGAGTTCGAGACCAGCCTGACCAACATGGAGAAACCCCATCTCTACTAAAAATAGAAAACATTAGCCGGGCATCATGGTACAAGCTGGTAATCCCAGCTACACAGGAGGCTGAGGCAGGCGAATCGCTTGAACCTGGGAGGCGGACGTTGCAGTGAACCAAGATCACACCATTGCACCCCAGCCTGGGCAACAAGGGTGAAACTCCATCTCAGGAAAAAAAAATTATTCATTATTAAAAAGGAATAAGAGGGCCATGTGTGTTGTAGTTTAAAACAGCTTGGATTATTTTAAAATAGTCCAGAACTGCAGCCTATTAGCAGTCTGCAAGAACCTTTTTTTCCTTCAGCAGATATTTATTGAATCCTACTGGGTGCTAGTCTGGCGAAATACAGCAATGGGAAGGTGCAAGGCTCAAGCAGCTCACTGCTAACCTGAGAAACGGACAGGGGCACAGTGGCTCATGCCTGTAATCCCAGTGCTTTGGGAGGTGGATCACATGAGGTCAGGAGTCGACCAGCCTGGCCAACATGGTGAAATCCCATTGCTACTAAAAATACAAAAATTAGCCTGGAGTGGTAGCACATGCCTGTAATCCCACCTGCTGGGGAGACTGAGACATGGAAATCGCTTGAATCTTGGCAGCAAAGGTTGCAGTGAGCAGAGATTGCAGATTGCACCACTACACTCTAGCCTGGGTGACAGAGTGAGACTCTCAATCAATCAATCAGTCAAGCTCTGGAAACTGCCTGGCGTTGTGTTATATCTGTGCTTTCTCAATCTGTTAAAAATGTAGCTGCTAATGAATGACTAAGAATGTGTTTACTATCATTTCCACTCTGTTATATCATTTTTTTTTCTTTTAATGCCCTGTGATGAAAATGTGAAGAAAGATATTTCTGATCATTGCTTTGACCTGGAAATTTCAAAGGGACCCAGAGTCCACCATTTCCTCCAAGATCTGGGTGTGTGAAGTCCCAGTCTCACAAGTGCAGTTGTACTTGGTCACTCTGCGTGGCTTGCATATGGCTGTCAGCATCTCATTAGCCTGATTGATGGGGCCAATCAGTCAGCAACACTTTGTCCCATGCCTGTCCCCAGCCAGCTGGTCTATGAAACCTGGCATTTTACTTCTCTCTCTTTCCCTAAATGATTTAGGTGTCTTTTGCTCACCAGTGATAAGGGGTGACATTGGCATCACAGGTAAAGTGAGTAAATTTGAGATTATTGTCCTCTTGCTTTAAAGCTTGGAGATATAGCTTCAAACACCTTTTACTACACACACACCCAAGGGGAGGCAAACAGATTTATGGGTTAAATACTTCAGATTTGAAATCCTTTGTGTATTATTTCAGCATCTGATTTAAGTATCAGAAGTCATCTTAGGTAGTAAGTATTTTGGAATATGGGATTTGGTGAAATCTCAAAAAGTAATTTCGGATTGTCTCAACAATGAGGTTAAATTGTCCTCTGGAGCCCATATTTAGACAAATAAGATGGTGGAGCCTGTGGCTGATTTCTTTGAATTCTGGTTGATATTAAAGCCATTCAGTCCTTGGGCTGCCATTGGTAGCACATCTAGGAGCAAGTTTTAATTTTTTAGTCATAGTGACTGTACTGGATTTGGTAGGTCATACAAGTTGGAGAAAAGGCATAGAACACCAAAGATTTTGCAAGAAGCAGTCAAGTAACATTTGTTTTCCATCTACCGTGGTTACATTAGTCTCTTAGTATATGTTGACCACTTATCCCCATTTTACAGCAATGATAACTGGATTTCACATGGGTTCAAGGCGTGACCTTAGATCTCACTGCTTGTATGTGCTTAGAACTGGCATCAACACAAATGTGTCCAACTTGAGTTTTCCTCTGTGCTCTGCTGACTTTCCTCGAGAAGTAGTTTATATAAACAGACTGTTCTCCATGAAGATTAGGCCTATGGAGGTGATACGAATGAATGAACTTTACTAGGCTCTTTCGTATGGTGATGTCAGTAAGATAACGATCAGCTCTTTTTCCATACATATTAACATTATCTTGCAAACAATAATTTATGGTCATTTGACATGGATTGGGCTGAATTGCATTGCTGCCTTCTTTAGTAGAATTGGCTAGTTTGTTGCTGTACTGTACTCCACAGGGTCTTCACCATAGCTTACGACATACGGTATTTTTCAGTTTAGAGTGATGGATTGGTGTTCAAGCTCTTGATCAGATTGCATCTTCTTCTCCTCTTTCCCTCCCCTCCCCCTTCTCTTTTTTCCTTTTTTGAGATAAATTTAAATTATAGATTCATTTTTTTTTCTTTTACCTATAGAGAACTTTTCAGTTTTTCATTTCTTCTTACGGCAACTTCTTTTGTAGTGGTTTTCTAGGAATTTGTCTTTTTTACCTGTATTGTAAATTCACTGGTATACAGTTGTTCACCATGTCTTAAGATCTTCTTAGGGTTCATAGAGCTGTAGTCCTTTTCTTTATGTTTCTTTTTCTTTCTTTTTTTTTTTTGAGATGGAGTTTTGCTCTTGTTACCCAGGCTGGAGTGCAATGACGTGATCTCGGCTCACCGCAACGTCCGCCTCCTGGGTTCAGGCAATTCTCCTGCCTCAGCCTCCTGAGTAGCTGGGATTACAGGCACACGCCACCATGCCCAGCTAATTTTTTGTATTTTTTAGTAGAGACAGTTTCACCATGTTGACCAGGATGGTCTCAGTCTCTTGACCTTGTGATCCACCCGCCTCAGCCTCCCAAAGTGCAGGGATTACAGAGGTGAGCCAATGTTTCATTTTTAAAAATGACTTTGAGATCTGATTGACATACAAAAAGCCGTACATATTTGATGTACAGAACTTGATAAGTTTGGAGGTAAGTATATACTTGTGAAACCATTGTCATAATTTATAAGTGCATGATACAATGTGGGCACAGTGCTGTATGGCAGGTTTCTAGGGCTTTTCCATCTGGGATACCTGAAACTTTGTACCCTTTGGCTAATACCTCCTTGTTTCTCTCTCCCCTGAGTTCTTCACACCACCATTCTATTTTTTGCTTCTGTGAGTTTGAGCATCTTAGATTCCACATATAAATGGTATCATATAGCATTTGTCCCGTGTCTGGCTTATTTCACTTAGCATAATGTCCTCCAGGTTCATCCACATTGTTGCAAATAGCAGAGTTTCCTTCATTCCTAAGGCTGAAAATATTCCATTGTGTGTGTGAGTGTGTGTGTGTGTGTGTGTGTGTGTGTGTATGTATATATAAAACGTATATATATATCACGTGTATATATATAACATATATATATACACCACATTTCCTTTATCCATTCAGCAGTAGAAATTTAGACTTCTTCCATGTCTTGGCTAGTATGAGTAATGCTGCAGTGAACATGAGAAGACAAACGTATTGTTGAGATCCTGATTTGAGTTCCTATGGATGTGTATCCAGAAGTAGGATTGCTATCCTACTTTGAGGAACCTCCATACTGCTTTTCATAACGGCTACACCAATTTACAGTCCACTAAGGAATGTAAATTTCTCATGCACAAGGGATCTCTTGTTTCTACATCCTCAACCAACACCACCTTTCATTTTATGGGAACCATCTTAAGGCGTGAGGTGACATCTCACTGTGCTTTCAGTTTGCATTTTCCTGGGGATTAGTGATGGTGAGCCCCTTTTCATATAGGTGGCCATTTGTATGTCTTCTTTGGAGAAATGTTTATTCAGTTCCTTTGCTTGTTTTTAAAATCTGTATGGATGTTTTTTCTTTCTTTTTTTTTTTTTTTTGACTATCGGGTTTTAGGAGTTCCTTATGTATTTTGGATATGAACACTATCAGTTATGTGGTTTGCAAGTATTTTCTACTGTTGTGTAGCTTGCCCTTTCAATTTCTTGATTGTTTTCTTTAATGTTCAGAAGCTTTTTAGTTTTATGTCATCTCACTTTCTAGTTTTGTTTTTGTTGCCTGTGCTTTTATTTGACATAATGATGTCGGTTTGTTCATCCTTGATATTTGTCATTCGTGCCCTCTCTTTCTGTCTCTGTCTCTCTGTCAGTCTTGCTAGCCCTTAATTAATTTTACTAGTTCTTTCAATTAACAGACTTTTGACTTATTTTTTGCTCAGTATTTATGTTTGTTTTAGATTTATAAGTTTTTTCCTTCCTCCTGTTATGTCCATCCTTCTGTTTTCTTTAGGTTTAATGTGCTGGGTTATTTTCCTAATGTAATGGATGCTTAGATCATCTTTTCTCTTTCCTTCCTTCCTTCCCTTCCTGCTCCTCCTTGCCCCTCCCTCCCTCCCTCCCTTCCTCTCTCTCTCTGTCTCTCTTTCCTCTCTCCCTCCCTCCTTTCTTTTCTTCCTTCCTTCCTTCTTTCTTTCTTCTTTTTTTTTTTTTGACAGATGCTTACTCTGTCACCTAAGCTGGAGTGCAGTGGCATGATCATCCTCCTGAGTAGCTGGGACCACACGTGTGCGCCACTACGGTCAGCTAATTTTTTGTAAAGATGGGATTTTGCCATGTTGCCCGGGCTGGTCTTGAACTCCTGGGCTCAAGCGATCTGCTTGCCTTGGCCACCCAAATTGCTGGGATTACAGGCATGAGCCACTGTGCCTGGCCTTCCTTTTTAATATATGTAGTTAATGGTATAGATTTTCTTTTAACCATGGCTTTAGCTATACCCTTTAAGTTTGTATATGTGTTTGTAATTATTGAGTTTAAAATATTTCTAATTTTCATTATAATTTTTTGAGCCATGTTTTATTATTTATACATATATATGTATAAATAAAGGAGAATTTTCTGCGATCTTGTTATTGATTATAATTCCATTGCAGTCAAAGAGCATGCTTTCTAATTTTAATCTTTTTAAATTTGTTGAGACTTGCTTTTGGCTCTGCAGGTCGCCAGTTTTGGTAAATATTCTTTAAGTACTTAAGTATATTTTGCTGTTGTTTTCTGTGTTTAGCATATTCAATTATTACCAGTTTATCAATTAAGTTGTTCAAATCTTCTAAATACTTTGTGTTTGTCTGCTTATTTTATCTGTTTCTAAGAGGGATATGTTAAAATCTCCCACTATAATTGTGAATTTCTCTATTTATTCTCATACTTCTGTTAATATTTGACATACGAGAGGCTCTATTATTAAGTACATATAAATTTAGAATTGTCATGTATTCTTGGTGGATTGAAATAGTGAAATAGTCAGTGCTTTCTCTTGTAAAACTTCTTGCTTTAAAATCTCCTTTTTCTGAAATTATTATAGGTATATCAGATTTCTTTTGGTCATGTTATATGATATACCTTTTCGTTTCTTTTACTTTAATTGTTTTATCCTTATGTTTAAAGATACAAAACATAATATACATTATTTTATAAAGAGTATATATGTATATTCATGTTTTCTTCAGTCTGACAATCTTTTTCTTTTAATTGCCATCAGTAGCCCATTTATATTTAATGTAATGACAGATATATTTGGGTTTGGGCTGAAATATACCACCGTATTGGCTTCCTGTTTAACTTATTCTATATTCTTCTTTCCCTTCTTTCTGTTCCTTTTTTTTTCTTTTTCTTCCTCTCTCTCTCTTTTTCTTTCCTTTCTTTCTTTTATTTAAATTGAGACAGGGTCTTGCTCTGTCACGCAGGCTGAAGTGCAACAGCATGATCATAGCTCACTGTAGCTATGACCCTTGGACTCAAGCGATCCTTCAGTCTTCTGAGTAGTTGGGACCACAGGTGCCCCCACCACACATGAGTATTTCTTTTTTAATTTTAATTTTTGTAGAGACAGATTCTTGCTGTATTGCCCAAGCTGGTCACAGTGATCCTCATGCCTTGGCCTCCCACAGTACTAGAATTAAAGGCCACTGTACCTACCTTGCTTTCTTTTTTATTAGTCTACTTCACTTCTATAGTAGCTTGTTAAATTTGTAGAGATTACAGCTTGCATCTTTGACTTATTAAAGTCTAATATAAATCAGTATTATATCACTTCCTGGTCAAGAAAAGAATTTTAGGATCCTTTACTTCCATTTCTTACCTCCTAGGTTAAGCGTTGTTGTTATTATTGATATGGTGATTTTTGGTGTGTATTTTAAAACTCACAGAGGTTACTACTCTTACCATTTAGATCTTTCCATATCTTTGCTCTTTATGTTGTTCTTTGTTGCTTTATGCATCTCTGGGTTTATAACTAGGGTCATTTTCCGCCTGCCTGAAGGGCATCCTTTAGTGTTTCCTCTAGCGTAGGTCTATACACGACACTAGGTGTAGTGTAGGTGATAAACAAAAAGCAGCTTTCATTTGCTTAAAATTTTTCTTCTCCTTATCCTTTATTTTTCAAGAATATTTTCACTAGGTATGGAATTCTAAGATGAAAGTTCTATTTCTTTCAGCCATGACTTCCATCATTTCGCTGAGAGGTATAACTACCAGTCTTATACGTACTTGTCTGTACTTCTAAAACTATCTGCAGTTTTCAGCAGTTTTACTGTGATGTGCCTTGCTTTGACATGTATGTGTATATATGTGTGTCTACACACACACAAACACACACACACACGTACACATACAGATATATGCTCACATATATATTTCTGTGGCTCACACACAAATATATATATGTATGTTTCTGCTTGTGGCTTGCACATATATATACACACATACATGTGGACACACACATTTATACATATACATGTAGACACATATCCATATATATTTCTGCTCCTGGCTCAGGATACTTCTTGAATTTGTGGCTATATATCTGTCATTGATTTTGTAAAATTATCAACCATTCTGTCTTCACATATTGCTTATATCTTAATCTATTGTTTTACTTCTTTTGGGACTCAAATTACGTGTATGTGTAAGAGTGTAGGAGATCAAGTTGAACAATGAAGAATAAAAAGCGTAGGAGAATGTGTTTCACATTTCTCTTATGTGCTTTGCTTTACTGTGTTGGTTATTTATTTCTTTTTGTGCTTCACTTTTGATTTTTTAACTTGTTTTCTAGTTTTCTTAATCTTGTCAGCTGTGTCTTGTTTTCTGTTAAACTATATGTTGAATTATTATTATTATTTTTAATTTTTAAGACAGAGTTTCACTCTGTTGCCAGGCTGGAGTGCAGTGGTACAATCTTGGCTCACCGCAACCTCCCCCTTCTGGGTTCAAGCGATTCTTCTGCCTCAGCTTTCCTAGTAGTTGGGACTACAGGTGTGCTCCACCATGCCCAGCTAATTTTTGTATTGTTAGTAGAGACAGGATTTCACCATGTTGGCCAGGACGCTCTCGATCTCTTGACCTTGTGATCCACTCACCTCTGCCTCCCAGAGTGCTGGGATTACAGGCATGAATTTTTATTGTGTTTAAGTTTCAGAATGTCTGTTTGATTTTTTTAATTGTTTCCGGTTCCCTGTGATAATTCTCCATCTCGCCTTTTTCTTCCTTGAACTCATCAATCAGAGTTATTTTAATCAGTGTTTCAGAATAACTTGATTAGATAGATCTCCTGTGCATTTATTTCCATTTTATTCCCCTCTGGCTTTTGGTGAAGTCTTGTTTTTTTTGTATGCTTAGCTATTTTGTTTGAGTGTCTGAGATTTTATATGAGTATTTGAAATAATTATAGTGGTAATATGAGACTCTAGATAATGGTATCTTCCTCCAGAGAATATTTTCTCTTGCTTCTGGAAATTGGACAGATAGGGACTGATCACTTTAATCAAACTAGGGATTGAAATGGCCTGAACCTGAGTTTCCACTCTTGTGAAGGCTGGTCTGTGTCTTGTTATTATAAGGAGGGTATATCTCTTTAGGATCCCAGCCAAAGGTTTGGTGTATTTACCACGGCTCGTTCTTGGTGGGTCCTCAGCTCAAATTTGTGTCTTTTTCCCTGTTAGGAGATTGCCAAAAGCTCAGCCCATCTTCTTAGGCTTCCAACCACTGTGTTTGGAAATGAAATATGCCTTGAAGGAAAAATGCTGCCAAATGCTGGCCTTGCAATTTTTGCAGATCTAGGCTCCCAAAATTCTCACTCATAGTGCCCTTCTGATGCCTTCAAACAGATATGTGTGTGTGTGTACACGTGTGCTATTTTCTCCAGCTTTTCTAATTGTTATCAATAGAAAATGGGTCTAAGAAACCTAGGTAACATTGGTGGAAGCAGAGGTGCTGGGAACATTACCACAGAGCAGAGCATCATGTCCTTAATGTGGGCAAAGGATCTGGTCATTATTGATGGTTAAATGACTGGACATGCCATTAACTCTTCTATGGCTCAGTCTTCATCTTTGAAATCACTGCATCCCTAGGACAAGTTTTCTTACCATCACAGTGTTGACAGTCTGGGCCAGATGATTCTGTGTCATGGGGGGCTGCCCTACTCATCGTAAGATGTTTTGTAAGCTGGGCATAGTGGTTGACATCTGTAATCCCAGTGCTTTGGGAGGCAGAGGCAGGCGGATCACCTGAGGTCAGGAGTTCAAGACCAGCCTGATCAACATGGCGGAAGCCCATCTCTACTAAAAATACAAAAATTAGCCAGCGATTACAGGCATGCTAGTGCATGCTAATCCCAGCTACTTGGGGACTGAGGCAGGAGAATCACTTGAACCCGGGAGGCGGAGGTTGCAGTGAGCCCCGATTGCACCGCTGTACTCCAACCTGGGTGACAGAGCAAGACTCCGTATCAAACAAAACAAAACGATGTTTTGTAGCATACTGTGGCCACTGAAAATGTCTCCAGACCTTTGTACCTGTCCCCTGGGGGTCAAAATCTCCCCTGGTTGAGAACTTGGGGTAATATAAGTGGTGCTCCAGTAAGGGCCATTCAACTGTGTTGATGCCGTGTTTTCTAACGTTGACTTTCCTTTACCCCATAGGGTTTGAAACTGCCAAGTCTTTTGCCCTCCATGGTGCACACGTGATCTTGGCCTGCAGGAACATGGCAAGGGCAAGTGAAGCAGTGTCACGCATTTTAGAAGAATGGGTAAGCGCTCAACTGTTTTTTTTTTTTTAATTGTCAAATACACATGCCGGGCTAGCCACATGGAGATTTGAGTGCAGCGTGTAAAGTTGATTGCTCTTGGAATCATGTCTGTATTTTTAAAGTCATCTTCACTTTGTTTGCTTTATGAATGAAAGCATGAGCAAGCCCGTTATTATCCACGCGTTTGTTTTTGGTTCATTGTCAGTGTCATCTGCTTTATTAGTCAGGGGTTTAGGAATGTTTACTCATTTAACTCATTTATTAAGAAAAATAAAACGTGGTGAACGCCCATGATTGCAACTAGGAGACTGTTATGCCTGTGGTTTTTAAGATTAGAAAGAAGTAGGTTTTAACCCTATCTCTGATTTCTTACCTTTCTCTCCCTGTAAAGAAGTTGATGTTGATACCTGTCTACGTAAATTGGGACCAAGGAGTTAGTATCAAATGAAACAGAATCCCTGCCCTCGTAGGCTTACCATCTAGGTAGGAAGAACAGATCATAATCAGATTTAATATTTCTCATGAAGTCAATAAATAACAGGAAAACAGAGGAAGGGAGGGTGAGTGACAGCGTGAGCATCATGGAGTCATCTGCAGGAAGCCCTCCAAAGCTGTGACATTTGATCTGAGACCTGAAGGAAGTAGAGGTAAGCCATGCAAATGTCAAGAGAAGTCTTCTCTTAGCAGTGAGAACAGCGTATGCAAAGGCTCAGTGGAGAATTCAAGGATCATCAGGGAAGCTGGTGTGGCTGGAGATGAATGGACAGGGTTGGGGATGGGTATCTGGGAGACTGAGAGAGTGGTGAGAAGGACCTTAGAGGGTTTGAGCTAGAGAGTGATGTGAGCTGTTTGGTTTTTTAAACATCCCTGGACTTCATGAGTCTAGACTGCATTCATTTACTTTCCATTCATTTACATGTTCATGAAGTGCATCTCTGTCACAGGAGCTGGGGTCTGTTGTGAGGGACAACAGACATCGCCACTGTCTTTACAGAGCTTTCAGCCTATTGTGGAAGACAGATTTACTCAAAGAAACATAGATAGTAATGTAGACTTGAAGAAACAGGAAGTGGTCCTACGAAACAGTGTTGATGCCAGGGAGCTGGGAGAGGTGGTTGAGCTAAGATCTCAAGAAAGACCTGGGGAGGGTGGAGAAGGGTCAGATGGGGCAGGGGATTGGGAGACGCAGAGGCCCTGGAAGGATGAGGAGGAGAAGACAGAGCAGTAGCTTTGGGAACAGAGCCTGGAGTGGGCTGGATAAACGCTGAGGAGGCCATCTTCATTTTCTGAATGCTGTGAACGATTTCTTGCCATTTGGAGAAATAGGCCACAGTGTACTTAAGAAAATTTCTGGTATTCTGGACTGAAAAGTTATGAAAATAAAGAAAAGGAACATTTATTTCTGCTTTTTCAGTATATTTATGATGAAATATTTGAAATTCAGTGTATTTGAAATAAGCCCCTGTCTTGAGCTCACTGGACTTACTCTTTTGGTTATAAAAAAAAAAAGAGGCCGGGCGCGGTGGCTCAAGCCTGTAATCCCAGCACTTTGGGAGGCCGAGGCGGGTGGATCACGAGGTCAAGAGATCGAGACCATCCCGGTCAACATGGTGAAACCCTGTCTCTACTAAAGATACAAAAAATTAGCTGGGCATGGTGGCGTGTGCCTGTAATCCCAGCTACTCAGGAGGCTGAGGCGGGAGAATTGCCTGAACCCAGGAGGCGGAGGTTGTGGTGAGCCGAGATCGCGCCATTGCACTCCAGCCTGGGTAACAAGAGCGAAACTCCGTCTCAAAAAAAAAAAAAAGAATCCTTTTTTTGTGATTATTTTAGTGTCTTTCTCACTAATGTTAAAAAGTAATAACCTCTAGTAGGTGGGATAGTGGTAGTCTTTAGAGATGGACGGAGAAGAGTATGAATAAGCATACATGCATCTTATTTGAATCGACATGCAGAATGGGAAGGTCGAAAATGAAATGGGAAAGTCTTTCTTGGTCCTTGGAAGATAAACATTATGAACCATTTTGCGTATTCCAGAAAAAGCTTATATATACCAGAAAAAAAACACTCACATACTGTTCTGTACTTTGTTTTTTCTAAACTTAGTAGTACTGGAGATCTCTTATTAGTGTGTATACATCTACTTCACTGTTTTAACTGCTGCATAATATTCTATCACGTGCTTATGCTATAACCAGTCTTCCCTTTGGTGGCCATTTAGGTCGTTTGCATTGTTTTGCTATTTGTTATTCCAAGCAATGGTGTTTTACTGTTCTCTCTTGTATCAGTCCTTCTTACAATTTCACGTGATACTGGGTCTGAACTATGCTGTCGTGAACATTCTTTATTTACACTTTTGTGAGTACACACCTAGGGCAGAATCTTAGCAGTGTACTCTTTGATTCAAACGGCATATGCATCGTAAATTTTGGGAAGAGTTCTCGAGTCATTTTCTTTTTCTTTTTTTTTTTTGAGACGGAGTCTTACTCTTTTGCCAGGCTAGAGTGCCGCGGCGCGATCTCGGCTCACTGCAGACTCTGACTCCCAGGCTCAAGCAATTCTCCTGCCTTATCCTCCTGATGAGTAGCTGGGACTACAGGCTTGTGCCACCACATTTAGCTAATTGTTGTATTTTTAGTAGAGACGGGGTTTCACCATGTTGGCCAGGTGGTCTTGAACTCCTGACCTCGTGATCCACCTGCCTCGACCTCCCAAAGTGCTGGGATTATAGGCGTGAGCCACTGTACCAGGCCTTGAAGTCATTTTCTTGTTGCTCCAATTTCCATTCCCACTGACAGTGTAGGTAGATAACCGTTGAGGGCTTACAGCGTTCTGGGCACTAGCAGAAGGTCATGTCAGAATCGTAAAACTCTGCCCATTTGATGTAATATTTTAAACTAGAAAAGTACAATTCCAGGGACCCTAGTGACAATATAGTGTTAACATTATTGTACAATGAGATTTACGTTTAAACCAGTCTTGAAAGATAATGTTATAGCACAACTACTTTGGCATTATTAAATGTATCCTCTTCTTTTCTGAGAACACAATATATATGATAACATGTTCATCTGTTTTAATTATTGTTTGATGCTTAGAGGCAGAAATTCCTGGATTTGCCTCAATTAATGATGGGACCTTGGGTAAGCCTCTAGATCTATATGGAGCCTTTTTCCCTCATCTTTAAGGAAAAAGGTCGGATGAGATGATTTCAAAGACTCACTATTCAGTCTGTCTTATATTTTGAGTCATAATTGGGTCTCTGTGAGTCAATTTCAGATGACAGAATTTATTGTTGTGTAGCTTTACTCTAACATATAGTACCTTGAGGTAGACCAGTGATCCCAAAATAAGAATTATCCAAAAAGCATTGACCATCAGGGACACA
The DNA here is from genome assembly GCA_031835075.1 of Saguinus oedipus. NCBI lineage: Eukaryota > Metazoa > Chordata > Mammalia > Primates > Cebidae > Saguinus > Saguinus oedipus. The sequence continues at coordinate 37,071,028 of CM063189.1, forward strand.
GGAAAATGAAACTGGAACAGAAACGAAACGAATACATGTGTCTTTGAAGGTTTAAAATTAGATTCGATAGGTTGTGGGCTGAAGAAACCCAACCCGTTCATAATCTGTCGTGTGTTCATATATTCTCTGTGTATGCCATTGTACTGTGTTCCTTATTTCCCCAAGATCATGATGATGGAAACTCAGATTTGGCACCGGAAGCCATCATTACCATTTCATTCCATTGCACCATTCATACACTGCAGAGAGGGTGTGAAGTCGTAAGGTCTTCTTGCTTGGATGACCTGTTAGGCTTGGTCTCTATGTCATCCCCCAACTTCCTGACCCTCGATAATAGCTGGTCTGCTTCCCTTCAGGTCTTTCCTTATCTCGTGTCTCTATGCAAGGATTTCGTCTGGCATATGACTACATATTACCTTCTTGTATTTTCCATGGTCAATTTGATAGACTCCAGTTTTTCAAGCTGCTGGCCAGCTTGAACACATCCATGTATTATCTATGAGGAATCACATCAGTGTCAGGGCCTGGAAGGTACTGCAGTGTATTGGCGCCTCACAGGAGTTTCTCAAAATGATCCAAAGTTTTTTGTTGCAGCAAAGGCTCTTTCAGAAGTCTTTGGGCCATTTGGCTCAGCGGAGGCTCTCACATGCCAAGGCCCCGTGGGCATTCCTAGCTCTGCTTCTGGAGATAAGAGTTCATTCCTGCTTCCCAGCTTGCTCTTCCCTACCCGTTCTTTCTCTTCCTGCCTTCACTACACATTAGAGGATCACCATGTTCTAGAACATTCGTGTCTGCCTCTTAGTCAGGGGAATGCTATTCTCGAATGTCCACAATGGGACAGCTAACAGCCCCCGCTTACAATTCCCTGTCATGTGCTGTGCCATGGGCCAGGTAGTTTGTATTCGTCATCCAGGAGGATGCAAAAACCTGGTGCTTTTTTTTTTCTGGCATTTTACAAAAGAGCCAAGAGATGTCTCAGAAGAGTGAAGAACATGCACAGCCGATGAGCTCAGAGTCAGTCTCCTTGCTCAGTCCATCTGGCTTCCAAACTCCAAGTCCATCGGCTCCACCCATGGCCTGTCTTTTCTACCATGTTTAATATCAATGTTCATACTTTGCACGTTTTGCTTTTAAATTCTCCAGCTGTGGTTTGAGTGATGAACTTCAAGATCCATCCTGTTTTTTAGAGGAAGCCACTCTGATCTCTCTAATCTACCCTTTCGTCCCTTTGTATTCAAGATATCCTTTCTAGAGCTCTCAAATTACTTTTAGGGAGATGCAGCTCTTTAAGAAACTATAACTTAAATGAAAACACTTTCCACATAGCAGTATATTAAGAACCTATATGTAATTACTACTACTACTAATTATTTCATGGGAAAATGCCCTCCTGCTGAGATGTTTTAGATGCTCCAAAGTTAGAAGTAAGAGAAAAAATAGAAACAATTAAAATAGGATACTATGGACAGTACAGAAGTAAACCAGCATCTTAAAAGGCCAATCCATCTAGCATAATTAAAAAAAGAGGGAGGAGGGGCAGGCGCATCAGCCCCCGGTCATATTTACATAAAGGAAATGTGTCAGTGGGGTATGTTCCTATGTTGTGGAACTGTGCACAGATGTCATCTACCTCTTTCACATCCTTATGTGAATTATACATAATTCACCTCTTAAGACAAGCACCTAATGTGTTCCTGTGTATTCCAAGAGGCCAGTGTGGCTGGCGGAATAAGATGTTTTCTTGTTTTCGAGATGGAGTGGACCCTCTTTTATTTAGCATCAGCGTCTACATGTTAGGATTCCATGTGAGTTCTCGAAATCTGGGACAATGATAGGCATATCTGACTTCTGCAATGCTGTGGTTTATTCTTTCCTTTACTGTTTTCTATTGGAGTAGGGCCTCTGTTGCTTTATTTCTCGGGATCTGCATATCCCACTCCCTGTCCTGAGATCTGAGGATCTCTGAGGGGCACTGCATGTAAAGAATGAGAACTTATTAGGTATCCAAACACACTTCATGAACAACCACAGCAGGACCTCAACGTTCCAGTGTAGCGCTCTTGAAAGACCCCAGTGGGACTCCCAGTTTCTCCTTCTTCTGTTTCTGTTAGATTTCTAAATTTTAGCTTTGAAATTCTAGATCTCCAGAACTTGGGATCTAGAACTTCACGTCCTGTGGAAGAAGGAGGTAGGGTGGAGTGGGGCAGATGGGCCCAGTAGCATCCATCTCCTTGCATTGTTTGCAGGAAGAGAAGGGCTGAGGCTGAGGTTGGGAGGCCGGGATGGTGAATTGGGAGAGAGGGGAGGGATTGCTGTTAGTAACCGATGTGCCTCATGCATGCCAGGCCCTCACTAGGTCTGCTTAGGATGTAAAAAGCAAAACAGGGAGTGCAGAATAGCTTCTATTGGAGACTGGCCATTAGTACAGCATGGGGAAATTGAGACGGTCAACAGGTTGGGCAGAAGCGGCTGGTATGGGAAGAGGGGCTGGTGGCCCTCTTGTGGAGTTACTGTTCGACTCACCCTGACTTCCCAGAATGTGTCTTGAATCTGTTCCCCTCTCATGCAGGAGGAATGACCCAAGTATGTTTGTGACTCCCAAAAATATCTCCAGACATTGCCAGATGTCTCCTAGGGGTGCAAATCATCCCCAGTTTATAACCGTGGCACTAAAACGTGCTCTATGATAGTGGCAAAGATTAGAATCAGATACATCTTAGGACCTTGGGCAAGTTTCTTAACTTCTTTAAACCTCAGTTTCTTCATCTGTGAAATGCACATCATAATACCTACAGCGAGAGATCTGGGTGGTCGTATTAAACACATTGACTCTGTGGATACAGAGTCTTAACCATTGTGGGATAAATTAAGTGCTCAGTTAAATGTTAGCTGCTGCTGTTGATAACAACAATAATAGTTTCTTCACACATGAAAGTGCAAAGTGATGCTTACTTTTCTTTTCTTCATTCTTTCTTCTTTCTTTCCCCTCCTTCCCTCCCTCCCTCCTTCCTCCTTCCTTCTTCCTCCTTCCTCCTTCCTCCTTCTTCCTTCCTCCCTCCCTCCCTCCTTTCCTTCCTTCCTTCCTTTTTCCTTCTTCCTTCTTCCTTCCTTCCTTCTTTCCTTCCTTCCCTCCTTCCCTCCCTCCCTCCTTCCCCCTTCCCTCCTTCCCCCCTTCCCTCCCTCCTTCCCTCCTTCCCTCCCTCCCTCCCTTTCTCCCTCCTTCCCTCCCTCCCTCCTTCCCTCCTTCCCTCCCTCCCTCCCTTTCTCCCTCCTTCCCTCCCTCCCTCCTTCCCTCCTTCCTTCCTTCCTTCCTTCCTTCCTTCCTTCCTTTCTTCCTGTATGTGAGATGGCATCTTGCTTTGTTGCACTGGGGTGCAGTGGTGTAGTCTCAGCTCGCTGCAACCTTCACCTCCTGGGTTCAAGTGATTCTTTTGCCTCAGCCTCCCAAGTAGCTGGGACTACAGGTACTCGCCACCACACCCAGCTAATTTTTATATTTTTAGTAGAGATGGGATTTTACCATATTGGCCAGGCTTTTCTCGAACTCCTGGCCTCGTGATCCACCTGCCTCAGCCTCCCAAAGTGCTGGGATTACAGGCACGAGCCAGCGAGCCCGGCCAGTGCTTACTTTTGTTAACCTGTCCAACTGGCTCAAAGAGGAGCTCCATGTCGGATGTTTATCAGCATGATTCCAATGGAGTCACAATGAATCCTTTTTCTGTCTTCATATGTCTGGACTCCTACATTTTAATAGATGTGTATTTAGTTTGTTGATGAGTATTTCCCAGTGTAGCTCATATTAGCTACAATATGACTCAACTGTCATTTGAAAAGCCATCTTAATTATTTATGTGATTGCTTTTTCTTTTGTATTTACAAAGAAATACACTTTGCATATATTTAGGAAAGGTGATTAAGGGATTAGTCATCAGGAACAGCAAGCAATGGTTTATATCAAAATGGTTATTGAGAAAGCAGAGAGATGAGGGGTAGAAATAAAAGATTTATTAGCCAGAGGTAATGGAATGTGCATGTCTTAGGGATAGAGCGCATGCTCAGTTGATTGCGACCACACGGTGTGATGTTGAAGTGCTGTCATGATTCACATTTTCAATAGAGTTGATACCGGGTCTATTTATTCTGTGGGAGTGAAGGCATGGGGTGGTACTGACAGCATGATGTGATTGCAGCCTCATTGATAAGCATCGGAAATAATGACTTTAGTGCTGTTTTCAGATATGGAGCACTCAGTACCAACCATCTTATTAGGCACATAGGCTCCACACTTTGCTGTGCTTTTGATAGATACTGACGCCTGTGTTTTCATTTAGTTCCTGTTTTTGCTTGCCCTGCTTCGAAACTGCCACACCCTATGTTTCACAGCATATTAAGGAAAGATGGGCTAGGATGCTGAGGAATACATTGCTTGCATTTTTTTTTTTTTTTTTTGGAGATGGAGTATCGTGCTTGTGGCCCAGGCTGGAGTGCAGTGGTACAATCTCGGCTCATTGCAACCTCTGCCTCCCGGGTTCAAGCAATTCTCCTGCTTCAGCCTCCTGAGTAACTGGGATTACAGGCACCTGCCACCTTGCCAGGCTGATTTTTGTATTTAGTAGAGACAGGGTTTCACCATCTTGGACAGGATGGTCTCGAACTGCTGACCTCATGATTCACCCAACTTGGCCTCACAAAGTGCTGGGATTATAGGCATGAGCCACCCTGCCCAGCCAAATTGCTTGCACTTTTAAAGACCTCTGCTAAATTCCAGCCACTTTTAGACTCCTTCAGATTCACTCAGTGACTTTATGAGCTGGTATGGCTTCACTGTTTGTGGGAATTCCCTGAAATCTCCTTTGACACTGAAAGCTTAAGTCCCATGATTTTCCTTTGTAGATGGAAGGCCCTGGCCTTCTTTTATGGTGTATGCACTGGGGAGAGGCATGCAGTATATGGGGCGGGTAATATACGAGCCTCATGCCTGTCTAAGCTGGTGACTTGACTTGGAAAAGATGATCCTTCTGCCACGCATCACAAGTCACAGGGCTCATCCCCATTGTTTTGAATGATCTTTAGCTAAACAAAAAGGGAAAAGCTATTAATATTATTAATAGTTGTAGATTATTGGGAAGACTTCATCCTAAATCATCCACTAGATTTGTTCCTCATTTCTCTGCTTTACAGATTGTTTTTCTGTATAGTATTGGATTTTCAATAAATAAAGTATGATATAAACAAGTCTGCAAACCAGCAAGGACTATAGAAACCACTTGCTCAAATCGATAAGTGCGTACTCACAAAGGAAGGTAAAGTTCTGAGGTTCTTCCTTGGGGCGTTTACAAAATGTCTTATTAATGTCACCTGCAGATGGGGTTGGATATTCATGTTCGTCGTGAAGTATTTATGTCCTTCGTAAAACCCATTGTGCAGATGCGGCAGTTCAGAGGCTGGAAGAGGCATGGGCTTGCCCAAGCTCACACAGCTGGGAGATTGGGGGTGGATCCAGGATTTGAAGCTGGAGTGTGGGTGATGCTGGAAGATTACCCTGTTTCAAGGACTTAGCCAAGTATTGTAGTCATATATATTATTTGCATGTATTTGTATGAATATTTCTGGGTTTCTAATACGAGGGTACCTAAAAAGTACATCCCCTTTGCTTCTTGTAATCTGATAGAGTTGAGGAACATGAGCCGAGGAAGCTCTTTCCTTCCCGTTTGATTCCAGAATTCCCTTTCTTCCTCCCTTCCTTCCTTCCCTCTTTCTTTCCCTCCCTCCCTCCCTCCCTCCCTCCCTCCTTCCTTCCTTCCTTCCTTCCTTCCTTTTTTCTTTCTTTCTCTTTCTTTCTTTCTTTCTTTCTTTCTCTCTCTCTCTCTCTTTTTCTTTCTTTCTTTCTTTCTCTTTCTTTCTCCTTCCTTCCTTCCTTCTTTCTCTCTTTCTTTCTGTCTCTCTTTCTTCTCTTCTCTCTCTCTCTCTTTCTCTCTGTTTCTTTCTTGCTCTTGCTCTGTCACCCAGGCTGCAGTGCAGTGGAACAATTTGGGCTCACTGCAAACTCTGCCTCCCAGATTCAAGCGATTCTTCTGCCTCAGCCTCCTGAGTCGTTGGGACTACAAGGACACACCATCATGCCTTGCTAATTTTTTGTAGTTTTAGTAGAGATGGGTTTTCACCAGGTAGCCAGGATGATCTCAATCTCCTGACCTTGTGATCTATCTACCTCAGCCTCCCAAAGTGCTGGGATTACAGGCATGAGCCACCGCGCCCAGCCCGCAGTCTTTGCAAGTGGTGTAGAGTGTATTTACTGCTCTACTTCAGTAGCCTATTTGACCTTTCTTGTCACAGGCTCAGGGAAGTTTCTTTATCAGATAATAAATTATTCATCCCGCTCATAGACATAATCTGTTGCTAAAGTATTCTGAGTTTCCTCTGTCTCTAGAATACATAAAACTTGTGCTTGGTAGTTTTCCTCTAAGTTTTCCATTTCATTTCTCATTCTGAAAATTTTACACTGATTTAGTCTTGACTGTTGTTCGTTGTTCTTTGATCATCGTCTTTGTGTCTTCTTTCTTTTTTTTTTTTCCTGGCCACTGCTCGCAGTCTTGAACCAAATCTTTCAACCTTTATATCCATTGTAACCTTTCTATAATGAGGGCTGTGATTAACCACAGAGTTTTAAAGAGTGAAAGTCAAGCATAGGTGGCTGGCTCTAACCATCACTCCCAATCATGTGAAACCCAAAGCAGATGCATCCTTTCATTAATGTGGGGGTCCCCTGAGTTCTTATTAAGCAATTTTGACATAGTTTGAAGAGACGGATTTCATCTTCAGACGGTGCTCAGCCAATGGCTGAAAGGCCTGCTTTTGGCCACGCGGCATTTAGGCTCCATTATTTAAGAGGGGAAAAAATAGGCCTGAGACTGTTTTTCACATTTATTACAGTGCACTTAGAGAATCTCAGACTAGCAGGTGTTAGATTACACAGAGAGGAGAAATGGTCCATGTGCCGATGAAAACTTCCCTATTTAAAGACAAATAGAGAAACAGCTGTGTAGATGGAACAGCCAGTCTCAGGCTGGGGCAGCACACCCTGCAATAGGTTAAGGCTTATTTTAGACAAATATTTAAAATATAGTTAATTTTTTTTTAAATTTTTGAGACAGAGTTTCACTTTTGTTGCCCAGGCTGGAATGCTATGGCGCAATCTTGGCTCACTGCAACATCTGCCTCCCGGGTTCAAGCAGTTCTGCCTCAGCCTCCCGAGTAGCCAGGATTACAGGCATATGCCACCATTCCCGGCTAATTTTGTATTTTTAGTAGAGGTGGGGTTTCTCCATGTTGGCCAGGCTGGTCTTGAACTCTCGACTTCAGGATTACAGGCATGAGCCATTGCACCTGGCCTAATACATCTAATTTTTATGTATGCAGAGGCAACCCAGTGGAGGACAGGTAGCTCAGCTTTGGAGTCATACAGATGTGGATTTAAATCCCAGTGCAAATACTAACTCACTGGGTGTCTCTGTACATTTTTTGTTATCTCTTTCTCTTTTTTGAGATAGGGTCTTGCTCTGCCACCCAGGTTGGTGTTCAGTGGCACAATCATGGCTCACTGCAGCCTTGACCTTCAGGACTCAAGCGATCCTCCCATTCAGCCTTCTGAGTAGCTGGGACTACAGGTTCATGCCACCACACCCGGCTAATTTTTTTTTTTTTTAATGTAGATGAGGGGCTTCACCATATTGCCCAGCCTGGTCTCCAATTCCTATGCTCAGGCGATCCTCCTGCCTGAGTGTCCCAAAGTGCTAGGATTCCAGGTATGAGTCATTGTGCCTGGCCTCAGTCATCTCTTTGAACCTTGCTGATTTATCTGCGGATGCTAATATGACTCTCAGGGTCATCCTGAGGATGAAGTGAAATGACACACATAGTCTTCTACACAGATTCTGGGCACACAGTAAAGATTCAGTGAATGGTCACTGCAGGGGAGGCTAACTTGTCCAATACAGTTCCCTAAAATATACGAATAATGCTCATAAATCTTGTTGGAACAATGTTTCCTTTTTGTCTTAGTTCAGCCCAGTGGACAAAAATTTGTTATAACAATTTTGATGTAACAAAAATATCATAGAATGAGTGGCTTAAATATTTATTCCTCATAGTTCTAGAGGCTAGAAGTCTGAGATGAGGGTTACAGCCTTGTTGAGTTCTTAGTGAGGTCCCTGTAACTGGTTTACAACTAGCCCTTTTCTTGTCGTGTCTTCATATGGTGGAGAGCTGTGAGAAAGAGAGGAGAGAGAGAGAGAGAGAGAGAGAGAGAGAGAGAGAGAGAGGCAGGGCACACTGTCTCATGCGTCTTGTAAGGGCACTAATCCTTTCATAAGGGTTCTCCGTCTGATCACCTCACAAAAGCCCCATCTCCAAGTACCATCACCTAGGCGATTAGGATTTCACCATAAGAATTTTGGAGGGACACTGTATTAGTTCACGTTCATGTTTCTGATAAAGACATACTCGAGACTGGGAAGAAAAAGAGGTTTAATTGGACTTAGAGTTCCACATGGCTGGGGAGGCTTCAGAATCACAGTGGGAAGCGAAAGGCACTTCTTACATGGTGGCAGCAAGAGAAAAATGAGGAAGAAGCAAAAGCGCAAAGCCCTGATGAACCTATCAGATCTGTTGAAACTGACTCACTATCATGAGAATAACATGGGAAAGACCAGCCCCCATTCAATTACCTTCTCCTGGGTCCCTCCCATAACACGTGGGAATTCTGGGAGACACAATTCAAGTTGAGATTTCGGTAGAGACACAGCCAAACCATATCAGACACAAATATTCAATTTATAGCATTCTACCCCAGCCCTCCAGAATTTATGTTCTGACATGCCAAATGCATTTATTCCATCCAAATAGCCTCAAAATCTTAACTCATTCCTGCCTCAGCTGTAAAGTCTATGTCTTTTTAATTTTTTCTAATGATCAAAGCAGTGGGAAGTAGCCACTTTGCTCTTCAGCTTGCCACCAGTTTGTCAGTTAATAAGGTGACTGAGGTTATTAACTATTAAGATATGCTGCGCTAAAGAGCAGGGGCCTCTTCCATCCTTAGAGGGCAGAAAGGTGCCTGTCATGTCTTCATTGCCAAGGCCCTGGTATGGAACTATCTGGCTTTTCACAGGGGCTGGGGTTAATGCTGGAGAGAAGTAGAGATGGCAGGGCCTACCCTGTGTTCCTAGGAGGGTTCATCTGGAACTAGTCCCTGACCCTGAGGAGGAAGATATAGCTATACCCAAGGTTCTGAAGACTCCATAAAAGGAAGCCTTAGAAGTGGCCATGATTTTTTTAAAAATCTGTCCACAAATTCTTTGATAACTGTTCTTCAAGAAGTAGAGGCTATTTCTCCTCCCTTGGAATGTGGGCTGTACTTGTACTCACTCTCCATGAATAGAATTTGGCAGAAATGGCGGAGTATGACTCCTGAGGTAAGTCCTAAAGGCTTTGCAGCTTCCCCTTGCTTGCTCTCTTGGATCACTCACCAGCCGCCATGTTGTGAGGAGACTCAAGAAGGCCTGAGGAGAGGCCCACGCAACAAGGGATTGCGGCCAGCGCCATGTGCATGATCCGCTATGGAATCCTCCAGCCCAGTCAAGCCCTGGCTGATTCATGTCATGAGAGATCCTGAGTCAGAACCACCCAGCAAGTAAGCCACTTTTGAAATTGGCCCACAAAATTTGGTGAGATACCAAATGTTTATTGTTTAAAGCCACTAAGCTCTGGGGGAGTTTATGATATAGTGATAGGTAACTATCACAGGATTCATGGCCTTAAGGGGAGAGGTGTAAGGTCTGACCACGCTGTGGGTGGCATGGTGACTCCCACAAACTGGAGGTACATGATCAATCAACCCCTGCGGCACCTACTTCACTTTAAGACATTCTCTATTTGTTCCTTATTCCTGCCCCAATTGATAAGGCCGTTGGACTTTGTAACCTCCTGACTCTGCACCCTAGGACCCTCTCCCAGGTTGCAAACCTATGACCCCCTCCTAGCTTGCAAAAAAACTGACCTAAACTTAACTCTTGTAACTTTCTACTGCCTCCCCCACAACCTATGAAACCAACTCCTATCCCACTGCCCTTTGCTGACGCCCTTGTCTGCCTCAGCCCACCTGCACCCAGGCCATGTTGCTTACACAAAGCCTCTTTGGGGGTCTCTTCATTCAGAGCACGCGTTTTAACAAGAAGGATCTTTGAGAGAGACTGGACAGTCTAAGGACAAGACGTGTGTACTTACCCTGTAAACTCCACTGCATGCAAGGAATCTTGAGTTCTCGGGATTACATCCGCCTCCCGGGTCACCTTGTCTCACATCTCTCCAACACTTTTACAACATCCCTGATCAGGAATCACTGCACTTTGGCATAAGCTTCTCTCTCCCCACACAGCCCATCCCATTTCTGCATACCTCTTAATTAGAAAGTTCTCCCTCATATTGAAGGCAGAATCTTCCTCCGAGCATCTTCTAGGCACCGGCCCTGGTTCTGCCCTCCAAGTTCCACTGGCTGCCTACTCATCAGAACCCAACTAAAACTCTCATCTCTCAAATCGAACCCAGCTAAAACTCTCATCTCTCAAATTCCCTAAATAATAAATCCAAAGTTATTGAAGATATGGGGTTACTAAAAGTTGGCAGTGAGACTGGCCCCTCTCATTTCTTTGTAACCCCTATCCCTCTTTTTATTATTGAAGCTTGGGTTGCACTTGGTAAGTCTAGGCAGCTGGGGAGCTCAGCAGCCGAGACCAGCCTTGCCTTCCCTGGAGTTAATGAGTCAGCATGAATGAAGAACACAGTCTTCTTTTAAATGACAAGGAAACAGTGCACTTATTTACTGACAGTTCTCAGATTCTAATTGTTCTTACTACAAAACCGGGTAGCTTGGAGAAACTTCAATGCATCTTTGTAATGGCTTTGTTGTTGTTTATTGAGAGGAACTAATTAACTTTGATTATTGCACTAATATTATGGCACTTTGACAGCCCTTCAGATTTATGACTCTGGGAAAATAAACAAATGAAATGCAGGTGCTGGAGCAGAAAGAATAAGTTATTACTGAACTTTAATTACTTGGAATGCGTAGCCAGGAGAGAATTAGTTGATGAATTACAGAATGCTTGAAATCTACATCAAACTGTAAACAATAAGAAGATAAAAAGGAAGGGGCAGGAAGGGTGCTTTTTATTTTTATTTTTTGGAGACAGAGTATTGCTCTGTCACCACGCTGGAGTGCAGTGGTGTGATCTTGGCTCACTGCAACCTCCACCTCCTGGGTTCAAGTGATTCTCCTGCCTCAGCCTCCTGAGTAGCTGGGACTATAGGCATGCGCCACCATGCCCAGCTAATTTTTGTATTTTTTTTAGTAGAGATGTGGTTTCATCATGTTGGCCAATCTGGTCTGCGTCTCCTGACCTTGTGATCCACCTGCCTTGGCTTCCCAAAGTGTTGTGATTACAGGCATGAGGCACCGCGCCTGGCAATGGGTGTTATTTTTAAGGCAGGGAAGGATAGGATACATCTGCAATGGTCTTTGTAGTGTTTCATTGTTTAATCTCTGTGGTCTCCAGTGCTGCAGATACGTACGTGGTGCTTCTCAAAGCATGGTCCCTGAACTGCAGCATCATTGTCACCTGAGAGCTTGTTAGAAATGCAAATTCTTGGCACCCACACCCCCACAACCTACTAGGTAAGAATCCCTGGAGGTGGGATCCAGCCGTCTGTGGTTTGCCGTTATTCTAGGAGATTCTGATATCTGCAAAAGTTGAGAAGCATGGCCCAACAGTTCTCATGCAGTTTGCTCTTTCTTTTATAAAAGGGCGGGTACACATTTTTATCTTTGCTTATGAAAATCAAATGATTTCCCAACCCAGTTTACCAACTAGCTCCCAAATTTCAGAGTATTTTAAAAATTGGCTTAAATTTTAAAATTTGGGGCAATTTTAATTTATCCAACTTCGATTATGTGCTAGGTAGAGTAGGTGACATGAGATAGTCTAGAAGGACTTTGCTGATTAATGAGTTGATACCCCTAACCTGTCATTGTTGCCAGCATCTCGGTAGTGTCGTAAGAGCGATACTGCCGCGACTCATGAAAGACAGTCTCTCCACCTGCTTCAAAGCAAGATGGTTGTAGGAGGAAGTATTGGCGAAGCGTGATCAGCCTCCACGGCAGGGGTGCATCTGGAGCTGTAGGAAGGGCATCCTCAGAGTGAGTCCTTGGAATGGAGATGTCAGGCTTGGATGTGGTGTCTGGGAGAGGGCTGGTTGCTGCTCTTTGAGGCCAGATCACTGATGACCTTGGATTCCAGTCTTAGGAGATAGACTTCATTCTCTAGGTCCTGGCAGCGAGCACTGTGGGTCTGAGAAGTGGTGATGCAGTCCAAACTCAGTGATTGAGAGAGACAGACATTTGGGCTGAATTAGGGAGGGGAGCACAGGGTCTGCGCAGCCTCTTGGGAGGCTGAGGTAGGAGAATCGCTTGAACCTGGGAGGCAGAGGTTGCAGTGAGCCGAGATCATGCCATTGCACCTCTGTGGAGACAGTGTTGGCCTGTTGGCCATGGTCCTGCTCAGCTGTGGTTGAAATGGGTGCAAAGAGCGGAAAAGAACAAGAAGGGGGCCGAACAGACTTGCTTAGTTCCTGACATTCCAGGAAGTACTTTAAGATCCATGCACTGTGTCTCAAAGGCTAAAAACAATCATCCCTTTCCGTAGTTCCTATTGTGAGGACCATTAACAAATTACGAGAGAAAGCATTCCTTACCTGTGGAAACTCCATGAAAATAGAAGCATGTTTACTCATCTGCAGCCCTGTCTTGGGAGGAGGGTGATGAGACACTGTACTGTTTGAATAAGGAAGTGTTGATGGTGGAGTGAGGAGCTCTTCGTAATTAGACTCGGAGAGCAGGGAATACAGCCACACACAACTGGCCCAGCCTGGCTGGATTTGATACAGAGGGGATCAGGGCGGATTCAAACCTCACTGCCCCTCATCCCTGCAGTTCTGGGCTGTCTGCTGTTACTAAGCACTTTTCTTTTTTAAGATGTTGCTGTTTTCATTCCTGCAAAAGCTCAGCCAGTCTCCAGTTCAAAATTGTCTCTCTTTTGGACAGTTGAAAATGTCACTGTGACTCCACAGCTCTTGGGTCAAGAAGGCTCCTAAGCTTTTATTCTAGAGACTCTTTCATCCGATTCCTTGCACTGTCTGGAACCTTCTGGATTCTTCCTTTTATGGGCAGTGATGGGCACTTGAGGAGTAGGAATGCGTTTCAATGCTAGACTGGACCACATCCTTTCATACCTGGAATTCGTATAGTGACATTTAAAAATAAATAGCCGGCCAGGTGCGGTGGCTTACGCCTGTAATTCCAGCCCTTTGGGAGGCCGAGGTGGCGAATCACTTTAGGTCAGGAGTTTGAGACCAGCCTGGCAAACATGGTGAAACCCTGTCTCTACTAAAAATACAAAAATTAGCCAGGCGTTGTGGCTCATGCTTGTAATCCCAGCTACTTGGGAGGCTGAGGTAGGAGAATCACTTGAACCTGGGAGGCAGAGGTTGCCGTGAGCCGAGATCATGCCATTCCACCTCTCCAGACTGGGCAACAGAGTGAGACTCCATCTCAAAAAAAAAAAAAAGTTGTTTTAGAATTGCTTTCTGTTTCGGATGGTTCACCTGTGTTTAGTCTATAAATGCAGTTAACCAAGAGCTGGTCAAATGTTTACGTAGGGCCATGAGCCATTTTGTATCCTTGGAGGAGATGCCCAGGCACTTGGCAGGGATGTTAATGATGATAATCAGGGGACTGGGTGGGGTCGCTGTTTGTGGCATCTTCAAGGACCTGCCAACATAGACATTTTTGGGAGGCAGAAACGCAGAAATACTTCTGCAGTGCTTTAAAGAAACTGTTAAAAATAAGGTTTCTTTTAGTGGTGTATGATCTGTTGGGCTTTATATAACTTACCCATTGCTTTTCAGGAATGGCAAAGATGTGAGCACATTTGTGCAAGCCTAATATGAAGAATAATTGAGGTATGAAATAGTAAAGTCATGTGTCCTTCTAGGGAGAGTTATGAATTAACCGATTGCATTTGGGTATGCTGTGGTTGTGTAAAGATAACATTTTCAGATTGGAAAGGAGTTTCTGAGATCATCCAGTTTAACTTCCCCCACTTGACAGACAAGGAAACTGAGGCCCACAGAAGGTAACTTTGGTAATTAATTAATTAATTCTTAATAATAAAGAATTAATTCTTCCAACACTTCATGCTTAATTGGATAGCTTATTAAATTCTTTTTTTTTTTTTTTGAGTTGGAGTCTTGCTTTATCGCTCAGGCTGGAGTGTAGTGGTGTGATCTGGGCTCACTGCAACCTCTGCCTCTTGGGTTCAAGCGATTCTCCTGCTTCAGCCTCCCAAGTAGCTGGAACTACAGGCACGTGCCACTACGCTCTACTAATTGTTTGTGTTTTTAGTAGAGACGTGGTTTCACTGTGTTAGCCAGGATGGTCTCGATGTCCTCACCTTGTGATCCGCTCACCTTGACCTCCCAAAGTACTAGATTACAGGCGTGAGCCACGGTGCCCAGCCTAAATTCTTATCTTTATGATAATGATGATGAGGATGATGATGATGAGATAGTAGCTAGCATTGTGTTCCAGTTACTGTGCTAAGCACTTTATTTTTATTTATTTATTTTTTTGAGACGGAGTTTCACTCTTGTTACCCAGGCTGGAGTGCAATGGCACAATCTCGGCTCTCCTCAACCTCCGCCTCCTGGGTTCAGGCAATTCTCCTGCCTCAGCCTCCTGAGTAGCTGGGATTACAGGCACGCGCCACCACGCCCAGCTAATTTTTTGTATCTTTAGTAGAGACGGGGTTTCACCAGGTTGACCAGGATGGTCTCAATCTCTTGACTTCGTGATCCACCCGCCTCGGCCTCCCAAAGTGCTGGGATTACAGGCGTGAGCCACCGCGCCTAGCCTGTGCTAAGCACTTTAAATGCATTAATTCAGTTCATCTTTATGACAACGCTATGAGATAGCTAATATTATGAATCCTATTTTCAGATGAAAAGGCTGAGGCACAGGGAACACACAGCAGAGACATGAAATGCCACAGGGATGTCTAGCTTCACACAGCTGCAGAGATGCAATGCTGTATGGAGGTAGAAACCTTGCTGGTCTTATTCCTCTTGGTATAACCCCAGTGAGCAGCATGGTGCCTGGTCAGTTGGAGTGATTTAGTAGATATTTATTGAGTGAGTGAGAGGGTAAAACAGCTGAGCCAGGGGAGTTATCCCCTGGGTAGCAGTAATCCTGCTGTTGTAGGAAGGAACGGATCAGCTGGTTGGTTTTTAGAAACCAGACCAGCAGAAGGTGCAAATAACTTGATGTTTCTTCCTAAGTACTGAGCTGTGTGAATTGATTTCATGCTGATGCTACTGAAGTCTCCCCAGTTCCTCCTTGACCTTCTCACTTGTTGAAGAAAGAACCCTTATTTACAGTCTATTATGTTAAGCATATTTTATTCCAGTTCTTTGAAAATGAACCATCCTGATTTGGAAAATCTGTAGCTTGCGTAGAGATTCTGGAGCAGTGGGTGCCGGCTGTGATGCAGAGGGACTCATATACCAACTTGATTCTGAGGGGCTGAAACTTGGGTCTTTAGGTAGAGTAAGCAGCTTAAAAGGCTACACCCAAAAGTTGAGGGCATCCATTAGGGCTGGCGGGTAGATGCAGCTGCACCCAAGAGTTGGGGGTACTTATGCCTGATGGGGATCGTCCCACAGCTGTGCCATTCCCCTGTTGGCTAGGGTTAGACCGTATAAGCTAGACTAATCCTGACTGGCTATTTTAAAGAGAGCAGGGGTCCAAGCTGGAGTGGTATGGTGGGTGTTCTGGCAGGAAGGATGGTTAGGGGCTGGTCAGAGCAGGTAGCCAGGGGTGACCTAGGTCAAAGAAAGTGATCAGAGCAGGTGACTGGAGCAGGTGACCGGGATGAGTCAGGATGGAGCTGCGGTCTGGGGGAACAGATGTGAACTACTGATTAGAACTGGTGGAGAAGGTTGTTTACTGGGATTACAAGGTAGTTAAACTTCAGGGAATTAAAGAATAAGAGAGCCGAACATACTGACCTACTGATTCTTTGAAGAGAAACTTGCAGTCCACTATAACATGGATAAATCCAGCTGCACCTGAGAATTGGGGGCATACGTTAGGGCTAGCGGGTAAAACCAGCTGCGCCCGAGACCAGTGGTATGCATGAGTGCTAGAGAGTAAATCCGGCAGATACCCGGGCTGTGCTTGAGGGTGTGTCACTGAGAGAGAGAACGTTGATCTGAAGTTAGTAAAGGCTTTAACAATGAAAAGGCCTAAGATGACGTTAGGATTTTGGAGGTGAACATAAAAACCTTCATTTTCTACTTCTTAGAGCTAAAAACTCAGCTGGGGTTGGCTTTGCTTCTAATGTCCTCCTTCCTTTTTATTTCACAAGTAATTGTCCTGAAGTGTGTGAATATAAATGTATATTGAAAGAGAAATTGAGAGAGAGAGAAATAGAGGAGAGACTCATACAAAGAAAGAGACACACAGACAAACACAGTGGAGGTGGAGACACAGAGGAGGGGACAGAAAAACAGAGAGAGAGAGACAGAAGGGGAGAGAGAGAGAGAGAACCTGTCTAGTATTGTTTTTATGAGATTTTTAGTACTGAGCTTTGCATGGTGGTGGTGGAAGGGGGGTGTTGATCGCTGTTTTCAGCGTTCTCTGATCATTTCTTGCTTAGAAAGGAGGAAATTAGAATTGTTGAGCTATGATTTGTTTTAATCAGAAAGAAATTGTCTAACATAAATCTCTTCGTGAGCTCTGGAAAAGCCCTAAAGCGGCCAGGAAAAAGAATATCAATACTTCGCAAAGGAGGAATGATTGTTCCAATTCATGGCTTAATTGACTTTAAGCCTTAATGAAACTCTGGCCAGAGTGGGCGGTGGACTCCATGGCTGGGATCAACAGTGAAATCTACACTGGGAGAGGAGGAATTTAGGGTGGTAATTTGGTTCTTTGCTATTGGTGAAATTTTCTAATTGACTGGGGCTACCTAATACCAGATAATATTTTTTTTTTCTCTCTGTAATGAGAGTAAATTTTTTTTCTGACAAATACAGTAATTTATTTTAAATTATAGCTTTTCCTATTGGAAGCATTCATTTATGTTAGATTATTGTTCCCCAAGTGAAATTTCACTGATGCCGTATAATTAAATATAGATTTTTTAGAAAGATAGTATATATTTTAAATGTATAAGTGGATAAGCTCGAGCTATGAAAGGTCTTATTTAAGGAGAATAAATAGCCCACCCTGTTAACATGATGGCCCTTGGAAAGGGTTCATTTAGCCTCAGCAAGTTCCCTCTTCTGCACCAGGCTCCACTTAGGGACAGACTACAAAAACTTGCAAACTTCATCAGTCTGAAAGGATTGAGCTATAAAATGTGTTACGAGGGCCTATGCAACACATCTGGGATTCAGCCTTCCCAAGTTCAAATCCCGTTTATGTCACTTAGGAAAACCATGTGACCTTCACCTCTTCTTATTGCCTCAGTTTCCTCATCTGTAACTTGGGGATCATAATAGTACTTGGATCACAAAGAACATTGTGAAGATGATCTAAAGTGCTGATGTAAAATGCTCATGATGGCACCTGAGTACTTGCGCCAGTACCTAGCATTTCCAAGTGCTGGCAAAGATAAGAAAAATGTTGTTTGGGGCCCCTCAGTGGTCTGACTCCTGCCTACCTGTCTAGGCTCCTGCTTGGCCATTGTCTTTCTTGTATCAACCATATCAAACTCACTGCTATTCCCAAACCTTCCTGTCTCTCTGAGTCTTGGCTGCCTCTGCATCTTGTGGGTCTCTCTTTTTCTCTGGGTCAGGTATAACGTTGAGCACCAGTGATGTGGCAGTGATGAAGGTTCTTCCCTCCCAAGAGCTCATGGTCCAAATTTTGTTACTTATTTATTTATTTTTTTGAGATGGAGTTTTGCTCTTGTTGCCCAGGCTGGAGTGCAATGGCGCAATCTTGGCTCACCGCAACCTCCGCCTCCCGAGTTCAAGCGATTCTCCTGCCTCAGCCTCCCGAGTACTGGGATTACAGGCATGAGCCACCATGCCCAGCTAATTTTGTATTTTTAGTAGCGATGGGGTTTCTCCATGTTGGTCAGGCTGGTCTTGAACTCCTGACCTCAGGTAATCTGCCCACCTCAGCCTCCCAAAGTACTGGAATTATAGGCATGAGCCATCGCACCCGGCCCCAAGTGTTGGTTTTTAAATCTGCATCTATGGCAGCAGGGATCACATTGTACATTGATTGCCTGTAGGTCTCCATATTTAGACAGTAAGCATTTATGGACCCTTTATTCTACGCCAGCCGTCCCACTGGACGCTCAGCACATATGGGTACACTTAAGACTCCTTGAGACATTGTCCTTGTCCTCAAGGAGTCTTAACTGTGGGGACAGACACATAAGTTAATAGTGACGATAGTAATAATAATGTCTACCACCCACTAGGGGTCTCTGTGTGTATGTGTTGTGGGAGGTGTGGGTGGGGAGGGAAGTAAGACACCTGGGTTATGGCTCAACATCAAGCATATTCATATTTGGGCACGAGCAGATGCAATGCCTGTATTTCTCATCACTTTTGGGTGGCATAGGACCAGTTGGTTTTGAGCTTGAAAGGTTTTCTTTGACTTTGGCGCACTTGTTAGTGGTTGAGAACATGGATTTTGGAATCAGACCAGTGGACGTTGGAATCCTGGCTGTGCGCTTCCATAGCAGTGTTGTGGATCTCAGACAAGGCGTTCCTGCCGGTGCCTCTCTATCTTCCTACGGGAAATGGGGATGTTGCATCTCTGAACCATAGGATGCTTGTCAGGATTAAATGAGATAACAGAGCCTTGTTAGTGGCACATGCTCAGTAACACCTGCCAAGTGCCACTCACCGAGCTGAAAGCTCCCGAATGCCACCTCTTCGTGCCTTACACGTCCTGGTTCTGACTTACTGAGGTGCCACCACCTTTCCCTCTTCCCATCCACAACTCTTATGCCCACAAGGGGACTGGCATCCTCAGTGCCAGACAGAGCCTCCTCTGGGTGGATTTGTTTCGTGTTCAAACTAAGCTTCCTCGCTGCAGTATTGGCTTTTGTATGATGGTGACAGTTTCCAGAAACCTCTGGTCCGTGAGCCAATTTGGAGAAAATTGAATCACTCTCTGTGCCTTTCAGCTTGCATCCTAAAAGCCTGCACAAACACTTTGGGCAGGCTTCAGCAACTTCACATCAAGGGCTCAATCACAGCTCCGATATAAAAACCTCCCCTGTTGCTCTCTGCGTGTGAAGCTGGATTCTGTGCCTGGCACAGACCTCTGTGCGCACGGTAACACTTCCTTCCACTGTATCAGAGGGTCCTAAGCAGCCAAAGCCATTTAACATGCTCGGCGCTTCTCCATAGGAGGATTTAAAAAAAGCAGGAACTGTCAGGATCCCAAATGTTCAGTAGCATTTCAGCCAGAGGTAGGACAGGGCTTTTGAAGTCTTTGGAGAAGTGGTTTCACGTTCAAATTTGCAGAGCTGGGCTGGACTGGGCCGGGGTATGCAAGAGTCGTGCTGTATTAGTTCACTTGGTGTTTCTTCATGATGCCAGAGAAACTGACCTCATTATCACCGTGTTCACATTCGCCTTAGCCAGGACCCCTCTAGAAATAATCATGCATTTAGTGACTGACAGTCGTAAGAGTTTTATGATTTGCGGAGGATTTATACGTGAAGGAAAATGGATGAATCAAAAATATTAAACAGCTTAGCTGACACCCACTTGGATGAATCATTGAGATCTATTTTTTCCCCCTTTATATTATAAACATATGGCATGAATTTTCTGCTCTCATTACAGATGCTGAGAGAAGGCAAAGACAAATATTTATATTACATTCATGTTTTACAGTAAAAACACTGTTCGGTTTGTTTATACAGTTCCACTGTTACAGTTTTTATGGTTGGTAATGAAACCACTGTAAAACGGAGTCTGGGTTATATAGCAGATGCGATAAGCCCTCATTCTCAGGGAGATGCCTTGGAAGGAATCGTTGATGTCACAGGTACAGGATCAACAATGGAATTATGTGTTAGGACAGTCTAAGTTATGCTGTAATAACAGACAACCTCAAAATCTCTGGGGCTTGAAACAACAAAGGTTATTTCTTGCTCAAACCGCATTTTCATCGTGAGTTGCTAGGAAGGCTCTGTGCGATGGGGATCTCACTCAGCCCCCAGGGCCCATGGAGCAGCCTGCAGTGCTGGATGTTGCGACAGAGGAAAAGAAGGGCATGTTGCCCCTCGCTGTGGCTCAGAAGCGACTCCTGCCATCTCTGCTCACAGTCCATTGGCCAAAGCAAGTCTCAGGGTCAGGCAGCTGTAGGGTGAGCTGTGCACAAACCCACATGTGTGCAAAGGAGGAGGCTGAGAACTGGACTCTCAGAGAACAGCCAAAGATTGCTTTCCACGGTCATATTAAGCCTTTTTGTTGTGATTTAATTGATACTCTATTTTTAATTCAACGTGGAATCAGAAGACTATAGAACAGGCGTCAAAGACCCTCCTGCTTCTGTAACTGCACTGTTTAAAATTGATGAGACTCTATCTTCATTTGAAGATGATTGGATAGGAAGGATTCACAGCTTTCCCCGAGAATACATCCCAGGGCATCTCAATCTTCTAAGCCACGGAACTTTTTCAAGTTGAACTGGGAACTGTGTTTTTTTGTTTGTTTATTTGTTTTTAAGTAAGTTTACATGTAGAAGCTCATTGGTAGAGAGATTTAGATACATTGTCCTCCAGGATGGTGCCTCCTGCCACCGTAAAGTAGGCATAAAATGCTGGGGATATACATTCAGTCAAAGGAAATAAAAATATGTAATTATCAAAACCTCCCGGAGTGACTTTTTTTTTTTTTTGAGACAGAGTCTCACTCTGTCGCCCAGGTTAGGGTACAGTGGCGTAATTTTGGTTCACTGCAACTCTGCCTCCTGCGTTCAAGTGATTCTCCTGCCTCAGCCTCCCGAGTAGCTGAGGTTACAGGCAGGCATCATCATGCTCAGCTAATCTTTGTTTTTCAGTAGCGATGGGGTTTCACCATGTTGGCCTTGAACTCCTGACCTCAAGTAATCCACCTGCCTTGGCCTCTGAAAGTGCTGGTATCACCGGCGTGAGCCAGCGCACCCAGCCTCAAAGTGACTTTAGAAGCAACTTAAAGGTGGCTCTAGCATGTGCCAGTATGCTAGCCGCTGGCCCTGTGTGGCAGTTGAGTGCTTGAAATATAGCTGGTCTAGATTGAAATGGGCTGTTGATGTAAAATAAAATACCTACCAGTTTTCAAACAGTATTAAAAAATTTAATTAACATTTTTATATTAGTTCCTTCCTGAAATAATATTTGAGACATACTAGGTTAAATAAAATATCATTGAAGTTCATTTAATCTGTTTATTTTTACCTTTTTTTGACACGGCTGCTAGAAAGTTTAACATTATATAGGTGACCCTGTATTTCCATCAGACATTGCTGATCTAGAGGGTAATCACTGGAGAGAAAAAAGGTACTATTTGCTATTTTTCTCACAAATCCTTAGTTGCTAGAAATCACAGTTTAACCTGACAGTTGATTGATATCCTTTGACTTGTTGGAATTTTCTACTTTACATTTGTCTTTTAAAAAGCTTTATTTTGGTCGGGCACGGTGGCTCAAGCCTGTAATCCCAGCACTTTGGGAGGCCGAGGCGGGTGGATCACGAGGTCAAGAGATCGAGACCATCCTGGTCAACATGGTGAAACCCCGTCTCTACTAAAAATACAAAAAAAAAAAAAAAAAATTAGCTGGTCATGGTGGTGCATGCCTGTAGTCCCAGCTACTCAGGAGGCTGAGGCAGGGGAATTGCCTGAACCCAGGAGGCGGAGGTTGCGGTGAGCCGAGATTGCGCCATTGCACTCCAGCCTGGGTAACAAGAGAGAAACTCTGTCTCTAAATAAATAAATAAATAAATAAATAAATAAATAGCTTTATTTTAGGCCAGATACAGTGGCTCATGCCTGTAATCCCAGCTGTTTGGGAGGCTGAGGCAGAAGAATTGCTTGAACCTGGAAGGCAAGGTTGCATTGAGCCGAGATCACGCCACTGCGCTCCAGCCTGGGTGACAGAGCGTGACCCTGTCTCAAAAGAAAAGTAAATATATAAAATGCTTTATTTTAAAACAAGTTACATTCTCATAGAAGTTGTGAAGAATAGCGTAAAGGGATCTGAATACCCTTAACCCAGCCTCCCCAGTGATAACCACAGCATAACAATCTGGGAAATGGACATTGCATGAGAATATTAACTAACTACAGATTTTATTAGAGTTCTGCTAATGTTTGCATGTACTCACTTGTGTGTGTGTGTATGTGTGTGTGTTTCTATGAAAAGTTATCACATATATACATTTGGTTTACCAACATCACAGTCAGGATACAAAACTCTCCCTTATGCCCAAGAAACACCCGTTACTTGGCTTGAGTTATATCTTAACCAGGGCTGTTACTGAGGGTAAAGGTTTTAGGCAAGTTAGTAGCAAATGATGCTCTTGGTTCCTTGTCTGTCTTTTTGCTCATCCAGCCCGCCCTTCACACATAGCTGAGTTGTGCCGAGCTTTGCAAGAGGTGCCAGGTAGGCACAAAGAAAAGAGGACTTCACTCAAGGAACTTAGTCTTTGAGGCCAAGCACCGTGGCTCATGCCTGTAATCCCAGCACTTTGGGAGGCTGATGCAGACAGATCGCTAGAGGTCAGGAGTTCTAGACCAGCCCGGCCAACGTGAGGTGAGGAACAGTCCCTACTACAAATACAAAAAATTGGCTGGTCATGGTGGTGCACACCTATAGTTCCTGGCTACTTGGGAAGCTGAGGCAGGATAATTGCTTGAACCTGGGAGGCAGAGGTTGCAGTGAGCTGAGATAGTCCCGCTTATACTCCAGTCTGGGCCACAGAGCAAGACTCTGAGATTCTGAGACTGTGTTCCAAAAAAAAAAAAAAAAAAAAGACAGCAAGGAAGTCAGTCTTTGGTGGGTTACAGAAACAGTTTCACTAGAAGGTGTGACGTTGTATAACAGAAATAGATGCCTTGACCTGCCAAAGAGAAGAAAATAGTACAGAATCTTTTCTCCACATTTCAGGACTCATGTCTCTTGTCCTTCCTTTACCTTAACTTCAGCAGGGCAAGAATGTTTCAAGCCACATTAGAAGGCAGTTACTTTCTCACCCAATTTTAAAGGAGAAAGGTAAATGTGGTGGGTTCTAGGGATTTCAGTGATGTAATAGGTGTTTCCCAGGCATTAAGACCTAAGGTTTCCATTTCCATTAAGCATTATGGATGCATTCCAAGAATTAAATTAATGTAATATCACTTCATTCATTGTAATTCCTCACTAGGGTTATGAGAACTTGGGAGTGTTTGGTTTCTTATTCAGTTGATTAAAAGGTACTTACTGTGGTTTTCTAACTAGCCATTGTACATGAAATTTAGTACTTGTCAATGTATATTAAATCAATACAGTTAAATTTATCAAAGTGGAGAGACGAGTTTACACCCGAACATAGAATAGATTGCTTGCCTCAGTTAGGAGGAAATAAGGGTTTAAGACTATTGAATTGGAGTATTAGGGCTTTACTTGAAGAATTCCAGAATAGTAAAACCATCATTTAGAAGTTTCAAGGAGCTAATATCAGGGAAACATAACAGCAAATGTTACTTTACAGACACTAAACTGTGGGCCATTTGATATCATCCAGGCTGGAAAATGACAGCTTACATAAAGGTATTGACAGACCCATGGGTGTTAAGATCCTTTGTGGGTACTGTGGAAAAATGACATGCCTTTGGAAATCCTATCAGTGATTTTTCCCTGGGATCACTGGAGATCCCAGTGTTTGACAAGATACGACACATGCTCTGTTTGGATTCTGTGTTTGACTAACAGAAAAGATTAGTGAAGATCGGAGTCTGCTATAAAGGAAGGGTACAAGGAAAAGGGGGAGGGATGGGGCTGAGGAGGAGAATGGAGAAGGGGGCAGGAAGGCAAAATTTGGGGGTGCAGGCAGAGGTGAGGTCATGCCAGAGTGCCCGACCTTCCTGTTGAAGCTGGTGTTTGATGGAAGCTGTGGCTGAGACCATGCAGCTGACCTGGAGGGTGTAGTTGTGAGACACGGGTTCAGGTCTGAGTCAAGACAGAAACAGGAGAAATTGTGGCGTCTCAGGACTAGAAATACTCATATTCCAGAGGTGGGGTGGGCATGGGGCACATATTGACAAGTGAACAGCAAGATCTTTGGGGCTGTAGCTCACCTGTGCAGTGGTGGCCTCCCAGGAGCCCCTTCTTGCCTAGGAGCCCCACCCTGAGGAGTTTCCCTTCCCACTGCCTGTTGGTAGCCGTGGGCACTGTAGCTGCTCTGGCATGTAAGATGGAGATTGTCCTTGTCTCCATCTCCCTCTTTATTGGTGCATGCCCATGGTGGATGCCAAAGTCTGTGTGTCTGTGCAATAATTCTGGATTACTTGTCCACCTTCAGAGACAAGTGAAGACAGTTTTCAGTGAAACCACACAGAGGGCATATACAATTGGGACAAGAGCTCTGAAGTGTATGTTTGAGAAAGAGAAGAGATCGAGTAGTTACCAGCCAGTGGCTGTTATAATAATGACACCTAAACAAATCCTTCTTTTTAATTTAATTTTATTTATTTTTGAGACAAGTCTCGCTCTGTCACCCAGGCTTGAGTGCAGTGGCGTGATCTTGGCTCACTGCAACCTCTGCCTCCCGAGTTCAAGAGATTCTCTTGCCTCAGCCTCCCAAGTAGCCGGGATGACAGGCACGTGCTGCCATGCTCAGCTAATTTTTGTATTTTTAGTAGAGATGGGGTTTCACCATGTTGGTCAGGCTAGTCCCAAACTCCTGACCTCAAGTGGTCCACCCAGCTTGGCCTCCCAAAGTGCTGGGGTTACAGACGTGAGCCACCGTGCCCGGTTCAAATCCTTCTTACTTTTTCTCAGGAGCTCACTTCCCACCCAGACTCTTCTCACTGTGGCAGCTGTGATCTTGTCCAGCGCCTCTGTCCACACTTGGCATTAATAACTCCGTATTAGGAGCTATAAAAGTGAGGGGCGGTGGTAATTTGCATGAACTAGTTGCATACAGCTATGGTCCATCACACCCTCGCTGAAGTGGTTGTTGCCAAGATGGGCCATTGGCTTACACCAAACCAA
Source organism: Saguinus oedipus (assembly GCA_031835075.1). Taxonomy (NCBI): domain Eukaryota; kingdom Metazoa; phylum Chordata; class Mammalia; order Primates; family Cebidae; genus Saguinus; species Saguinus oedipus. The sequence goes on from CM063189.1 coordinate 37,096,403, forward strand.
TCTCTAGTTGGTGGAGAAGATGCGGTCTCTTATCTGAGGGCCTAGGAGGTGCAGGGATGTGTATATGCGCTGCTAGCAGCCTAGTTTCCTGCCACACACAGACAGTAAGAAAGTTCAAGTCAACCTGAGATGAGAGAGAGAGCAAAACAGTTCTTTTGGCCAACCTGATTCCTGCTCCTGAAATACGATGGAATGAATAAATCCCCCTTTGTGTTGCATCTAGTTTTGGCTGGGTTTCTGTTACTGGAAACCAAATCAGTCCTATCTAGTATACCAAGTGACTCTCTGGCCTCCAAAGCCAAGCTGGTGGGTCAGTGTTTCCCCCACTAGCCCCATGATGGCTACAGTGCATATCCGTTCCAGCCAATTCTGTTGTACACACATATTCGTAGGGTGAGCTGGGCCCTAGGTGGAGCCATTTGGCTCAGATCCTGCATCCTTTCCAGGGCTGACTATAATCACACTGGCATTGCAGGGGGAAAGTATATTGGATTTCAGCGTCAAAACCACTTGGTATAAAACCCAGCTCATTTTCTAAGTGGATGTCCACCCCGGGCCAGATAATTAATCTTGGAGATGACTCTGCATACTTCATAGAGTTGGGAAGTTGACTGTGATCATGAACGGGGAATGCCGGACAGGGTGCCTCCCACGTCATGGGTTCACGTTACTTTAGTTCCCATTACATCATCCTCCCAGTCCCCACCTGTTGGTGTTTATTTGGGACCCAGGTTATCAGTCATCTGATCACTGCGTGACTTTCTCAAGGACCTTTACTTGAGTCTGGCACCTCTGGTCTGAAATGTCCACACGCCGGCTTTATGGTTACTTGTTTCATCGTCCATTCCCTTGTTAAGAGAAAATATATTTTATGAGCCACCTTTCTTTTTTTTCCATCTTTTTGTTGTTGTTGTTTATTTTACTTTAGGTGCATACTGTATCTGGCATTTTCCCCTGTTATCCCTCCCCACCCTCCCCTCCCTCCCCACCCACCACTGTCTCTCTCCTGCCTCCGCCAACTGCCCCCAGTGTGTGATGCTCCTCTCCCTGAGTCCACATGTTCTCATTGTTCAACACCCACCCGTGAGTGAGAACATGCGGTGTTTGGCTTTCTGTTCTTGTGTCAGTTTGCTGAGAATAATGGTTTCCAGATTCATCTAAGTCCCTACAAAGGATGAGCCCCCTTTTTAACCCCAGTGATGAGGACTAGATCAGCACGATGATGCTGCTGGACCACTGGATCCTTGCGCATCACAGAGGCCCTGGAGCCTCCCAAGGCCAGGCCCCCCAGCCACACACACGTTTGTGAGAATTAACCCCCTCCTCCTGGGGCCCACAACTCCTCCAGCTGGGCACCCAGCCTGGTGAACAGGGTACAGGCTGGAATGCAGCCCTACCTTGCTTTTGGACCATTGACCTACTAAGTTGGACCAACTTGGGAATCTTGGCTTGGGAATCTTTCTTTGATCATAGGCAGGAAAGTTAAAAAACAAAACAAAACATAAATCTGCCAACAGAAAATAGCGTCATAATGAGTTTCTATGGTATTTGTTCAGGTTTTGAACAAAATGCCTCCAAAATATATCAAAGTATAGTCCCAACATTTTAGGAAGTTGCAGTGAAAAAATCTTGAATACCTGTTTTGTACATATTATATATAGCATCCCATGTGAATATGTTAATTCCTTTTTATGAGTTTCAGTCTTTTTTCTTCCTCCTGTACATGATTGCTGTTTTATAGCTCCAGTTTGGTGGAATTAACATAGATTTCCCACATGGGGAAGGTTTTGGATGAGGATTTAGAGCAAGGCAGGTTCTTGATCCTCGGAAGAGATTCCTATCTGAGGGAGGATTTGAGAATGGCCTTGCAGAGTGGGAGGTGCTGCTATGTGGAAAAATGAATTGGAATAATTATTACAGCAGAACTCAGAATTTACAGGCCGTTTGATCAGAGTAGCAACTTTCCTGAGGAGTGATGGATGGAATGCCTGTACTTGGAATATTTTAAAATTAATCTATTTTCATTAACACTGTAATTATAGTGTTCTATAACACTAAAATTGGTTGAGGCGCTACCTGGAATTATATAAAGAATGACAAAGATGAGGTTATCCATTTCTTTTCTAGGCAAGTTTCCTAACCTCTCTGTGTTTCTGTTTCTTTGTTTATAAAAGAGGGACAAAAAGAGGGTCCATTACTATCTAGGTGACAGAATCATTCATACCCCAAACCTCAGCATAATGCAATATACTCATGTAACAAATCTGCATATGTACTCCCTGAACCTGAAATAAAAGTTTGAATTACTAAAAAGGAAAACAAAACCAAATGGGACGCATATACCTGGGTCGTTGAGGAAATGTGTGAATGTATGTGACCCGCATGACAGTGCCTAGCATTCAGTAAGCCCTTTGTAATGTTACTGGTGTCTTCGTGCTATTGTTGACTCCCTGAAGACCATTTGAAACTTTGAAGCTTTATTATTACAGAGAATGCTGGGTATATTCTCTTCCTTGTTTATTTTTGGGCAGTATCTTTTTAAAAATAGCTTTTATTTATTGGGTGAGAGTTTACTTGTTACAGGTCTAGTGGTTTTAGAGTTGAATGTTTTGAATTATGTAACTTACGTGAAATATAAAGCTATGACTTGAATTTTGTGTTTAAAAATCTTCTTGGTTCATTGGCAAGGATGGCGTATTAGCCAGCTTTTTCTGCAGTAACATGCAACCCCAGACTCTGAAGGGCTTGCAAAAAAAATGTTTGTTTGCTTATTACACATGTGGCTGAGGGTTGGCTGTGGCTCTGTGGGCTCAGATGGGCTTTCTTGGGCTCAGCTTCTCACAGCTTCTCATTGTAGGGCCCAGTCTGCAGGGATGTCACCAGGGCCTGCAGAGGGCAGAAACTCACAGGGGCTTCTGTTCATAGATTGTTGTACCATATATCTGTGTCATACTGTCATATGACAATGGCAGTGGCCAAGACCAACAGCAGTGAGGCAGGAAAGTGTATTCTGCCCCCCGGAAAGCGAGGCAAAGGCAGGGAAGGGGTGAGAATTGTGAAGAAAGATTTCAATTGACCAAAGATGGTTTTCTTGACTAGGTGCCACTTACCTTTCAGTAAAATAGAACTTCACAAATTTGTTTAATCTTTTATATCAAGCTCCCAGAAGCAGCTAAAACCACAAACATGCATGTTGAAAATTTGAAAAGGGAAAAAAAAGGAAGGTGCATCTGAGTCAGGAAAACATTAACCAGTCTTATTTCTGAGAATCAAAGCAGTGGTCTTCCCAGTGACCAGTCACCCCACTGACCACGCATTAACGGCACGGGTAGGAAATGCCAGCTCAGAGTCCCTGAAGGAGCTATCCAGATTTATGGCCCATCCCAGACTTCTCTAATCGAGGCTGTTTTCCCTCTAGATGCCTTAGTCAATCAGTAATTAATCTGAAATCCAAAGTTTCATTAAGTGTTATTGAGTTCTTGCACGCTGACATTTGTAGTGCTATATTTCTTTAAAATCACAAACCATTTTTTATACTGTCGTTTGCATATTTTAACAGAAAAGATTGCGGTTCTGGTGTAAATGACCCAGTTTTCTGGATATATTTACTTGAATGTCATAAACTTATTATCCTTCTCTTCCACTTCATTGCTTTTCTGAAGTATTTTGAAATCATATTTAAAACATCGTTACAGCCTCTGAATTCTATCTAAAGTATAAATACATTTTACCGGGTGACTATTTTCAAAACAATACCATGAAGCTGGTGTTATTTAGATCTGGTCTTATATCATTGAAATATCATTAGAATTCCAATGGAAAATATGTTTTGACTGTTTAGAGGATGCTAGGGGCTGGAAGTGAGAAGATATTAACACCATATGGATATGCGATGCAAATAGCGATGCTTACATGAAGAATGACAGAGTTAGCCAAAACTAGTTTGGGATTTCTGTCTGTTTGAGTTGGAGAGTTGGTGACTGAGAGTAAAGACATACCCTTTTAAAATTTAATTAAATTTTTAAAAACAATATGTCTCTTTGGAGTCAGGGAGTTTGTTACAGTGATGTTTTGCAGACAGGTTTATTGGAATTGCTTGGTAGGTGATAGGTTTTTCTTTGTGTTTTTTTTTTTTTTTTTTTTTTGAGACGGAGTCTTGCTCTTGTCTCTCAGGCTGGAATGTGATGGTGCAATCTTGGCCCTTTCTGTTTTTTAATAAAAAAATAAGATTGGCCAGGCACGGTGGCTCATGCCTATAATCCCAGCACTTTGGGAAGCCAAGGTGGGTGGATCAGCTTAGGTCAGGAGTTCGAGACCAGCCTGGCCAACATGGTGAAACCCCATCACTACTAAAAATACAGAAATTAGCCGGGCGCGGTGGCGCACATCTGTAATCCCAGCTACTCAGGATGCTGAGGTGGGAGAATTGCTTGAACCTGGAAAGCAGAGGATACAGGGAGCTGAGATTGTGCCACCGCACTTCAAGCTGGGCAACAGAGCGAGACTGCATCTCAAGAAAAAGAAAAATCTTAAGAATCCACATTTCTGGCCTCTCTTAAAAATATTGGAAGACATGGCAATAATTAGCTAAGACTGAATAGCAGCTGCTTCGTTTTGGGCCAGGTGTTCACCCCCTGACCCCAAACCCCCACCCTTAACTCGTCTTCTCCTTTGAGTGTTATCCTTGCCTGGTTTAACCATCAACTCTCTAACTCCGATCCTTTTTTTTTCTTTTTTTGAGATGGAATTTCACTCTTGTTGCCCAGGCTGCAGTGCAGTGACACCATCTCGGGTCACTGTAATCTCCGTCTCCCAGGTTCAAGTGATTGCCTCTTGAGTAGCTGGGATTACAGGTGCACACCACCACGCCAAGCTAATTTTTCTATTTTTAGTAGGGTCGGGGTTTCACCATGTTGGCCAGCTGGTCTTGAACTCCTGACCTCAGGTGATCCACCCACCTCGCCACCTAAAGTGCTGGGATTACTGGTATGAGCCACCATGCCCGGCCTCTCCTGATCCTTTTAAACCTCCTCTACTCTTTTTATTCTTAGCAGTTAGAACCCACTAATGCTTTGTTTAATTATCTTACATGTTCCATTTCTTGTTTCTTGACTGTCTCCTTCCAGTAGAATGTGCGTTCTGCTATAGAGCTGCACCACATGACACAGTAGTAGGCCCTCCATAAACATCTGTTAAGGAGCGTTTGCAACTTCTTTTATGCCTTCTGCTAACCAGGACGCCAGTGGGCTTCCCCGCTGCACCCTCTGAGGTCCCCCAGGCCTGCCAAGCTGTTCCATCCCCAGTTCCTTGGTGCCTGCTGGTTCTTGTGCCTGGAGAGCCCAGCCCTTCCACTTGTTCAGACCCCAGTCTCTCCTCTGGGAGGGTCTGCTTGAACACTATGCCCTGTGTGAAGCTTTTTCCAGTGCCTGCAGACAGATGGGAACCTGCTCCTTCATTAAGCCTGATAGGTGCATCCACCTGGCAGTTCTACCCTAAGACTATGAACTTCTTGAGGGAGGAAGATGTGACTTTTTATCCCTGGGACCCAGCTCCTGGCTCACCTCCCACTGGTTAGTGGGTAATGACTAAATGGCTTCCAAATGAATGCAGGTGTCTTAACTGTTGGTCCTGACACCATGGCCTTCTTCCAGAAAATTCTACATGTTAAGATTGACATGCGGGACAGGCATGTTAATGGGTTGTAAGTGCTAAGAATAAAAAGAATTACATGCCTGTAATCCCTGAACTTTGGGAGGACAAGGCGGATGAACCACCCCAAGTCAGGAGTTTGAGACCAGCCTGACCAATATGGCAAAACCCCATCTCTATGAAAAATACAAAAATTAGCCAGACATGGTGGCAGGCGTCTGTAATCCGAGCTCCTGGGGAGACTGAGGCAGGAGAATCTCTTGAACTTGGGAGACAGCTGAGATCTCGCTACTGCCCTCTGGCCTGGGTGACAGAGCAAGACTATGTCCCAATAATAGTAATATTGATGATAAGATTGAACTTGTGGAATAGGAGGAAAATGAAAAAGATTGAATTGCATTCCAAATGGGTTTTTTAATTTATTTTCGCACCTCCTATTTTTTGAGCCTAGGAATGCAAGATGTAAGCTAAGAAAAGATAGATGAAAGTATTGCTCTAACATTCTGGCTTCCTTTTATTAGAGAAGAATGCAAATCTGTGCCTTGTCTCAGATGGGCCACACTTAACCCTTTGTCTTCTTGAGAACACTTTTCTGCAGATGATCAAGTGAAATTTATTGTGATGGCCTGTCAAATCTTGATGTAATAGACCTTCCATGAAAAAAGGTTTAACTGGATGATTGTACCTTTTAGCCATATCTACAATTAATTTGAATGTATGGTAAGCTGTTTAAAATACTCCATTAATGAAGAAGGTAAGCCTAGCTCATGGTAAATACACTACTAAGTGTTTATAGTACATTTCATATTTTACATGATTTCCTTTATAATTCTGCTTATCTTTTCATTCTAATTCCCTGAAGGACATATAAAAGAACCCCTAAAGAGAGTAATTACTGCTGTACTCTTTAACCAAGGCTCCTATTGCAGAGAGAAATCTGAGCTGCTTTTTAAAGAAGGCCGTTTTTAAATAAAAATGCAAATAAGCTACTTTGTAACCACATTAATTACCCACCTATCCTCTTATTACCATGTTTGTATTGTTTGCAAATACTATTTACAGTCGTGTGGAAATTAACATTACTGGTCCTGAGGAAAGATTGTGTTGGGGAGGTTGTGCTTTGGAACCAATTAGGGCGAACCTTGTCTCCACTGAGACTCTGGGGAAAAGCACAGCCTTGCAATGTCAAATAATAGCATTAGCTCTGACTGCATAGGCAGAGTGCTGTAATTATATTATTGGCCCTATTTTGCTTCTGCAATGAATTTCATTGCCTGCATTGTAAAATCAGCAGGCAGCAAAGTTTCTGCTAATGATTTAATGTACTCTCTGATCATTTTGGACAAAAGTCGTGGTAAGATCCACAAGGCAATTTTATCACCCCCGACTGACTGCTGCCTGGTTTGAGCATTTTAAGTGAAGACAAAACATGATTCTCATCTCCTTGTTTCCTAGTGAATTCCTTCCCGCAAAGAAGAGAAAATTACTTGTCTAATATATAATTTCAGGCATAAAGAGAAGGTGATATTGCATTGCAAATAACAGCAGTTAGTGGGAGCTGAGGGCCAGCTCTGTGGCAGACTCGTATCAGCCACTTGACCTCCATTATTCCTTATTTCTTGGTGCGTCTGCAGCACCCGTGATATCAGATCCTTTTTACCAAAAGGAAACTGAGGCTCGGAGATATTAAGAAACTCAGCCAGGGTCAGTTAGCTGTCAAGTGGCCTTGCTGGGACCCAGATCGAGGACCATCTGACTCCAAAGCCACCTGACTCTTTCCCATATACCACAGTTTCTAATATGATATTATACCCAGCATTAATACAAGCATGCCTTGTGAATGGTGCTGTAAATTAGTTACCTCCCACCACACCACATCAAGTGTAATGGATGCGATATGATTTTTCACAATTCAGCTAATTACTCATGGAGCTTTACGTTTCGGAACTTTTTTGACTGTATACCAAAATGTCTTTGGGATTAAGAAATTTTTTTCATATGTTTTGAGGTCAGTTTGAATCTGAGCTCAATAAACGTTACCATGAAACATTTCTCCCATCCTTTTAGGAAATATTTATGAATAAACTCATTTTGTGACGGAAGGCTGTGTGTTCTTCCAGCGTTCGTCCCAAGCGGGGGGCGGGGGTGGGGGGAGGGAAATAACACTTGAAGTCTCCACCACATGCCAAATGCTTGCAGACCTTATTTGATTTAATCCTTCAATAACCCTATGAAAGGGATGTCACTCTCTTCACTTGACATGAGTGAGATGGCAGTGCAATGAAGACGTATTGACAAGGAGAGGAGGTGAGTGACTTGCCCGAGGCCACACTGTTGAGTCCTTGGCAGAAGCAGAATTTGAAAACAGAGCCGGTAGGTTTTAATTGCTTATTGCAAACTGACAAGGTCACATTTTCCTCCAGCTTTTCTGTACCGGTAGTTTTTCTTTTATTTTCTTTAATTTCTTCTATTTCCTCTCGTTTTTGCAGCAAATTTGTAGTTAGGACAAAGCAAAGGGCAGTTTTCAGTCCTCTTCCCTAAGACTGGAGTTTAACTAAAAAGTAGCCACTGTCTCCTGGTAGTAGTTGGTAAGACATCCAGTCCCTGCAGGCGTCAGCTGCCTCCTTGCTCCTGGGGCAGGTGCCTCTGGGGGTCTCCGCTGGGCCTGTCTGGTAATGCAGCTACTTCCAGAATGAATCCCAGATCTTGCATTTTTATGCAGGATGTCCCCACCATTCAAAGAAGATCCTGGGAGCTGGATTTTTACCAGAGGAATTAGAATAAAACCAACAGAAACAAAAGCAACGCTCTCCCACCTTCCCCACGCCCAATACACATGCAAAGTAATATTTGATATCAGTAGGAAAAACAGTCAAGTGTTACAGGAGACAAACCACAGCAAGCAACGGCCTCTCCCCCTTCCCTCTCCGCCTCCACTCCGTCCACTCATTTGTTCCTTCAGGAAATACTGATTGAGAATGGGCTCTTTGTTGGATTTTTCTTTGGATGTTGGCTTGCAGGGATGGACAAAGCCAACCTCTATGAGAAATTTCTGTTTTTGCTGCTCTACTGCCTGCTTCCTGTGTCTTAATATTGTGCTTGAGGCCGGGCCCAGTGGCTTACGCCTGTAATCCCAGCACTTTGGGAGGCCGAGGCGAACGGATCACGAGGTCAGGAGTTCGAGAGCAGTCTGGACAACATAGTGAAACCCTCTGTCTACTAAAAATACAAAAAATTGGCCAGGGTTGGTGGTGTGCACCTGTAATCCCACCTTCTTGGGAGGCTGAGGCAGGAGAATCCTGGGAACCTGGGAGGCAGAGGTTGCAGTGAGCTAAGATTGCGCCATTGCACTCCAGCCTGGGTGACAGTGGGAGACTCCATCTAAAAAGATATATATATATGGTGCTTAAACTGCCACTTCTTCTGCTGTTGATTTAGGCACCATCTAATGACTTTTGCTGCTGTGGATATGGATTTAGCTCATTTTACCATCTTCAATAGTTGTATCTCCTTCCTCCTATTGTGTTTGTAACTTCAGATTTTGTATATTTTGTGTATGTCAGTGTGTAAAATTATATATGCCTGCACACACACACAAACATATATGTTATGGTATATATGCATGTATGTTTCCGGTTTTGCTCAGACTTCTCGAGACAGTTGCTTGCTCTGGGAGTTCTTTACTCCCTCTCTCGTAAGAAGAGGCTGTTGGTGCCCTGATCAGTCCCTCACCTCTTCTTTTCCCCTTACACCCGTACCTTCTGCTACTTACGCCTCTGCTTTGTCATGATCCATAGCATTCACCTCCCCTTCTGAAGCCATAGTTCATCTCCCGTGCATTCTCTGTGGATTGACTGTAAAAGATGAGAAGCAATAGATACGTCCATCACTGTGGCCATCTAGAAACTTCTCATCCAAGGGCCAGCGAATCTTTCCCTGTGTTATATTTCCTGTTCTGTAGATCTGGCATTGTGACTTTGTCCTACCCAGTAAAGCCAGTGTTCTCATGGGCTCTTCTCTTTTTATGCTCTACCAGATGCCAGCATGGTGACATGCCATTATCTCACTAGGTGCTTAAAGGACACAGGTTCTGAATCTCTTTAGTGCTACTCACCTGCTATTTGTGAGCCTGTCACATACACCTGACATCCTACCCCCTTCCCACAAAAAATCACATTTGTGAATGTCTCTCTTAGGCTGAGTTCCAGACTCCAAGATCCCTTCTTCTCTCTTGTGTGAATCCAGCAGCTGATGGCATTTATGTCTGTAGATTTCACTGTCAGTGAGTCATTGACGGACTAAGCAGGCTGTTCGGTGGAGCGATTGGCATGAGGGACAACACTAATGTATGCAAGAAGAGCCATTTCATACTAAGAGAAAGATTTATGTATGGAGCCACAAAGGTAGTGGCTTCAGTAGAAATCGCTGAGGACCTGGTAGTGAATGTGCAACCTAATTTTCTTTTGAAAGCTGTAGGGATGACAAGGGAGGAAATAAATAATGCATTTCTTTATAGCTCTTCTTTTAAGTTACTGAGTATCACCACGAGATTTCTCAGGCCAGAGATCAATCAGCTGTAAAACCGGAAGGAGCCAATGTTTGCTGACCATTGCCTTGGCCGCTGACCCTGATCCCCTCTGCACTTAGTAGGCAGCTTAAAAATTCCCCCCCCCGGCCTTCTCATGTTCATGTGACTCACTGCTGAGTTATCTGGGTTTGTTTTAATTTCTCTTTCTCTGCTGACAGTTCTTTATTTTATTTTTTGAGTTGGAGTCTAGCTATGTCACCCTGGCTTCAGTGCAGTGGCACAATCTTGCCTCATTGCAACCTCTGCCTCCCAGGTTCAAGCTATTCTCCTGCTTCAGCCTCCCGAGTAACTGGGATTACAGGTGCACGCCACCATGCCTGGCTAATTTTTGTATTTTTAGTAGAGACAGGGTTTTACTGTGTTGGCCAGGCTGGTCTTGAACTCCTGACCTCATGATCCAACCGCCTTGGCCTCCCAAAATGCTGGGATTTACCAGTGTGAGCCACTGTGCCCGGCCTTGCTGGCAGTTCTTTATGTCTATAAAGGTTGTGCCATTCACTCTCACAACAATAGGAAAAGAAAGGAGGAAGGAATAAAAAAGCGAAAAAAGGAATAAACACAAAAGTTTGGTTTAGATGTCTGATTTCTCTGAGCCTCAGTTTCCCGCCACGTAAAACGTGGCATGAATATCTGCCTTGGAAGGCTATTGTGAGGACTCACCCTGGTATTGTCCAGGTGGTTGGCAGGGCATCCATCACACCATAAAGTGTCACAGAAATTTTTACTCTTGTCATTATTGCTGTGCTCTGATTCTGGGGCACTTGGCTTCTGAGGTGAGCAAGTGAGTTTTGCTCTCCCTTGATTTTTTTTAAACAGTTAATCCACACACTGGGAGATCTGACTTCCTTGTTTAAGGCCCTAGGGAAGTTTTGTTATCTGTAGAGCTGGATTAATTTTAGAGTGGTGGCCTTTGCCGAAGGTGAGGTTGTCTGTTTGGAGAAAGTGTCACCAAGTTCTGCCTTGGGCCCGTCTGCTTGGTTGTATGTGCTGGATCCTGGGTGGAAATGCTTTGCACGTGTGTATTCACCATGGGTTGTGCTGCAATGGAAAACAGGCATCGCTCCTGAATTCAATTCATGTAATTAAAAATTCATGTCATTTTTATTTGTGAGAGGGTACTATGGGTGCGCAGCGGACAGCAAACAGAAGAAAAGCTTTTGATTGGAAGGTAAACATTTACTTCTTCCTTTTTAAATAGACACAGCAAGTCCCTTCACTCTCATGGAAGCAGTTATAAGGAACACGGAGCTAAAAAGAATATGATCATTTCTGGTCTTTAACTACGCCCGTATTAATCCACCCTGGATAGAGGGGACTGTATTATTTGGAAACATCCAAATAAAATGTTTTTGTCAAGAGGTGTTAAAATGTACTCATTCACATGGAGCATATTCCTTTTCTTCTGCTATCATTGAAGTGGGGAAGGAATTTCAACTAAGAACCAAAATGTTTGTCTGTTAAGACACATAGTTTTTGAGAAGACAAATGAATGTAACATTACTGTGTGGGGAGTGTGGAGAGGCTAAGGTCATAAGGAAAACTTACGAAGCTTAAGAGCATATTGAAAGCATGAGAAGGTATGACGAGAATGTATCAATGATTTGGGCTTGATTATTCTAAGGCTGTATTGTAACATATTTAGGATTTGGGTCTGATTATTCCAAGACTGTATTCTATGTCTAAAATGTTGATAATTAAGACCTCAAATGAGAAATGTATGGCAAAGCCAAATAAATGAGTAGCAGGTTGGAAAAAATATAAGAGATAGTAGATGTTAACAGTTTTAAAAAACAATTTAGGGAGAGTCCTACCCAGCCATGCCTACCAGGTTGCTTGTGGGATTATTTCTGAGTCACTCTTAAGCTCATCTTTACCCTTCTCCCAAGACCCCCAGTCCCCTCACTGGGTATTCCTAGCTGCCTTCTTCTTCCTTCTTTCTTCTATCTTCTTCCCCCCCCCCGCCCTTTTTTTTTTTTTTTTTTGACAGTCTCACTCTGTTGCCCAGGCTGGAGTGCAGTGCTGTGATCTCGGCTCATTGTTACCTCTGCCTCCCAGGTTCAAGTGATTCTCCTGCCTCAGCCTCCTGAGTAGCTGGGACTACAGGCACGTGCCACCATGCTTGGCTAATTTTTTGTGTTTTTACTAGAGACAGGATTTGGCCATGTTGGCCAGGCTGGCCATGAACTCCTGAGCTCCTCAGGCAGTCCGTCCGCCTCCGCCTCCCAAAGTGCTAGGATTACAGGAGTGAGCTAGCACACCCAGCCTTCATTTTGTTTTTGATTTCCCCTCTTTATCCTCTACTTGTGACTGCCTCTTTCGTTTCCTAGACTTTTACCAGCTTCTTCCATCCTGGTCTTGCAATCTGGCTGAAAACCTGCTAAATAAGGGGAAATTTTTGACATGGCTCCCGAGTCCCCACCCCCAAACCTGGGTGATTCCAGACCAGGAATATCTCGGGGATACTGTTGTTCCCTCTTCCCTTCTAGGCTGGGCTCCGATTACTGACATGGAAGAGTCGTTGGTCCTGGTGCAACACGCCATGACCGTGAGGCCTCTGGCGGAAAGGAAGGGATGAGGGGCGGTTCTCCCAACCCTTGGCCCATGCCTCATCCTTCTGTTTTTTCTTCTCCAGGTATGTAGCTGGTCAGATTTCTTAAATTCAGTGAGTCTGGCTTTATTGCATCTTAAGCCTTAGATTGTTGGAACATGGCTAAGTTGGTCAACTTTTCAGGAACCGAAGCTCAAAAGAGCCATCTAGACCTTGTTTGTCACCGTGACGTCCATTGACGTGGTTGTCGATCTGTTTGTCAGATCAGCCTTCTGTTTGGGGAACATTTTCATAAGTGCATGTATTTCAGCTTTTAACATTTTAAAAATAACATTTCACTGGGAAGGAAGTTTCATTCGACTGGAGTACCGGGAAGGTAGAATGAATCCATTTGTCAGCAGTATTTATAACCCGACTGAAATAGTGTCCTCTACAGTATGGTGTCTCCGTAATGTGCCCCCACTATAAAAAAATAACCCAACCTCTCATCATTATATTTATTGTTTTTATCATTGTATGGTTTTTTTTTTTTTTTTTATCTTTAAAAATGCTCCATGAAGAAAAGACATTTGTTGTGTTTACCACCTGAATTCCTGGAATAGTTCCTGGAACAGCAGAGGTGAATAAATGAGCAATTATTTTGTCTTCTTTGAGAAGGTCAAAACAGAAACTGAAAACATGTTTCAGTAGTCCCGGTTCCCGCACAGGCTGTCTGCCAAGTACACAAGTAAAGGGAAGGGAATTAGGCCCTCTGGATTATGGTGGGAAAACACAGCACAATCACATTCCTGCCTCAGCCTATCCTTGAACTGGTGTCTTCAGAAAGGGGAGATCAAGTAAATGTCCTAAGGCTGGATGGTGGGAAAGAAAGAGCCCTGGCGACAGGTGAGAAGCTGCAGAGCCTGGCGGAGTTCACTCAACCTCACTGTGCTTTTGTTGAATTGATTGCAAAATCAGGACATCCACCTTGATTGCAAAATCAGGACATCCACCTTTGCCCTGGCCATGCTGCGATGGTTTGGGGTCCCCTAAACAGATGATAACTGGGGAAGTACATTTGGCAACTGTAGCACTGATTTATGTTCTGGGATGAATCAATATTGAGCAAGTTTACTTATGGGTGTAGGTTCATTTGAAAGGGAAATATGTGTTTTTCTTTTTCTTTTTCTTTTCTTTTCTTTCTTCTTTTTTTTTTTTTGAGATGGTTTCCCTCTTGTTGCCCCAGCTGGAGTGCAATGATGCTATCTTGGCTCACTGCAACCTCTGCCTTCCGGGTTCAAGCGATTCTCCTCTCTCAATCTCCCAAGTAGCTGGGATTACAGGCATATGCCACCACACCTGGCTAATTTTGTATTTTCAGTAGAGACAGGATTTCTCCATGTTGGTCAGGCTGGTCTCGAACACCCGACCTCAGGTGATCCGCCCACCTCAGCCATCCAAAGCACTGGGATTACAGTCATGAGCCAACCGCACCCTGCCAGGAAATATGTTTTAATGGAGAAGGGACATTTGTAGGGTTGTATAATAAATATTTTGAGTATAATTGGATAGAAGTTTATGAAGGAGAAGGCAAAATTCTCTGTGTCTACATGGGGAGAAATTCTATGTGTGTTTTTTGTGTTTTTTTTTTTTTTTGAAGAAATAAAACATAGAATTTCTGGAGAGCTGGTGGGTAACAAGTGTGTACAGGCAGGTGTAATAATCACATATGGAGAATGGGGTCTCCATCTCCTCAAGCATCATTTATCCTTTGTGTTACAAACAATCCAATTACTCTTTTAGTTATTTAAAAATGTACAATGTAAGTTATTATTGACTATAGTCACCCTGTGGTGTTGTCTGATTGTAGGTTTATTAATTCTTTCTGACTTTTTTTTTTTGAGATGGAGTCTTGCTCTGTCGCCAGACTGGAGTGCAGTGGCACAATCTTGGCTCACTGCAGCTTCTGCCTCCCAGATGAGGTGATTTTCCTGCCTCAGCTTCCTGAGTAGCTGGGACTACAGGTGGGTGCCACCATGCCCAGCTAATTTTTGTATTTTTAGTAGAGACGGGGTTTCACCATGTTGGCCAGGATGGTCTTGATCTCTGGACCTTGTGATCCGCCTGCCTCGGCCTCCCAAAGTGCTGGGATTACAGGCTTGAGCCACCGCGCCAGTCTCTTTTGTTTGTACCCCTTAACCATCCCCACCTCCCCATCAGTTCCCCACTACCCTTCCCAGCTTCTGGTAACCATTCTTCTACTCTCTATTTCTGTGAGTTCTGTTGTTTTGATTTTTAGGTTCAAGAAACACACTGTTGGACCCAGAGTGGGTGCATTCTGTTGCCATCTAAATCATGGGTTTGCAGAATTGGAGGGGCAAGAAGGCCCTGAGAAATACCTGATTACACAGCTGGGTGCTGGATGCGGGATTTGAGGGGAGGAGAGAAGAGATGAGCCTCCGATTGCATAGCAAGTCTGTGATGGAAGCAGAGTTAGACCCTGTTGGTTTTTATGTCTTACCTGCTTGCCATTAGCTAGGTAAATTTAGACCACCACATTTTCTAAGATCAGAGAATAGAAAATTTTAAATTCAAGATTCTTGCCTTGTGGATGTTAAAAAGAAGAATCAAAAGTTATTTGGGATATCCAATAAGTTAATAGATAATTATTAAAGAATGAACCATTTTTTTAAGATGCTGTATTACAGCAGAAAAGAACCTGGACTTAAATCAGTCCTGACATCTAGAAGCTCAAATCCAGGAGGCAGAGGAGTTAGTTATTTAAAAACTCTGTGGTTAGCTGGACAGGATAAATGACATAAAACTATGGAACTTCAGAGCACAGAACAGTGTTTTCCAGTGATGGGAATGGAATGTGGGGGGGTCGTGGAAGACTTTGGGGGAGAGTTGGAAGGGGAATGATTACTGTTGGAAAAGAGATGGCAAAGTAGGTAGACAAATAGAAAAAATTGTCATCAAACAGTAAGTTAGGATGGGAAAGCTCCATGTATCCGTCTGTCAATGGGCCTATCTGTTCATACATACATTCTTTCATTCTTCGATCTGTCCACCCATCCATGCATCCATCTCTCCATCCACACAACCATTCATTCATCCATCTGCCTACCTACCCATCCACCCTTCCATACATCTATCCATCCTTCCACCCATCCATCCATCTACCCATCCATCCATCCATCCATCCATCCATCCATCCATCCATCCATCCATCCATCCATCTGCCAGTCCACCCACCCTTCCACTCAGCCTCTCATCCATCCATCCTTCCATCTGTCCTTCCGTTTAGTCACTCTTCCATCCATCTGTCCACCCACCTGTCCACCCTTCCACATATCCGTACATCCATATATTCATTCATCTATCCATCCATGCATCCTTCCTTCCTTCTGTCCGTCTATTCATCTACCCACCCACCCACCTATCCTTCGCGCATCTGTCCATCCATCCAGCCATCAAAGTCTGTGATGGAAGCAAAGCAAGTCTTTCCTTCCACCCACCTCCCCTCCCCCTCCCCTTCCCCTCCCCTCCCCTCCCCCTCCCCTCCCCCTCCCCTCCCTCTCCCCTCCCCCTCCCCTCCCCCTCCCCCTCCCCTTCGCCTCCTGGGTTCAAGTGATTCTCTTGCCTCAGCCTCCCCAGTGGTTGGTATTACAGGTGCCTGCCACCACACCCGGCTAATTTTTGTATTTTTAGCGGAAACGGGGTTTTGCCATGTTGGCCAGGCTGGTCTCAAACTCCTGACCTCGTGATCCACCTGCCTCGGCCTCCCGAAGTACTGGGATTACAGGCGTGAGCCATTGTGCCTGGCCCTAATTCTATTTTTAATTCTGGTTTGAGACTGAAGGGGTTCTTGGTGAATACTTTATGTGGATACAATGAATAGTTATGAGAATCATTACTGATTACCTCCAGGGTTCAGATTGTTGGGCTGAGTGTCTTCTCTCACCTTTAGAACTACCTTTTAACTATAGTGTTAATTATTAATGTATTAAAATTTAGATTATTCAGACAACTGCAATATTAAAGAATGTGTCCGAGGTCACACAACTAAAAAAAAGTGGCAAAATAGGGTTTCAGGCCTTTTTCATCTTTTCTGTGTTGCAAAATGAAGATAATGATTATAGTTAATGATATCTTTCCCTTACTGAGAATTGAATGTTTTATGTGAATTAAAAAGTTTAAACTGCATAGTGTTCCATCAAGATAGATTCCTTGTTATCCTCATTTTTCCCACGAGGAGACTGAGGCATACAAAGACTGAGTAATTTTCCCAGGGCCAGAGTGCTAAGAAAAGGGAGAGTTGGGATTAATTCTACACTGTCTTCTGGTAACACCTATTGCTCATTTGTACCAGTTAACACTGTTTTATGAGCATCTTCCCACTTTCTTAAAATATGATACTCTTAATTCCCCATGTGAACCTACTCTATCCCAGGGACATGGCACAATTTATTTAGTGTTTTCTTTTTGCTATGTACTTATGCTGTTTTCTCATTTTTAAATAATGTGCTTTGATGACTATTCTTCTACATAAATTGTTACCTATCCGATTATTTCTACAGCATAGAATCTTATAAAATATTTGATTCAAATGTATACATTAGTTTTACATCCCTCATATATATTGCCAAATATTTACCAGAAATGGACCAAGTAGTTTTCCTACCAACAATATTTAAGAGGGCTTGTCTTGTTACATCTTTGTCTCTTTGTCAACACTAAGTATTACCTCTCTTACTTTTTTATTCTTTTTTTTTGGTAATCTTGGTTACTTTGCAAGCATTAAAGTGGCTTCTTGTTTTATTTTTCACTCCTTTAATTGAAAAGGTTTTTTTTTTTTTTTTTTTTTTTTTTTTTGGTGACTTGTTTCAGAGTCTTTTTAGTTGGAGTGTATAATAGATATAGCATCTGTTACATCCTGTAACAGGATAGCAGAGCCTCACTGGATGTCGAGGCTGCACTGAGCTGTGATTGCACCACTGCATTTCAGCCTGGGTGACAGAGCAAGACGCTATGTGAAATACAAAAAAAAAAAAAAAAATCTGTGTTCAACCATGTTTTTTTTTCTTCCGTTTTTGAGATAGTCTCACTCTTTTGCCGAGGCTGGAGTACAATGGTGCAGTCTTGGCTCACTGCAGCATTGACCTCTTGGGTTCAAGAGATCCTCCTACCTCAGCCTCCCAAATAGCTGGGATTATGAGCATGTGCCACATGCCCAGCTAATTTTGCATTTTTACTAGAGATGGGATTTCATCATGTTGGCCAGGCTGGTCTCAAACTCCTGACCTCAGGTGATCTGCCTGCCTTGGGCTCCCGAAGTGCTGGGCTTACAGGCATGAGCCTCCACACCTGGCCTCAACAACGTTCTTCTGACATATGTCAATGTTTTATTCCTTCGTGGAGCTCAGAGTAAGCTGATTTTACCGGATGATTTCTATGATAAAGCTAAGTGATGGCAAATCACTCTAATCAAAACCCTGTCTTTGATAACAATGTAGAAACTAAGGAAGATAGCAATAACATTTGAATAATTCTTTGCCATTCTGTCTCTGGTGCTTGAGATAAATACTCTTGAATTTATATATTCGTGGCCCTTTAGGACCCATAAAAACATACCCTTAAATATGAAATGGTGAGAAACTGTGTATTTATTAAGAGTCATGACTCTTAGGACTAGATAAGTCAGATTAAATCTCATAAAAATCTGCTATGGAAAATGAATATGTGGCACTGTTTTTTCTTTTAGGGTCTCTTGATTAATTTTGTCATATTTAATATGTTGTAGTTACAAACAAAGGCATAAATGCATGCGTTCATTCCTAATTAATTTATGTAATTGGGTTTTATAAATTTAGGTGTTTAGGAAGCCGTGCATAACACAGTCCATTTACTGCGTACTCTAGCTGATAAAAGCATAATAGAAAGAAATATAGTTTGAAGCTCACTTATATGGTAAATATAGATTAGTTGTAAATGATATCTTTGTAATGTTTGTTTTAAATTTTGCAATGCTGCAGATTTTCTGAACGTACCAATTAATGTTCTTACTTGAAGTAATGACTAGTTAATTACTATAAATTCCAAGTATTCCATCTCTGACAATTAAAAATTGTCTTACAGCTTTTTTTAAAAAAATTCTTTCCAAATTATATAAGTACAGCATCTGGGGAAAGAAGAATAAGAATGGAAGGAGTGTGTTTAGAATCGAATAGAATATGGGTGGTTTTGTCAGTTACTGTGGGGAATCGTTGTAGTTGAATGTATATACATATGCACATTTATGTGTAATGTCTATTTCATGCTAAATAGGGAGTGAACGTGTTGAAAAATACGAATTGCAATTTGAATTTTTAAAATAGGGTATAAATTATAACATGAAAATCAGATATAATGGGATAAAACTAGTAAATTTTCAGTAAGTTTACATTGTCATCATGATGTGACTGTGACTTTACCTGAGATCTCAACTCAGCAAGGACCTCTGCAGCCTGAAAAGACCGACTAGAATGACTGGATCAGAAAGGGAATGGGTGTTAGGCTGTCTCTGCTGATACTTGGCCCACTTTGGGAGGGAGGGCCCTGTTCCTTCTTCATCCAGCTCAAGCCAACTGTCAGAAATTGACTTCAGTGCTACGTAATTCTAGCCAAGGCGTTAACTGTTGTCGTGTCTGTTTTTTATGAATATGTTTAAATATTAGAAATTGCCTCTGGTCCCAAAGTGAAACGTCTTCCTCCTTGACTCACAGCAAGCTCATGGAGCTATTTGAACACTGAACTCTGTAATATGTGCACCTTTGAGAAATCACGTGATTGTTGGTTTTCTTTGTAAATCTGATACCTTCCATCTAGAGAGAGATTGTGTATGTGGGGTCAATTGGGAGTATCTTTTGTATCCTCTATTTTGAGGCTTATAGGTTAAAGGAGAATGTCGGATTTGCTTCTGAAAGTATAGGCTTGCCCAGATTAAAAAAAAAACCTTGAATAATCATGTATAAATATAAATACTGTATGTAGAATAAGTATATGGATCACATTTATGATGAAATATGTATGTCTTTCCAAGGCTAAGACCTTCATAATTCATTTATAAGCTACCTGCTTTCCCTTACATGTAAGTAGCAGAATTGTAATTTTCTTCCTTCTTTCTGAAGAATTGCCACCCAGGGAATGAAAAGAAAAAAGAATAACCTTTTCTCAAACAGCAGAATGCCATTCAGAGATATCTGGAAAAATACGAGAAAAGCCAAAAAGAAAAAAAAATTGTAGATCCTGGTGATGTTGGAAAAACGACGTGTGAGCTGAAGTTCCAGGTGCAGAGCTTCATGCGTTCTGTCATGTTATGACGGAAATCATTACGAGGGTGATAGGTTTATTTATAAAGACTCGCTTCAATATTCAAAGTACATCTATTCTAGCATTCCTCATTTTGAGCCAGGCTGTGGATCAAGATGAAAGAAAAATTAAATTGTGTATTGAAGAGCTGTTAATTGAGCCATGCTGTATTTAACAGGGAAGCGTGGGCTTCAGGCAGTCAATGCCACTGAGGATTTTTAATGTCCTGTGTCATGAGACTGTCATTTGCTTTGGAGAATGCAAACAGGCTAATGACAAAGACCTGCAAACTTTTGTAGTTGCTGCTGATCTAACCCTGTGCGCATGTGCGCGCACACACACACACACACAAACACACACACACACACACGTCTCTTTGTAAGGCAACTGGTAATTTACCCACAAGTGAAACCCTGCACACACACACACATGCACACTCACACAAGGACACACAGACACACACGTCTCTTTGTAAGGCAAGTGGTAATTTACCCATAAATGAAACCCTTCACACACACAAACATGTGCGCGCACAGACACACACACACACACACACACAGTCTTATAAGGAACTAAATCCTGCATTTTCTCAGCAGAGAGCTAATGACACACTCCTTAGTCACCGAAAACCTATTTCCTAAGGAGTCATTTTGGGGCTTGTTTAAAGTTTTTAATGTCAGGGTTTATATAATATTAGATTTCCCTCCTTTTTCTTTAATCAATGTAAATTCAATTGAGTTTCAGAGGGTGGCCGAGTGGCGTTTCATCATCTTTAATATCCATTTAAAAATGTTAGGTCTATCCAGTTATAATTCTCCAAAGTAGCCTATCAGTGGTTTAATATGTTATCTCCATTCTCTAAGGCAGTGTTAATTTCCTTTTGTAGTTAATCTATCCTACTACCAAATTTAGTATATTTGTAGTTAAAGATTCTGTTAAGAGCTAAGTGATTTAAGTACATCTGGGATAAAGTGGCCTTGGCTTTAACTATGAAACAAATTGTCTTTATTTCATTCTCTTCACTGATAAATCCATAGTAACTGCAGGCATTTCTAGGATTGCGGGCAATTTGAGCCTCTAACATTTGATTAAAGATACTTCAAAAGGTACTAGCCTACTGCGAGGCTACAGGGCCGAGAGGAATTTATTTTTGGTTCTGGCCCTGGCACAGCTCAGTGGAAGAGAACAGATACTATGAGTTTAATTCCCACACTGCCAATTTCCCATGGGTCTCAGGTGGGTATTACTTCTCAAGAAGGGGATGCTAGAACCGGTTGGGACTTCTTATGGTTGTGGCAGGGGACTCACGCATCACAAGGAGTCCAGAGGCATGGATTTGAAGAGCTCTTTTCATTCATTCTTCCTTTTGTTCACTTACTCATCAAATATGTGCCGTGGTCCTACTGTGTGCTGAGCACTGATCTTGTCAGGTTCTTGGGGAAGGCTTACTTGTTGAGCTGACATTGGAACTGAGTGTCTGAGTGCAAGAGAGAGCAGTCACACCTGTGAACGGCTTATTAAAGTCTCCGGTGTCTTGAAGCCACTTGCAGACCTTGACAGTTGCCGTTGCTCCTGCTGTAGCTGCATTGTCAAGACTACATTGGTGTATTGGATACACAGAACAAATAGGCTGCTGGACTGTGTGCTTAGAATCAGTGTGCTAACTCCGTTTCCAACATTGTAGCCAAGAGGTTACAACCGGGGGCGGTGGCTCACGCCTGTAACCCCAGCACTTTGGGAGGCTGAGGCGGGCGGATCACGAGGTCAGGAGTTCGAGACCAGCCTGGCTAAATGGTAAAACTCCGCTGCTACTAAAAATACAAAAATTAGCTGGGCGTGGTGGTGCATGCCTATAATCCCAGCTACTTGGTAGGCTGAGGCAGGAGAATCGCTTAAACCTGGGAGGCGGAGATTGCAGTGAGCTGAGGTCATGCCACTGCACTGCAGCATGGGCGACAGACTGAGATTCCATCACAAAAAAAAAGGAAAAAAAAAAAAGAAAGGGTTCTAGAAGGAAGAGTTCAGGGTGAGAATGAATACAGGGACTGGCTTTGCAGCAGGAGCCAGGCTTTGTAGCACAGCTAGGATTGGAGAAGATCTTCCCAGGAGGGAGAAGAACTCAAAATGCACGAAGGGAGGAAGATTGCTGGAGCGGGAGAGGTCAGTGTATGGTGCGGAAGAAACGTGGTTCCAATCTAGGCTCCGTCATTAACTGCTCCTACCTTCTCTGAGCGGAATTTGTTGTGGACACTGGAGATGATGCATGTTAAGATCCTGGTAGCTCTGTTTATTTGCCACCATGGTGCATGATCATGGGAGCTCTGTTTATTTGATCATATTCTTTTGTTATTGTTATTTGGTGTATGTGGGGAAGCTATGTGGGCGCAGCAAGCAGGTGAGCGTCCTGCCTGGAATGCAGGGCTGGGAACTGCCCAGTTCAGCCGTGTTCCAGAGCTTAGCACCTGGTCTCGGCAGCAGAGCTGCTGGGAACATTTCGGCTCTCTGCTTCTTTGGCAGTCTAATGCTGTCACAGAAGGAAGGCTCACTCCATGGAGAAGGGTGGATTGATTTCTTCTCTGAGGGCAGAGGCTGATCAATCTAGGCTGGTAGGAATAGATGTAACCTCAGAGGAAACAGTTTGCGTTGGCCAATGTGAGTCAATGGCCATGACCAAATTCAAAAGGACAGGGAAGTGTCATCCTACTGTGCGCCTAAAGATCCCAGGAGTGGTGGTGATTTGCCAGGGGGAAATGGAGGAGTAACCCCTTCTTTGACTCCCTGTATAGTTTGTATTGGATTCTGCCAAGCCCCATGGGGACTGATCGATGGGTTGTATCTGCATTTGACTTTTGTAGCTGAAATGTGGATGAGTTCACCTATGTTCCCTTCAAGACAAGGCATTGAGAAACATTTTCTTGTTATACAAATCTGAATTAGGTCCAAGAAAGAGCATATGCAACACAGAGAGAGAGAGGAATCAGAAAGGACGCAAGATTAGGATAGATATTACACCTTGGGAGGCCTGCCTGGTCTGCCCTTGATAACTCATGAGCAGTCCGGTCATGCTGGAAGGCAAAGGAAAAGCCAACCTCACGAGAAAGAGGTAGAACACAGGATGGAACTTGAACTGCTTAAAATGGCTTTTCTCAGGCAAACTGTGCTGGAGTGTGCTGCTGTAACAAAAATGTCCAGATCCCAGTGGCTTAGCACAGTGAATTCATTCCCCATTCATGATATCTGACCACACGTGGGAGGTAAGGTGCTGTGCTTTAGTCATTCAGGGATCGGGCCAGGCCTGGTGGCTCACGCCTATAATCCCAGCACTTTGGGAGGCCGAGGCGGGTGGATCACTTGAGGTCAGGAGTTTGAGACCAGCCTGTCTATCATGGTGAAATTCCATCTCTACTAAAAATACAAAGATTAGCTAGGCATGGCGTGGCATGCACCTGTAATCCCAGCTACTCGGGACACTTGAGGCACATGAATTGTTTGAACACCAGAGGCAGAGGCTGCAGTGAACTGAGATTGTACCGCTATACTCCAGCCTGGGCGACAGAGCAAGACGCTGTCTTAAAAAAAAAAAAAAAGTCCTTCAGGGATCCAGGCTGACCTCGGCACCATCTCTTACGTGTCCTTCTGTTGTTTCCCTAATACGGGGAAGGGAGTGTGAGAGATTAGTGTCTGGCTTAAACACCTCCACCTAGAAATCTTGCTTCTCCCATAGTTCATTGGCCAAAGCAAGTCCATGGCCTTTTCCCAATTCAAAAGGTCAGATAAGTGCAGTCCTACTGTGTGCCCTAAATAATCGAAGATGTGGACACGTGCGAGCGGCTCTCATAACTGCCATAGTGGCAGTGTGAATGGCATCTATTTTTAATGTGGCTGAGAAAATAATTGGTCAGATATTGCAGGATCCTTTGGGAGGGGAGAGGGTGGAAAAGAGCTTACAGATTGAAAAAGACCTGGCATAGCACCTATATTTTAAACAGACAGAAAAGATGACACTGGGGACCAGAGACACGGAAATTTCAGTTCTGTGCCGTGACAAATACCAGGGAGATGTAATTGCAAAATGAAGCTGCCAATGTCTTACCCAGGGAACTAGGTAACAACCTGCTTGGCTTCATAAAGAAGGAATAATATCCAATTAGACTAAGTGTATTCGGTGCCTGAGTGACAAGCCCTGGAGACCTCAGGGCCTCTGGGGCCCCCAGGGCGGTTTCAGGGGCTGTCCCAGACCTGTCCGGGGTGTAAGCATGTCACAATCTGCCCTACGCCTCCCCTCTGCGGCTGCCTCTGCTCTTCTAAGCACTGAAATGAGGTGTAACCAGTGCTGGGGTGTCTGCCCCTCTTGGCCACTGGGCCAGCGTCACCTTGCCGGTCACACTCGCCTTGCCTCCCCGCTGCCTGTGCTCTGCTGCCTAGGGCTGGGCTTATGACTGGGTCCACATCAGCTCTGCATTACAAATCGACCCCCTGGACCCTCAAGCCTCAGGATCCCTGTCTCCCTGTCACCGCTTTGTCACCCGGAGTCACTGCGGCTCCTCTTTCAGAAGTGCTTTTAAGGTCTGAAGGAGGGGTCGCAGTTCAAGCTAATTCCTACCTGTGTGACCACTGGCCAAGTACTGAACCTCTCGGAACTTCAGTTTCCTCATCTGTAAAAGGCGCTTGGTTTAGTGACTGTGCCGACCTCTTGGGGCTTTTGTGGGAGTTCACATGCTAAACCACCAAGCAAAGATGCGCAATCTCTCTCCTCTTTCTCCCCCGCCTCCTCTCTCTCTGTCCTCTCTCTCTCTCTCTCTCTTCTCTCTCTCTCTCTCTCTCCCTTCTGTCTCTGTCTCTCTCAGTCTCATCTCTCTCTGTCTCTTCTCTACTTCTCTGTTTTCTCTCTATCTGTCCTCTCTTCTCTCTCTCCTCTTTCTCTCTGTCTCTCCTCTCTCTCTCTCTCCTCTCTCTCTCTGTCTCTCCCCTCTCTGTCTCTCCTCTCTCTGTCTCTCTACCTGTCTCTCCTCTCTCTGTCTCTGTCTCTGTCTCTGTCTCTCTCTCTCTCTCTCTGTCTCTCTCTGTCCCCTCTCTCTCTGTCCCTCCGTGTCTCTGTATGCGCAGTCAGCATCTGCTGCTGCCAGCCCTGTGGTCACTGTCTGCACTCCCCCCGCTGTCATCCTCCAAGTCCGGCCTCCTCCTGAAGCCTCTTCCTAGTCCTCAACCCTCAAGGATTGCACCTCCCTCTGAATATGCTGTTTCTTCTAATCATGCCATTTAGCCACACTGCCTAGCACTTTCTTTTTTGAACATTCATGCCCCAGGTCCCTGGAAAAGTTGCTAAGCTTGCTAAAAGCAAGGCCAGGCCTTTCTTTCTTTGTAACCTCAATGCCCAGCGATGCGGCATTCAGTTTGACCAGCAGTTGGCTTCATAGTTTGATTTTATGTCTTCGTTTGTTTGTTAATGAGCTGCCTTATTATTGTGAAAACAGTTAAATATCAATAGTCAATGAATAAATATTACCAAAAAAACCACATTCATTGTTTATAAATTTGGAGCTGGACTAGAACTCAGGGATACTGCTTGGTATATTTTAGTTCTGTTGGTATGACAGTATTTGATACTTAGTGACATTCAAGCAGCTTTACAGGGACTACCGTGAGAATGGGTTAAATTAAGAGGATGGTCTCTGCTGTTTAGTCAGTATGGGCCAAAATTCAGTGGTTTGAGACGAGGCAGGATTTGGTAGTAGATGCAGGATATGGCTGGGGGAAAGAGCGTTAGAGGATGGAAGATTGCAAGATATTTCTGGCTTTGCTCTTTAACTGTGTGCTCTTTGTAAAATCACGTTAGGTCCCATGGGTCGTTTTCTTCCCCGTATCAAGCACCTGGTGTGTATCAGGTGTTGTGCATGTTGTTTCATGCGGTGTTTCATCTTTGTCAACCCTAATTATGATTGATACAGTTTGGCTGTGTCCCCACCCAAATCTCGCCTCAAATTGTAATCTCCATAATCCCTATGGGGTAGGGCCCTGCGAGGAGGTGATTGGATCATTGGGGCAATTTTCCCTATGCTGTTCTTGTGACAGTGTGAGAGTTCTTCTGAGATCTGATGGTTTAATAAATGGCAGTTTCCCTGGCCTTCTCTGTCTTTCCTGCTGCTTTGCGAGGAAGGTACTTGCTTCTTCTTTACCTTCTGCAGTGATTGTAAGTTTCCTGGGGCCTCCTCAGCCATGTGGAACTGTGAGTCAATAAACCTCTTTCCTTTATAAATTACCCAGTCTCGCATAGTATCTTCCTAGTAGTGTGAAACGGATTAATGCAGGTCGGGTGTGGTACATACCTGTAATCCCAGCGCTTTGGGAGGCCAAGACAGGTGGATCTCTTGAGGTCAGGAGTTTGAGACCAGCCTTACCAACGTGGAGAAACTGTGTCTCTACTAAAAATACAAAAAATAATTAACCAGGCGTCATGGCATGTGCCTATAATCCCAGCTATTCAGGAGGCTGAGGCAGGAGAATTGCTTGAACCCAGAAGGTAGAAGTCACAGTGAGCTGAGATTGTGCCACTGCACTCCAGCCTGGGTGATACTATTTCAAAAAAAAAAACAGACGAATATGATAATCCTTGAGATACTGGAACTGTTTTTATTCCCATTTCACAGGTGAGCAACTAACTGGCTCCAGGCAGGACAGTGAATAAGGGGCACAACAGAGATACAAACATGGCCGGCCAGTGGTCTCATCCATCAGCTACACTGCCTATCTTAGCAGGTGACCTATGCGGGCCATTTCATTTCAGTTTATTTCTGATTCTTGTCAATTAAATAAGAACAGCTGAAAAGTAAAATAACAAATATAAACATAAAAACAATGGTAAAAGTCATAATGATCATGGAATTTTTTTTTGGTCTTTGTCATCCCCAGAGCCTGGCTTAATTATTTTAAAGTAAATCAACACTTTGAACACTTGCAGGTTAGAAAACCAGCGGACTGATGGATGCATTGAAAGCATTGTTTGAGTGTATTAGTTTCCTCTTGTTGCTGTAACAAATTATCACCAATGAAGCAGCTAAATGCTGCAGCTTTATTATCTTTCAGTTCTGTGGGATAGAAGCCCCACAGGGGTCTCGAGACATTGGGCTAAAGTGTAGGTGTCGACATTTCTTTCTGGAGGCTTTGGGGGAAGATCGTTCTTTGGCCTTTTCTCATGATGTAGAGGCTGACACATTCCTTTGCTATGACCTCTTCCTCTGTTTTTCAAAGTCAGCAAGGCTGTATCTCTCTTTCTTTTGGGTCACATTTTACCAGGATTCCTCTCCTACCTTTTTTTCCCTACCTTTAAGGACCTTTGTGATTTCATTTGGCCCACATGGGATAACCAAGGTCCTCTCCCTATTTACTTATTTATTTTTGAGACAGAGTCTTGCTCTGTCGCCCAGGCTAGAGTGCAGTGGCTTGATTTTGGCTCACTGAAACCTCCGTCTCCTGGGTTCAAGCAATTCTCCTGCCTCAGCCTCCCAAGTAGCTGGGATTACAGGCAATTGCCACAACACCTGGCTAATTTTTAGTAGAGATGAGATTTCAGCATGTTGGCCGGGCTGGTCTTGAACTCCTGATCTGAAGTGATCTGCCTGCCTTGGCCTCCCAAAAGTGCTGGGATTATAGGCATGAGCCACCACACCCAGCTCCTCTCCCTATTTTAATTGGAGCTAATTAGCAACCTTAATTTCACCGGTAACCTGAATTCCCCTTTGCCAGGCAGTCTACCATATTCACTGGTTGCAGGAATTAGGACTTGCACCTTTGGTCGGGAAATGGGCATCATTCTGCCCGCCACAACATGGGAGCCCATGGTCCTGAATCCACGGTCATAAAGTCTGTTTCCTTCCTCCCTGATTCTCTCTGATTTCTGCCTGTCTTGCAGGCTATGTGGAGTTTTTAGACAGTTCCCAGCACCACTGGCCAAAGCGGGGTTAGCTGGTTGCACTCCTGCTTTCCAGCTGGCAGAAACAGCGTGTATATAGGTTTAACTGGTGTGGGAAAAATGCTGAAGATATGAGGTGGAGAGAAATTGCTTTTGTGTGATGTGAGCAGCAGAACAAAAATCGAAGGAGCCAGATAATCACATGGAGTGGTGAACTGCTTAAGATGGAATATTGCTGTTCCTAAGTCCTGGCTGTGTTGAGACACGTGATCCTGCCGACGAGGTGAGAGCTGAACCAGACTCTTCTGCCAGATTCTGGGCTTCCGACCTTAGTTGAGACCGAGAAACTTAACAAAGGGCTCAGAAGAGAAATCTACTGAAATTGTTTCACACAGGCCTGAAACGTTGCAGGCAAGATTCATCCATTCTCTCAGCAAACAGTTACTTCACCTACCGGGAAAGGGTGTGTAATATATAGGGATACAGGGATAAATAATTCTGTATGCCGTGCGGGCCGTGGAGACTCATCTTCTGCACAGGTCAGGCTGTGAAGTCAGCATATAAGCTGGAAGCAGAATGGAGTCAATTGACCGTCAAAGATCCTTCCAGACTTCATGCCCTTGGCAACTCAAAGTCAGTTTGGAAACACCTATGCTGGTTGCTTCCTTGTGTGAATGCAGCAGCCTCCATTTCCCCAAGAAGCAGAGGCCAGGGCATCTCACCGCCTCAATTTTTTACTATCCCTTTTTCTCCCTCTGCTTGCCTGTCTTTTCTTTTCTTTTTTCTTTTTAAGGTGGGCTCTCACTCTGTCACCCAGGCTAGAATGCAGTGGTGCAATCACAGCTCACTGCAGCCTGGAACTGCCCGGCTCAAGCAGTCCTCCTGCCTCAGCCTCCTGAGAGGCTTGTACTGCAGATGTGTTACCATGCCTGGCTAATTTATATTTATGTGTGTGTGAGTGTGTGTGTGTGTGTGTGTGAATATTAATATATTTGTAGAGATGGGATTTTTTCCATGTTTCCCAGGCTGGGCTCAACCTCCTGGGCTTAAGCAATCCTCCTGACTTGGCCTCCCAATGTGCCGGGATTACGGGTGTGAGCCACCATGCTTGGCCTTTGCTTGCCTTTCTTAATGTCTTTGACAATTCAGGTAAATGGGTGTTTCATACAACTCTCTAGGACTACGGGTGTGTCAGGAGGCCAGGAGGCTGTTTGTTGGCAGAAGCCATGATTTGACTCTATGAGGTCACAAGCAATGCTTTGTAAATTTTACTGTCAACCCACAAGAAATCTATTCTCCTTCCTCTAAGGAAAAAAAAGAATGTAGTGATAGAGCAGCTACACTGATGACAGGCGCATCAAGGTTTAATGTCTTGTCTAGATTTGTGATGGCTAGAGTGGTTTCCATTCTAGAAAGCAAAGTAGGGAAAGCACGACTTTGGGGACCAGGGCCCTTCCTGGCTCAGAATGTCCCCAGTCCATGTGTGCCATGCAAGGCAGGAGCACACTCCGGTGCGCCTATCTGTAGGACATTGATTTTTATTCATTAGAGTTTTTGAGTCTAATTGTTTTTAACTGCCACTTTTGTTTGTTAAAGATACAGATGTCTGACCATAGAGGAAAGCAAGGTGGATTTATCGTTGCAATTAGGTTCTTCACAATTTGAAAACTTATCACTTAAATTGGTGAAACGTCACTTTTATGCAACTTGATGTTTAGAAGTCCTCGGAGTCCAGGACTAAACTCATGTGCAATTTAACAAGATCTTGGTGAGATAAAGGAAGTTGCACTTGAGGAAACATTGAAACACAACGGGTAGAATTTTCCAATTCCCTCCTACATGGTATAGAATAGGTGGAGGCAAATAGACCACAAATTGATTTTGTGTAACTCTTAAATTAAGTGGAGCAGAGTTAAAAAAGAAATCACTGGATTTGAAGTTGGCCCTATGATAGATTACTCCAAGGCAGTTAGTTAATATGTTAATATGAATCTGTGTGAATACTGAGTGTTTTGCTCTTCTCGTTAATTTGTGCCATCTACTAATCTCTGGGCAGCAGAGAAAAAGTCGTAAGTTCTAAGTTTTTTTTTATTTGTGGGCATTAAGCAGTATCTTTAAAATATAAAATAAAGCAGACAAAATGCACAGCACGATAACAACAAATCTAATCTAAAGTGACACGAAGAGACTCTCCCAGACGTTTTTCTCTTTAATGTAACATGACTTCAAATTGATGCAGCCCCACAGTGATTGAAAAACTCTCAGAGCTTGTCTCCTGTGATTACATTTCTGATCTGTACAACTTAATTTTTTAACTCGGTGAGTCTCAGTTTTGCGAATGAACAGCTCTCTTTTGCTTTCTCTCTCATTTTGTTTGCGAAGAGAGATTATTTGGCAACCAGGCAAATTAAGCTGACCACGAGGAATGCTGAGAAATCCTGAAACAATAAAGAGCCTGAGAACTCGCCATGGAATGTGGACCTCCCCGTCTCTTTCCTTTCCCTTCTCTCCTTCTCTCTTTCTTTCTCTTCCTGTTCTCTTGTTTTATCTTCACTTCTCTTGACTGTGGTGATGGTTCGCATATATCCGTGATTGTATTGAAGCTCACCAAACATTGTACACTTTAATGGTAAAATGTATTAGAACTGTCTGTGTCACTATAAAGCTGTAATACTCTTAAAGTGTCTCCTGAATCATTACCAGTATAATTACTCTGTGAACTGTATTTTGATGAATTCAAAATTAATTTAAAATGGATTGTCCCCCTGTGGAATGGGAGGTAATGTTGAATGATGGTGAATGTTTGTTTATCTGGGGTAGTCCCTCAAATTCCTTATCCAATGGTGTCTAGAATGTGTTGGGGTTTTCTTTGATAGTTTCTTGAGTTGAGAGTTGCATTTCTTTGGCCTCCTGTGTGGGTATCAATGAGTTTTACGTGGTTTATAGGCCAGTTATGTGACAGATACTTATATTACCTCATATCTTTCTGATTTCATACATTTATACGTGTAGTTTCCATTTTCTTTCAAAACCTTATTTTCCAAGCAAATTTTCTTTATTCAGTTTCAGTCATTACTAAAGCGAATAACAAACATTTAACAGAAGCTGTTTTGGATCATGACTATGGCTAAGTAATACTTAAAGGCTTTCTCACTATATTTTTGATTTCTGAACAGTCACCCAGGGCTATTTTCTGATCATAACTTGAAAAATCAAAGCTTTCCGTTCAACTTAACCATCTTTTTAAACTCTGTGGTTGTAGCTTGGGTATCAACCTTTGACACAGGTAGTGACAATTGAAAATTTCTACTTGAAATCTGATTCATGTTGTCTTGTGTAAGACAGATAGTTTAGGGAGGAGTGAACCATTTACCTTTCTTTTAATGTGGAAAGCAATTTACAAATGCTGGTGTGACTAACAAATATAAAAGGACCAGAATGGTAATTCTGAGCTAGAATGTGATGAGTAAGTACCACTCTCGTTACAGGCTAGGGAAGGCGTGTTGTTCTGTAGAGAAACACGATCATCATTTCTTCCATTACCTGGTATTCACTCTGGTAATTCCTTTTTGGACTCGTTCTCAAATCAAGATTAAAGCTATCCACCAAGAAGCTTGCATTTATTACTTGAAGCAAGACATTTCTATTTAATTTTTTTAACCCTTTGATTCATATATATTTAGATTTTCTAATTTTATTTTCTCTTATCCAAATGTATCATATACCTTTAAGTACGTGAATCTTGTAGTAGATTTTATTATATATCACACCACAGAGTTAAGCTCAGTTCATTTGGATTTTGAAAATCTCTAGAGCCTGGAGAATGACTTTGAAACACTCTTTACTGTTGGAGCTTAAAGAAAATAAATCTCGAATGTCCTCTGTATTAATTCACCCGCTTGGAAAGTTAGAGATTAAAGGGTTTACTAGGATTTTTATATTTTCTATAGTTTCTATTTGTATTGGAGTAAACTATTCTTTGTATGGAGTGGGTTAGCTTTCATAAAACAGAAAGATTCCTATATTGAGAAGGAAAAAAGTGTAATATCAATGCATAAAACTTCCTCTAGCTTTCTTGTATTAGATGTAAAGAAGTTAGTAAATTACTTTAATTAGTGTACTTTGAAGAAGGTAATCTCCTGTTTCCACTAATGGTGGACTCTGTGGGCAGAGTAGAGACATGAATAGTTTTTGCTTTTATAAGAAAGGTCTTGTCTTTCCTCAGACGGCATTTTGAGCAAAATAAGGGGAAAAAAAGAGAAGTAGATGAGAAAAACGAATCACAATATTGAAGCAGGACCCGAGTACTATAGCCTTCCTCATATCTGCTATCTAGAATCGAGGTTGCTAATTAATGACCCAAGAGCTAAGTCTTATTTGATGAAATGCGAGATGTAATACACAGATTGCCTTTGAGTGATGTGTGATTATTACCATCCATTCATGTGTAATCCCGTATTTGGAAGGTTTGTAATTTGTTTTTGACACATTTCTCTCTGATTTTATACACTCATGCATACGGGTCTCGCCTTCCTCCAAAACCTTATTTCCCAAGCAGACTTTGTTTATTCAGTTTGGGTAATTCATTGGCCCCTATTCATTTTCCTTATACATAATCTGTTTTCTTACTGCTGCTTCTATCTTCCAAACCAACGATAAAAAGAATGAAACCTCGGAACTGGAACGGAAAACTTCTGCTGAGAAAAGAAAGTCAAGGCCTTTGGACTCCTGAACCACCCTGTGGAATTCGCCTGAGATGCCCCTCCGTTTGCACTGGTGTATGGAGAATGTTTGAAAACCACCAGAACCCATTATGTGCTTTGGAACA
The DNA here is from genome assembly GCA_031835075.1 of Saguinus oedipus. NCBI lineage: Eukaryota > Metazoa > Chordata > Mammalia > Primates > Cebidae > Saguinus > Saguinus oedipus. Next base: position 37,129,254 of record CM063189.1, read on the forward strand.
ACGGCAGTTTTCTGCCTGATGATGAAGATGGCCCTTGGAAAAGAAGCCGACCGACTCCCAGGGGGCACCAGTGGGCAAAACTGCCTCCTGGGAGGTTCAAGGGAGGCCAAGTGCTTTCCAGTTCATTTCCAACGCATATTTCTTCAGGGCCAAGGGCCCAGCTGTGCCTCATTAGGTGTGAGAGTTTGGCTGTGACACCACTTAATAGAAAAAAAAAAAAAAAGGAAAAGTCCAACTAGTTAAATAGTGACATAACCTGAGCCAACCTATGCCACAGGCTTTCATGTCCTCTAATGAGCGTGCCATTTGCTCACTGGGAGGAGAAAAAAATGACAGTATGCAGCAGTCAACTTTTCCTGAAGAAAGGGAGGAGAAAAAAATACATATTTTGCAGCCGAGACATCGAGGGTACCTGTTAACTTTAGGCTCAGCACTAGTGTCAACCCTGGAAAGAGACTCTCGGTGAACAGTACTTTTTACCATCTAATCAGCCTGTGCTCCTTTGTATTTATAGCCCTGGCGAGGTTGGCCCATTGTTACAAGATGAAATTGTGATGTTCAGCAGTTTATACCTTGGGAGCTGGAAGCGTTTCTCCATGGTGAATTTGTAATATTAATTGGCCATGTCAGTTCATGACAAATGTAGTGACATCTATTTCAAGTATTTCAGTTTTATGGTGCTGAAGAAGTGACACACGCTCGAGATAAGTAATCTCGCGAAAGATCTTCACGCTTGCCGTGGAGCGCTTCCAGAACACACTCTCAGAGGAGACACACTTAGGCTCAGGGTTCAGCGGGCTGTCCCCTTCCTTTTGCTCAAGGCTCAGAGGGGAGCCGGAGGAAGGCGGGGAGGGTTGCACTCTCTGTCTTTCCCCTTTCAGTCTCAGAAGATTCCAGTTGAAGATCTGGCATGGACTTTCCTGCCCAAGAAGTGTGTTTGCAATGATCTTTTATGTGATTTGGGTACCTGCTGCTTGTAGGCTGTGCCTGTCAGCAGCAGAAATAAATATATCGCCTTTCTCACTGTGTGTGTGGTGCTCTACCGAGAGTGACTCTGCCCATCAAGGGGACAGTTTGTCTGGAAGTATGTTGGTTGTTACATCGTGGAGGAGAAGAGGCTGCTGTTGGCATCTAATGGGTAGGGGCATGGAATGCTGCCAAACACCCTACAGTGCATAGCTGTGCCCCACAACAGAGAATTTTCTGGTCCCAAAAGCCAGTAGTGCTGAGGCTGAGAAGCCCTGCACTTGTGTGGACCATGCCCCTTTGTGCTTTTCAACCTTGAAGCACTAATAGGGCAGAGAAGAATGCCAGTGATGTGTTGACGGGTCCACAAGAGGTTGATAGGGGGGGCCTGAGTTCCTACCACGTGGATGGTGGTGTAGGCAAAGAGAAGGATGCATAGGCACGTTGGATAGTGGAAGGCAGGGGCCACTGAGTGATGTGGTAGGAAACATGCACAGTGCTCAGAGCCCCTGGGTGGTGCGGAGTCTTGGGAAGCAAGAGGATGGAGCCATCGTTTCACTTTCCAGCCTGGGTTTCCCAAAGGAGAGGATGTTTGAGTTCAGTGGCAGAGATATGGGAGAAGGGTGTTTGAACCCAGTGGAGTGGCCTCGTGTGTCAAGTGATTTTCATGTGGCTGGCATGATGGCAGAGTTTCCAAAACAGCAACACAAGAAAATAGCCATTTACATGTCGAGATCACATGCATAGAATCCATATGTCTAAGGTGGGGAAGTTGCTATTATTCCTGTTTTGTAGATGATGAAACAGAGGCCCAGATGGATTAAGTGAATGCTGAAGTACCCATGATTTGTCTGTAGAAAGGAAGGGACCAAAGGTGGTATCAGCATTATTTTTCCTTCTCTGTTAAGTGGGCCAAGTCATTTTTTGGTGGTTGTTTCCAATATGTAATTTCTGATACACATATATGTATTATCTCTTTAAAAATTAAAATAATACAAGCCAGCCAAAAAAAGAAAATGGAATTCTTCGAGAAACTGATTTTTTTTCACTTAATAGTATTTCTGTGTTACTAAATCCTTCAACAGCGTAATTTTTAATAGCTGCTCAATATCCTAATGGATGGGGAGTCACAATTTACTTAACCAATCCCCATTGTTGGACATACAGGTTATTTACAGCTTTTCTCTGTTGTAAGTGGAATTGCAGTGAGTGTCTTTGTAGCACACGCCACCCGTGAGTGATTCCTTGGTGTGCTTGGAAGTGCTGGTTCCAAGAATAAGATTATCTGTAGGCGTTGAGATTAATTGCTAAATTGCATTCTTGAAATAATGAGAGGCTGCTACTTTCCACTGTCTACACTATTAATAAATAACGTTTTTCTCAAGCTGAATAGTAAGAGAAAGGTAGAATCGCATTTAACTGTGTGCTTTCTTGATTATCAACAAAGTTAAACATTTTTTTTTTACAGACGTGCTAACAGTTTCTTTCCTTTGCGGGTGGATCACAAGGTCAAGAGATTGAGACCATCCTGGTCAACATGGTGAAACCCCGTCTCTACTAAAAATACAAAAAATTAGCTGAGCATGGTGGCGCGTGCCTGTAATCCCAGCTACTCAGGAGGCTGAGGCAGGAGAATTGCCTGAACCCAGGAGGCGGAGGTTGCGGTGAGCCGAGATCACACCATTGCACTCCATCCTGGGTAACAAGAGTGAAACTCCGTCTCAAAAAAAAAAAAAAGTTCTAGTACTAATTGTATTTTTATTCTAATATTGCTATTCCTTTTAGTGGCACTTCTGTGTCTTAAAAAGAAAAACAACACAAACTTGGCATGTTGGCTCACTTTGTGAATGAAGGCATATACTGTTCAACTGTTCTTCAGCAACATCTGAGCATCCTCAAGAAATGAGCGGAATGAACGTCGGAGGTGAATAGCGTCAAGCCCTCAAAGCTGACCCCTTTGGGGTAACATGCTCTAATTCTGCCCTCTCTGGTTTGAGTTTAGGTTTAGTTCAGCTTCCACGTTGCACCAAGCCTGATGCCTCCCAGCTGTCAAGGAAAAGGGCACCTCACATTTTGAATCTCCATTAATCTTAGAGTCCAGATCCTGTGTATTAAACCTCAGCAGTCTCAGGGATGCAGAGTCTGGCAGAAAAATCTTATTAATGATTTTTTTTCTGGTGCTGCCTAGAAAATATTAGACAGAAGATCCTTTCATTTCCTTCCTTTTCCCTCCCCTCCCCTCCCCTCCCTTTCCCTCCCCTCCCCTCCCCTCGTCCCTTGTCCCATTTTCTTCCCTTTCCCCTTTCCCTCCTCTTCCTTTCCTTTTTCTTAGTCCTGTGATATTTTCTTGTGTAGCTCAGGTCTCACTCCTTTGCTCCTACTCTTGTGGCCAGTAACAGGTAACAAAGGTAACAAAGGTAACAGGTAACAAAGCGGCAGGTGTGGCGGTGCTGTGGTTCCTGGTGATGGGCACACTATCATCAGGGCTCGTCCAGTGTGTCATATGCCGAAAGTACCTTTCCAGCAGCCTGCCCCATCTGCTAAGGGCTGTTCCCAGCCTGAGGATTTTATCCAAAGAGATTCATAGCACTTCCAGTATAGGCCCCTCTGCCTTTCACGGTTGAGAAATAAATTACTTTGGACACAACGAGGTATTTCTTTTGACACAGCGGGCATGTGAAAAAAATAAGCAATAAACAAAGGGATTTCTGTGAGCACTGCCATGTGCTTCTCTTGCTCTTTAGTTCAAAATGCCACTGGTTCAGCTTCCTGTTCTGATCCTCACTGCTGCGATCTCTTTATCTGTGCTTGCAAGCACAGCCAGGCGGGCTCGCAGTATTACTGTGGAATCATTTTATTTGTCGGAATCTCTTTCCTGTTCATTGCACATTTTTATCCCCAGGTAGACAGACACCCTAAGTTTACCTCTTGTGAATTGTATGCTTTAAGATTAAGGAATTTGTAGTTGAGTAAGAATGACTTTTCACACAAATTTGATGGAGTTTTATCTTTTGAGCCAAGGCTTTCTTTAAGTAGTCTTGGGAGGTAGACAAATGTAACCCGAGGCTCTCTGCCCATGGGATGTAGTTCCTTTCCATCAGAACACATGGAGACCAAGGGAGAACCTTTTCATCTCTGAGAATATCTCATTCTTCTAATCAGCGTTTCTTCTGTCTTGCATATTGTATACTGGGAAGTATTTGTTTCTATTTGTGGTTAAATGTGTTTGTCCACTAGACTTCACCCTTTGAAGGACGGCATGAGAAGTTGTTCAGCTAGAAACATACATGCGCCTGTACAGTGTCTCACACCTGTAATCCCAGCACTTTGAGAGGCCAAGGTGGGTGGATCGATTGAGGCCAGGAGTTCGAGACCAGCCTGGACAACATGGTGAAACCCTGTCTCTATTAAAAATACAAAAATTGGCTGGGCATGGTGGCTCACACCTGTAATCCCAGCACTTTGGGAGGCGGAGGCGGGCGGATCATGAGGTCAAGAGATCGAGACCATCCTTGCCATGACGAAACCCCGTCTCTACTAAAAATACAAAATTTAGCCAGGTGTGGTGGCATGTGCCTGTAGTCCCAGCTACTCGGGAGGCTGAGGCGGAAGAATCGCTTGAACCCAGGAGGCGGAGGTTGCAGTGAGCCGAGATTGCACCACTGCACTCCAGCATGGCGACAGAGCAAGACTCCGTCAAAAAAAAAAATACAAAAATTAGCCAGATGCAGTGGCGCATGCCTGTAATCCCAGCTACTTGGAAGGCTGAGGGAGGAAAATTGCTTGAACCCAGGAGGTGGAGGTTGCAGTGACCCGAGATCATGCCAGTGCACTCCAGCCTGGGCAACAGAGTGAGACTGTCAAAAAACAAAAAGAAACATACAGGGAGATCAGGTTCTATTGAACCCCAGTGCAGCCATGGATAGAATTTTAGGCTGATTTATATTCTATTTCACCACAAGATGTCACCAGGGCACCACACCAATGTGGTCTATGGAACATCTGTCTGGCAAATAGTTATGGTCATCAGACAGCACCTGCCCAGGGCTATAGGGAGAGGAAGCTGGTTGGCTTTGTCACAAATGCGTTGATGTCTCTCTCCTCTCCAGGAAACCGTCTCTTCCAGCCTTTGCATAGGGAGAGAAGGCAGACAACAGGATACAAGAACTTCCCAGAGTCCAGGGTATTCTCCTACCCCTGAAATAGCGTTTTCATTGGATGGGAAGGCGGCACCCAGGGGGAGATGGCATCAGATGCGTAAACAGTTTTTCTCCCCAGTAGGCATTTACGCGAGTCAATAGGAATCCTATTCTCTCTCTCTCTCTCTCTCTCTCTCTCTTTTGAAAATGGTCTCACTCTGTCATCCAGGCTGGAGTGCAGTGGTATAATCTTAGCTCACTGTAGCCTTGACCCCTTGGGCTCAAGTGACCCTCCCACCTCAGCCTCCCAAGTAGGTGGGACCACAGGTGCATACTGCCATGCACAGCTAATTTTTGTACTTTTTCTCAAGACAGGGTTTCACCACATTGCCCAGGCTGGTCTCAAACTCCTGGGCTCAAGCGATCCTCCCACCTTGGCCTCCCAAAGTGCTGGGATTGCAGGTGTGAGCCACTGTGTTTGGTCTAGGAACCATATTCTCTTAATTGAAAGATGTTAGATGGCTTAAAAATTCACACTGTAGAACTTTCTTTTAAAAAATGGAGCTTTCTGGTGGATACCATTAGTTGACAGATATGTCACTGAAGTTTCAACCTTCTGCATTTCAGAGTCCGCCTGAAGACCCTCAATTTAAAACGGTCTCCTTTTTGGAGATGTGGAAAATGCTCTTCTTGGGTGAGGCTCTCGTGGCTTTTTGTGCCAAGTGTCCCTAAACTTCATCTTAATTACTTTAAATCCTTTGTGGTGATTATGTGGAAAGTCGAATCTAACAGGAATCTCCATGTCCATTTGATATGTACTCACTGACATGCTTGTACCCCGTGTTACTTGTTATGCTGAATTATGCCAGGGCTGCTTTGTGTTAAGATACTTGTTTTTTTTTTTTTTTTTTTTTTTTGGAGACAGAGTTTTGCTGTTTGTTGCCCAGGCTGGAGTGCAATGGAGCAATCTTGACTCACCGCAACCTCCGCCTCCTGGATTCAAGTGGTTCTCCTGCCTCTGCCTGTTGAGTAGCTGAGATTACAGGCTTGTGCCACCACGCCTGGCTAATTTTATAATTTTAGTAGAGATGGGGTTTCTCCATGTTGGTTAGGCTGGTCTCAAACTCCCGACCTCAGGTGATCCTCCTGCCTCAGCCTCCCAAAGTGCTGGAATTACAAGTGTGAGCCACTGTGCCTGGCCAGTACTTGCGGTTTGACCTCATAATACCAGCATGTCCCATTTGTATAATGCTGTCTGTAGCTTCTTCCCGCATGTGATCATACAGCTGCCTAACCTCTCCTATTGGTTGAATTTAATATACTTGTAAATTTTCCATTGCAAAAATGAGATTACAGATCATGGTTTCATACTGAGAAGGACTTTATAAATATTTTGTAAAGGAATAAAAAGAACCAGGACTAGAACCCACAATTCCTGACTCTTGATCAAATTGCTTTTCTTTTTAGCTCTAGTTAACTATTTCCCATTCTTTTTAACTCAAGAAGCCTTTGCTTTTTGTTGTCATTGTTATTTGATGTCACTTGTATCTGTTCCTTTAGACATGTAGATTTTTTTCTGTAATTTTTTTTTTTAAATTAATGAAATGGACTGTTTTCAACCTCAGGTGTATTTCTAGAGCTTAGAGTGATTAGCTTGAGGAGATAGCAGTTTCTGTTTTTGGAGTCTCTGTAGGTCTCAGACTCACAGTCTGTACTTTTTGTTTTGGGGCTAATTAAGTGGACAGTTTCGGTGTTTGGAGCTCATTTAAGCCATAAAGATGCAAACCATGTGGAATCCCGGTAGTGAAACCTTTGCAGAGTGCCTTCATCAGTACCTCCTTTTCTTGCTGAATTCTATTAGTTGACGCTTTGTTCTTTCTCCCCAGGAGCCATACATCAGGTGTTTCTTTTCATTTCTTGCGTATAGTTCGACATTTTTTTTTTTTTTTTTTCCGAGACAGGATCTCGCCCTGTTACGCAGGCTGGAGTGCTGTGGCATGACCATGGCTCACTGCAGCCTCGATCTCTCAGGCTCAAGTGATACTTCTGCCACAGCCTCCCTAGTAGCTGGGACTACAGGTGCACACCACCACACCCAGCTAATTTATATATTTTTTGTAGAGATGAGGTTTTACCATGTTGCCTAGGCTGGTCTCCAACTCCTAGGCTCAAGTGATCCTCCCACCTCAGCCTCCCAGTGTGTTGGGATTACAGGCGTGAGCTACTGTGCCCGGCCTTATGGTTCAGCATCTTTCAATCCATCTAATATGCAGTGCCAAGGAAGGTTTGAGAACATATTTGAATCACAGAGTCACAAATAGTGAGAACATCTGCAGTTATGTTTGTGATGTTCTAATGAACTTTAAAAGGCCAGGTCTAGTATTTCAGCTGTGTCCGTGATGTATCTGATGGAAATGAACAGGTAACATGCTGTACGCAAGCATTTGACTGGTACATTTTTTGACTGGGCCATGTTGTTGGCAGCCAGCCTGGGAAAGCAATTAGGAGTTTTAAGCATGGGAAATTGTATAAAAGTAAACCGAAATTGCATTTGAATTCATTGATGAATATGTTTGCTTGGTCATATACTGCCGTTAGGCATCATCACGTTAACTTAAGTGGTGGATAAAACTTTACAAAAAAGAATACTATCAAGTGCTTGGCACCTGTTGTCAAAGTCGTGGGTAATTCACAAAGGTTTTCAACTGGAAAAGTTCTTTTCTCCTGCTAGGAAGCATGGTCTCAGATCCACTGCTAAGGTCAGTGTGGAAGGGAATGCAAAATCACTTTGAGCAGGAGAGGCATGATCTGGAAGATAAAGCAGCTAGGAGTATAGACGAGGGGGCTGACGGAGGGGATCACCTATCGGAATATGAGTTCTCGCACCAATGATGTCTATATTTTCCACCCATTGAGATTATCCATGCCACTCCTTATCTCTTTAGTGCAGAAAACGGAGAGAAGGTGCAGTATTCTTAAGAACCTCCCATGACTGCATTGAGGCAATGGATTTAACAGGTATCTTTATCCCTTATTTAAGCACTGACTCTGGTACTGACTCATCCCTGGTGTTTCTGGATTTTATTGGCATTGCCAAGGGAGCAGGAAGACTGGCACATGAACTGACAACATTTGGGATTCTGGCAGCTTGATTTCGCCTACCTCTTTGGTTTAGCTTCAGATTTGCTTCAGTCTTGTTTTTTGAGGGCTGGGGTAGAGGAGAGGGGTTTGCTCTTGCAGTTTTCCTTTGAAACCAAACTCTTTCAAAACCTTTTGCAAACTCTTCTATGGATTTTCTCACTGGTTGAGCGAGAGTTATGAGATGTGGGTTAGGCATTTTCACGGTGTGCATAAAAAATGTGTATTACTATGCATTGCGCATTTGCCACTTAGAATTTCTGAACGCAAATTAATCAACTTGCAGCTGTGACTAACAGTAAAACACATGATAATGTACCCACAGGAGTGAGGGCATTGGAAATCTGCTCTCAGGTGGCCGTCGAAAATAGCCAGCAGGAGCGTTGCTACCTGTTTTCCATAATTGTGAAGCTTTGCCTTTCCTCAGTTAATCTGCTTAATAAACTCCTCTGCAGAATCCAAATGCTTCAATTCACTTTCTTTTTGTCTTTATGGTGTTTATCGTTGTTAACTTAGCATCAGAGTAGCTAGGCTTTTGCATCATGATAAATTCATAACCCAAGAGAAGGCAGAAAACATAATTATTATCAATTGCCTCTCTCCCGGAATTGCCATTGGCTGAGTGGAGCGGCATATGAGCTTAAAGAGTAGCTGATTCAGAGAAATCCAGGGTGGGAACGTGGCCCATCGTGATTGCAATCCCATTATCGAAGAGGTCTCCCCATTGGACTTCTCTTCAAGTTTGCCCGGATAATAAGGTCTACTACATATGTAATTTTTTTCAGAGGTCTAACTTTGATGTTTTTTTTTCCTGTGCAATATGGAATTCAGTGTTTTTATTTAATCATTCAATAAGTCTTGACTGCCTGCTCTGGAGGTTAAACTCTTTACTAAGTTCCACGATGTACCTGCGAATAAGCAAAGCCCCTACTGTCATTGTGCTGATAGTCTTTTGGGACTACGCAAATTTAAGCAGAATCTTTATCAAATGGTAGAAAGTACAAATAAGTATACCTTATTTTTTTTTTAAAAAAAATGAATATCGTATTTCACCCACAGCCTCAAAAATGACTTTGCTTAAAATTGCCAGAGTAGGAAAACTTACAATTGAAGAATTTTAGATATTTATGGGAAAAATGGTATTAGGGCAGATGCGGATAGACGCAAACATATTTGCCCATTCATTCAATGACAGCAGTAAGGATGGAAATCTAAGGAGAGTTTCTACATGATCTTATTTATGCTACATTTATAAATACACACGTTCTTGTCCAATTAAGTTAATTTTTCACTCTTTGCTTGTTTGCAACCTGCCAGGTCATTGCCTCCCCAGTAGTTGTGAAGTTGTTTATGCTAGCTTCTTCCATCCGGGGCTCACAACCAGGGATTGTACAGGTGAATCTTGGTAGATAAGGATTTTATTAAAAGGGAGCTCACTGTTGGTGAAAAATCCTTGTTTCTACAGATTTGGGGTCAAAATAAGAAAAATTAACTTTTAAAATCTGAGGAATTTGGAAATTGTTTCCAGGGGCTGAATATATATTTATGGGAGAAATAAAATGGATCGTTTTAAACTTGAATGTAGTTTCTTCTGATGGAGGCTGTCTTGAAGATCAAATGGGATCTGTAATAACTCTTTGAAAAATCTAAACAGCTTTTTATGTGATTCTCACTGGTCTATTATTTATCCAGAAATTCAAAAGGAATGAAATCTGTAATTGTTTCTTGTGTTTAAAAATTTTTTTTTTTGAGACGAAGTCTTGCTCTGTCACTCGGATGTGGTGCAGAGGCGTGATCTCGGCTCACTGCAACCTCTGACTCCTGGGTTCAGGCGATTCTCCTGCCTCAGCCTCCCGAGTAGCTGGGACTACAGGCATGTGCCACCACGTTCAGCTAATTTGTAATTGTTCCTAAAAGGACATTCAGTGCTGCCACTGTCTTTTGTAAGTTTGTGGAAGGAAGGCCAAGAAGGAAATACCCATTATTTTGGCTGAAAGCGGTCACTTTAGCTGAAACCAGTTCAGCTTCAAAGTCAGACATTGGTGTTATTTTCATATATCTGAAATGTTCTGAAAAGATTACTAATGGTCAACATGCTGAACTGCCATTTCACAGATGTACAGATTTATTCATCTGTGTTCAAGGTATGCCTTTCCCACTTATCATAGCCACGTAGAGGGCTTTAAAAAATATTTTATTGTGGTAAGAACACTCAATATGAGACCTACCCTTTCGACAAATTTTTAAGTGTACAGCACATTATTGGTGGCTATAGGAGGACGTTTCTAATGTGCTGTGGTGGCCTATTGGGCTTCAGGTTTAGCTTCTGCCTCCGTGGGTGGATTTCATTGTATGTATTTACCACGTCAGCTTAACCTAGAATCTGAAAGATTTTCCTTTGGTGTTTTCAGTTTTCACTCCAAGGTAAGTGTGCCTCATGTCACCACAACATGCCAATGTATTCTGCTCTTCGGGGATCAGTGCTGATTTCTTCTACTGGGAAAAGTAGAAGAAATCTACCCCTGTGTTTGGTCCCAAAGACATCAGGGTAAACTGCTTTCTTCCATTCTCAAAGCAGATACAGTGTTCCTAATATTCTAAGCCTGGGAATAGGATGACAGGTCATGGGACCAGCATTTTAATTACCTAAAGGGAACTTATTGATTTTAGTTCAGAACATGGTAGGGAGGGGTTAATATACATTTTTTTCGTGTCTGGATTTTATAATAAATTCACCATGTACATAGCTATTCCATCTTTAAAAACCTTTGTGAATGCTAACTAATAGGAATTTATAAACCTTTATAAATTTGAGGTATAATGTTCAAAATGCTCTAATCCCTAAATTCTCCAGTCTAGGTTATTACATTTTTATGACTATTAATTTTGATGTAGGCCTTTTAAAATCAATTCCTCCCTGTAATTACAATGCTGCTTTATGGTATTTGTGATATATCATATGAATATACTTGAGGGTCATGAGAAGTTCGTGTGTGTGTGTGTGTGTGTGTGTGTGTGTGTGTGTGTGTGTGTAGTGTGGATGCCACACTTCCAGCACACCACTGGCTCAGGTGGCCGTGTTTCTGTACGTCTCTGCAGGGTTTACAAGTCATTCAACAGCCAGATTTCTGTTCTGATATGCCCTTTTAGTTTTAAAAGCATCGAAAAAGGGTAATCTTTGGAACTCCAGTATTTGGAAAAGTCCTGGATTTGAATAAGGTATTTTTGAGTTTGTAGAGCTAAGAACCGATCAAATCAAAACGCTGATAATTCTTCCAAGTCAAAAGGTAACTCTCATTTTATTATGCATTGACCAACATTCACTTTGCGTTGGACTGAGTTTGGAAAAGAACCACAAGTCTATGTTCTAAAAAAAGAAATAAAATTATATTTAAAAAACCCCATAAGTCTCATCAGCTAAGGGATGTAAAAATCAGATTAAACTTAAAAAACCAAAACTGAAGTTGATATAGCAGGATCTTGGAGATGGATTTTCTTCAGTTTTCTTTTTTTCTAACTAAGAGATTAAGGGTACAAACCCAACTTCCAGTGCGTTGCTGGGTGGTCTTGAAAACTGAACAGTAGGTCCTTCTGTAAAGAGGAGGGGGAAAGGAAAAGAAATCCTTTCCTCTCATCTCCTGGTTTTAAAATGAGGAAAACACACACACACACACACACACACACACACACACACACACACACACACACACACGGTTCATGATGTTAATGGAGGGAAATATCATAAATAATTCAGAATTTATTTGAAATTATTATCAAATATTTAGTATTGTTGTTACTGTTATTAAAGGGGCCTTGCCATGCTTTCTTTCTTCAAACAGCTCAGTACTATAAAATCGAGTGTGGCTGTGTTTGTCAGTGTTCTTTGATTTCTTCTGCGGATTTTTATTTTGGAGAGGATGTGTCACTCTTGCTGTCATCTGGTGGAGGGAAACAAGCCTGCCAGGCCGGCTCGTCTGACCTCTGGTGGCAGGGAGTGGAGGTGCACTCTGGATGCTCTGGGGGAAAGATAAATAAGGATAAACAAAGAGACCACAGAACCCTGGACAGTCCCTGCGCCTAAGTCATGGAAAAGCCTCTGGACCGGATCTGGAGCACCACAGAGGCCCCAGACCTTGTCTCTAGCTTTCTGTCTGTGCCTTCAGTGTGGCTTCACTGGTTTCCAAGTCTCTGTGTCCCCGCCTCGTGTCTTTTTTCTTTTGCAACCTGCTTGCAATTGCCTCCTTCAGACTCTCAAAAGGATGCATCAGATGCGTTCAGTGTAGTAGTCACTGTTGTGCCTTTTGGACAAGGCTTTCCAGCCAGGACACCTTGTCTGCAAGGCTGCCCTCACATCACAGATGCTCATATTGTCCAGACAACATGGTCAGGGTGTTTGGGAGGAGATCACAGTGCCACCAATTACTAAGGAACTGCTCAGAGATGCTGGCTCATTGGGAACCTTTGAGTGGGCTGGTTTTCCCCAGGAGAGGGGCTGTACCATGGCAGATACCCGCAGGAACGCATGGCCTTTTTCTCTAAAGGGCTGGATAGTCAATGTTATCAGCTTTATGGGCTTTATGGTCTCCGTTGCAACTTCTCAACTCTGCTGTTAGGGCAGGAAAGCAGCCACAGACAATATATACATGGATGGCTGTGTTCCAGTAAAACTTTATTTATAGAAACAGGCAGTGGGCCAGATTTGGCCTGTGGGCCATAGGTTGCCAGCCTCTGACTAGACTCTAGTATTCAGAACACAGGCTTTGGGACTCTCATATCTGAATCTTTCTAACCTCTTGATGGGGCAGGGTAATTAAAATGTTAATACATTCGTTTTCTCACCTGTCAACGTGTTTGATGACATCATTAATGCAAAGCATACAAAGCTGAGAGTAAAATCTCAGCAAATGTTAGTTCCCTGGCCTTGCTATGCGTACTTACGAAGGACGGTGGGAGACAGTTTGCGATTTGAGGCCTCTGGAGAGTATGCGTTTTTGTGATGATTTTGGTTTTACCGTTTGACAGTTGGCTTTGCTTTTTTGGCAGACACATTCCGAGCTTCAAAGGTCATTTCACGGTTTGTCCTTTCCATGTCAGGGACACCTTTCACACTGCCATTGTAAACACAGGAGTTGCCTTTAAGTAGTTTACTTGTATGAACTTGTCCATAATCAGTTTCTACCCATTTGGATGGTGGATTGCACATTTTAATTCAGGGTTTGTGTAATCCGTTAGCACATATTCTTGGCTCAAGCAGGATAAGACATTAGTATCCCATGAACCTGTATATCAAAAGCCTGACTAGACTTTCCTCGTTAAACATGTGCTGAAACCACAGTGGACACCAGAGAGAGTCCTGTAATCTGGGAATGGATGACTTGTCCCCTGATGATAATATCTTTGTTCCTGCTGCTGGGCACCGTGGCTCATGTCTGTAATCCCAACACTTTGCAAGGCTGAAGCGGTGGATCATGAGGTCAGGAGTTCAAGACCAGCCTGACCAATTTAGTGAAACCCCATCTCTACTAAAAATAGAAAATTTATCTGGGTGTGGTGGTGCGCGCCTGTGGTCCCAGCTACCTGAGAGGCTGAACTGCTTGAAACCTGAGGGGAGAACTGCTTGAAACCAGGAGGCGGAGGTTACAGTGAGCTGAGATTGTGCCAGAGCACTCCAGCCAGGGCAACAGAGTGAGACTCTGTCTCATTTAAAAATAAAAAAAAATTTGTGTTCCTGCCAAAGTCTGATTGATTTATGTGCATTGGGCATTTTGTTGCTATCATTCAGATTAATGATGGCACTAAAAATGTGTAATGCAAATGAGACGTTTGTATCCTACCTGCTATACCATGATTCCAATTAAAGAGGGGGGGAAACATCGCATTTTTTCATCTATTAGTTTTTGAAAGGGGCCGTTTAAGAACGGAATTTTGCTACGTTATGGCTCATACCATATTTGCTATTTTGGTTTTGAAAAATGGAGTAGAAAGCAAATGCCTCCTTAAATGACTTGAACATTGAAGGCGAGGAGTGTCTTGCTTTAGGAGCAGCCTGGTTCACGTCCCTCTGATCCAGCCAAGTGTTTTCACCTGGTCCACTCTGGGGAGTCACCAGTGGGTCTCACTATGGGACAGTCCCCTAGGTTGATCTGGAATGACCTCGAGCAGGAGTCACAAGCTACCGCCATGGGCAAAATACAGCTCGTACCTCTTGCAGGGTATGGCCTGCAAGCTCAGAATAGTTTTTATATTTTAAGTGATCTGCAAAAATCGAATAGAGAGGAGAATATTATTTTGTGAAACATGAAAATGATATGGAATTCAGATGTCAGTGTCATAAAGTTTTGAATTTCATCAATAAAAAATTTGCAGAAATTTGTTTTCTCTCCTGCTATATAAATGCGGCTATTTACCTCTGTAGTAGCCCCAGCTTTTGTCTCCTGGTTCACAAAGCCTGACTTGTTTACTGTTTAGCCCTTTCCAAAACAGTTTGCCAACATCTGACATCCAACAACGATTTTCAGTCTTTTTTGTAGCTCCCAAATTCTTTCCTTAAAGCAGATCTCCTGAGGGAAGGCTGGTTGACAGAACAGATGAAGTGATGGAGCTGTTTGGAGCAGGAGGCTGTGGTCTGAACCTTGCTGGCCTCAACCATGGGCTCACTTCCACATCTCACCTCCTGGGGATAAGGCTGCCTTCGTATAGAAAGTGCCTTGGTTCCAGTTTGGAAATCCCCATGTGCAGTCCCCTTTTTGATATTCCAAAATCCAAAGAGTTCTGAAAAGTAAAAACAAATTTTTTTATTGTAAATTTATGGCCGATTTATTTGGTGGTGAAATTTGACCTCAGCTTTAGCGTCCCCGTTTCTCCTTTTTAGTGTGAATAATCTTTTTGTTTTGTTCTGTTTTTTGAGGCAAGGTTTCACTTCGTCACCCAGGCTGGAGTGCAGTGGTGCGATCGTGGCTCAGGGCAGCCTCGACCTCTCGGGCTCAGGCAGTCTTCTGCTTCAGCCTCCCAAGTAGCTGGGACTTAGACGTGGGTCACCATAACTGACTAATTTTTGTGTTTTGGTAGAGATGGGGTTTCATTCACAATATTGGCCAGGATAAATAATCATATTTTCACTGAAGAAACAGAAATGTCTTTGTTACAGGATGTCACCCCAAACTCCACTGAGGATATTTTGTAATATGCAGTATCTGCCAAATTACCTTTTTATTTGTTTTATTTTTGAGAGGGAGTCTCAGTCTGTCACCTAAGCTAGAGTGCAATGGCACAGTCTTGGTTCACTGTAACCTCTGCCTCCTGGGTTCAAGCAATTCTCCTGCCTCAGCCTTCTGAGTAGCTGGGATCACAGGCATGCACCACCATGCCCAGCTAATTGTTTTACTTTTAGTAGAGACAGGGTTTCACCATATTGGTCAGTTGGATCTCCAACTCCTGACCTCGTGATCCGCCCACCTCGGCCTCCCAAAGTGCTGGGATTACAGGCAAATTACCTTTCTAATATGGAGAAATTAGGAGTACTGACGGCATCTGTCCCCAGTGGTTTGATGTGCCCTTGCCCCCCAGGCCTGCAGATTCACATTGCCTCTCTGCATCGGGGACCCCCCCGTGCCTGCCGGATGCCAGGATGCTCTAAGCTGGCCACGCATCCCCCATGGATTCCCTGCCGCAGCGTGTTTCCTCCTCAGGTGCCCGCTGTATCTGATGCCCACCCATGTTTTCGTTCATCCGGACTTTGCTGCAGCCTCCGCAGACTGCATTTCTCCCTGAGCTTCCCCTAGCCCTGGCCCAGTGACACTGTAACGGGGACTGTGGCATCCCCTGGGTCTAAGCTGTTGTTGACTGGCCCTCGATGGACAGACGCTGGCAGAGATGGGGCAGGTGCTGTTCCCTTGCTCCTGGGAAGGGCAGGGAAAGCAGGGTGGTCCTCCCAACCCCACTAGGAAGGAAGAACCTCGTTCAGACTGAGACATTGATGGAGAACAGGGTCCTGGGATAATGTTTTGTGTCCCTGCTTGTGGGACTGGTGTGTTATTGTCAAGGGATCCTACAGGCCTTGATTCCAGGCCCCTCTGTCTCCTCTGTTCTTGCTTAGGCCTTAGGGATTTGGCTCTTCCAGCTTTTTTTCTTGTTTTGAGACAGAGTCTCACTCTGTTGCCTAGGCTGCAGTGCAGTGGTGCGATATCAGCTCACTGCTACCTCCACCTCCTGGGTTCAAGCGATTTCTCTTGCCTCAGGCTCCCAAGTAACTGGGACTACAGGCACACGCCACCACACCCGGATAATTTTTGTATTTTTAGTAGAGATGAGGTTTTGCCACATTGGCCACGCTGGTCTAGAATTCCTGACCTCGTGATCCTCCCACCTCGGCCTCTCAAAGTGTTGGAATTACAGGCGTGAGCCACCATGCCTGACTGAGTCTTCTAGGTTTTGAAGCTCACTTTTCTTTTTTCCTCAAGAGTCACCAGGGAATGGGACCAGGCACTTGTCTTTATATATTCTCAAAGCCCATGGTGACGAGGCCATGCTCTGGCTCTCAGCCCGTTGGACAGACACAGGCAAGGGAAGCTCTCAGTGTGGATGAGCTGCAGTCCGCGGGTGTGGGTTGAATAGCATCTCCCAAAAATCCACATCCACACAGAACCGCACATGGAACCACAGAGGGAACTAGGGGTTTTGCAGATGTAATTAGTTAAGAATCTCAAGGTTAAATCATCCTGGCTTTAGAGTGGGCCGTAAGTCCAATGACAACAGTCCTTGTGCAAAGAGGAAGGCAGGGGGCACAGCAGTGGGTATGCCTGCAGTCCCAGCTACTCAGGAGACTGTGGAGGGGGCATCGCTTGATCCCAGGAGTTCATTGCCAGCCTGGGCAACATAGCAAGACCCCATCTCTTAAAAAAAAAAAAAACACCAAAAGAACGAAACCACCAAAAAACAAAAACATGAAAAGGAGAAGAGGAGCGGTGGAAGGCTCTGTGAAGTCAGAGGCCGAGATTGGAATGATGCATTTACAAGCCAAGAGATGCCAAGGTGATGGGCAACCTCCTGAAACTGGGAGAGAAACCTGGCACAGTTTCCATAAGGAGCCACCCCGCCAGCACCTGGGTTTCAGACCTGTGGTCTCCTGAACTGTTGAGAGTCAGTGTCTGTTACGGTTGTGTTGATTGGCTAGGGCAGCTCTAGCACACTGCCACGCCTGGTTTCCCGGAGGAACTCCATGGGTCTTTGTTCTTGATCTATAGACTCTGGTAGTCTCAGCAGCCTCCTCTGCTCATTCCAGAGCAGCCGTCTCGTGTTACACATTTGCTTACTCATGAGTAAATATTTCCTGAGAACCTACTAGGGCCAGGTTGGGCCAGGCAGGTATTGCAGGTACAAAGATCTATGGAAGACAGTGCCCTTTAGAAGATCCCTGTCTCATTGAGAAGAGTTGAGTAAATGGGGCTCTGTGGTCATTCACTCCAGAACTTGCAGCCAAATAGCTGAGAGGGAGACTCCAAGAATGAATTAGTATCCAGAAACCTATCTGTTGTCTCAAGATGACAACTAGCAATTTGGGATCCCTCCACCTCCTGACCCCATCTTGGTGGCCACGTTCCTCACCTGGCTGGCTGCCCCTGCTTCCTGATGGAGCTTTCTGTCATGCGGTACTCACCTTTACTCACTGCTTTCCACCAACACTGGCCTTGGGGGCCAGTGGTGCCCCCATTGTACAGATGAAAATCTTGTCACCTACCAACATTAAAATGAGAATGATATTGACCCATGATATTATGATATTTACCCAGCTGTTCAGTGGATTAGGCAAGCCTGTGTGTCCTCTTCATGTTTCCCAGCACATAGTAAGTGCTCAGCAAATGTCAGCGTCTATTATCATTTGTGTTTTTTACCGTCTTCTCTGCCTTCCTCTCCCTCCCTCTCTGCTCTGCTTCCCCCGGTTACTGTCAGAGCCTGCCTGCCTCATCCCTGTCCCAGCCCTGATGGTGATGATGGTAGTTGTTGCTGGCTGTTTGCTTTGGTCTTGTCACCCAGGCTGGAGTGCAGTGGTGCCATCTTTGCTCACTGCCACCTCCTCCCCTCCAGGTTGAAGCGATTCTCCTTCCTTAGGCTCCCAAGTGACTGGGACTACAGGCAAGCGCCACCACGGCTGGCTAATTTTAGTCGAGATGGGGTTTCACCATGTTGTCCAGGCTGGTCTTGAACTCCTGAGCTCAAGCGATCTGCCCCCGTCGTCCTCCCAAAGTGTTGGGATTACAGGCGTGAGCCACCGCACCCGGCCACTGTTGCTATTGATGATGTTGATGACATCATTGCTCAGATTCCCTTGGCTCAGAGAGGGCGGAGTCACGATTTCCACCCAGGTGGTCTCTGCTTCCCTTCTTGTCCATTAAATGAGCTGCCTGAGACAACATTGCCTGACAGTGTCTCTTAGTTGCCCTGTCCCTCACAGGGCTTTTGAGGCAGAGAAATGCCATTGATAAAGCAAAACAAAATGTTTGGGGTGAATTCCCCGTAGCTACACTGGATCTGAGGCTGAGCAGTGGGATGCCTGTCATTGTTGACGGAAATATACAGCTCTCCTAATAGAGTCTTGGTGCAAGCGCCCGTAGCCCTGCTGCCCTGCAGACTTGAAGAATTGCGACGTCGGCCTAACGTAATTTTGGTAACTTTGTCTGCTTCTGCCTCAGGTAGAAATAATTCAGATTTCACTCTCCGTTTTCTTTAATGGGCTAAACAGCCACTTTGTAATACCTGTATTTTATGAGTCATAATTCTGGATATTGTTTCTGCAGCGTTTTTGAAAGGACAAACCTGGGAGAGCCCGGCTATTTAACTTCAGCAATTTTAAAGTTATTTGTAAAATGATATGCTGTCTTTTTTGACCCAGATACTTTATAAAGCTACATTCTTTGGCAAACATTAACACAGCTTCTCCATGTGTGGGCTAAATAAATATTCGGGCAACACTGACTGAGCAGTGCCTTGGGTAAATAATTCTCTCTCCACACATTTCCTAGTTTATAATGAGGAGTTTTCTTCATGGTCTGACCAAGTGTAACATTCCATTGAAAATGAGACATAAATCCTTGAGTGAGGGAGACGTGGAACCAGGGTTTGAGGAGCGTTATTAAAAAAGTGGGGGCAGCAGGGTGAGCTCCTGAGCCCCCTGCTCTCCCAAGCCTTCTGTCCTCTCTGGAACCCATGGCTACTGGGGAACAGGAGACAGTGGAAGCAGAAAGAATAAGACATGTGAAAGCCAGCTAGGTGTGGTGGCTCACGCCTATAATCCCAGCACTTTAGGAGGCTGAGATGGGCGGATCACTTGAGGTCGGGAGTTCGAGACCAGCCTGACCAACATGGTAAAACCTCGTTTCCACTAAAAATACAAACATTAGCTGGCTGTGGTGGCATGTGTCTGTAATCCCAGCTACTTGGGAGGCTGAGGTATGAGAACTGCTTGAACCCAGGAGGCGGAGGTTGCAGTGCACTGAGAGTGTGCCACTGCACTCCAGCCTTTGTGACAGAGGGTGACTCTGCCTCAAAAAAAAAAAAAAAAGAGAGAGAGACATGCAGGCCTCCCCTTCCCTCTCCCCATCCTGACCTCCTGTCACCCAGGTCCATTCTTCACTGTAATCCCACAAAGCTCTCTTGCATTTTAAATTTTGGAAGCCCTTATTCCTTGGGTTTGTTTTGTTTTTGTTTTAGACATACATATATCAAATTTTTTATTGTTCTATAGCAATATACATACTTCTTTTATAACACATTAAATCATAAGATGAAGTAGTGTATCTTATAACACCTATACTTTTAAAGTAGCGTGAGTGTAAATGATGTTTTGAAATCTCTGCAGTAACTGCGATGTGGTATGAAAACATCTGTGATTACTTTTAATTTTTGTTAATTTTCCTTTTTTAAAAAAACTTGATTTCTGGGGTACATGTGCAAGGTTGTTAGGTAAGTGACATGTCACGGAGGCTTGGTGTACAGATTCTCTTGTCACCCAGGTCATAAGCCTGGTACCCAATAGATGGTTTTTCAGTCCCTTCTGTCTTCTTACCCTCCACCCTTAAGTAGGCCCCGGTGTCTATTGTTCCCTTCTTCTTTTTTTTTTTTTTTTTGTTTTGAGACAGAGTCTCATTCCATCGCCCAGGCTGGAGTGCAGTGGCACCATTTCAGCTCACTGCAACCTCCACCTCCCAGGTTCAAGCAATTCTCATGCCTCAGCCTCCTGAGTAGCTGGGACTACAGGTGTGTACCACCATGCCCAGCTAATTTTTATATTCTGAGTAGAGGCAGGGATTCCCCATGTTGGCCAGGCTGGTCTTGAACTCATGACCTCGAGTGATGTGCCTGTCTTGGCCTTCTGAAGTGCTGGGATTACAGGCGTGAACCACTGTGCCCGCCTGTGGTTCCCTTCTTTCTGTGCATGCGTACTCAGTGTTTAGTTTCCACTTACAAGTGAGAACATGCAGTAATTGGTTATCTTTTCCTGCATTAATTCACTTAGGATAATGAAGCTCCTATCCTTGACCAAATCTACCTTCTACTGTTTGCTGTCCGGTGTGGATTGCCCTCTGAAAGCACTTCACTGCGGCTCAGCCTGTGGTGGAAGGGGTCCAGGTTGGCTGGAGCATCTCCTGCTGGGGACGTCAGCCTTGACTCTCCTGTTTTCTGTCTGTGCAGTGGTAGGTAGGTCCTTTGATCACTCACAACCTCAGCATCCCTGTGAGTGATAAGGAGACTTTAATAGTATCTCATCGATGGGGGTTAAACAGAATAATCCTCGGTGGAGTATGTGAAGTGGCACATGTGAAGTGCTCAGCTTAGCATCTGGCACATAAGGAAGTGGTCATTGTCTAATCTTAGGGATCCTAGATGCTGATAAATTGGAGTTTATGGCACATTTCATGTACTGCCTCATTTAAACCTCCTTGCAATCTGTGATGACTCCTGCTGAGGATGGGGAATTTGAGACCCTGGGAGGCTTGGCAAAAGGTCTGAGCTGGGAAGTATCTGGAGTGGGATTCTGCCTCCAGCCCTGCCTGAGTGAAGACCACGGTCTTGCCACATTGCCTCTCCCCAAGATTTTTATGGTTCTCTTTTTAGTCACGTCGGCCTGCATTGGTAAATGTACCGTTCTCGATCCGTTTGAGTAACTGTCTCTGGAAAGGATTAAACGCAGTGATCAGTCAGCAGCAAAATCCTGGAAGAAACCCATCTGTTGGTCTCGCGGCCTCTCCAGACCTTCTGCAGCCACAGCAGCACCTGCGCTTAGTTACGACTTCCTGTGGAATGAAGTGGGTGGGCCTAAGCGTACAAGCCTCATTCAACGGATTCTGATAGGAACAACAACAACAAAAAAGTGTTCTCTTTCCCCCTTGGAATTCTGATTCTTATTAAAATTAGCTATGTCTCATATACGATAAGGACATATTCATTAAAAAAAAAAAAAAACTACTCAAAAGTTGAAAAAAAAAGATAGGGAAAAAAATCCTCCAATATGTATCTACTCTTAGCATTTCGGCACGTGTTCTTACAGTAGTTTAACATTCCTAGGCCAGGCCAGGCGCGGTGGCTCATACCTATGATCCTGGCTCTTTGGGAGGCCAAGGCAGGCAGATCACCTGAGGTTGAGAGTTCGAGACCTGCCTGACCAACATGGTGAATCCCCATGTCTAGTAAAAACACAGAATTAGCCAGACGTGGTGGCACATGCCTGTAATCCCAGCTACTCAGGAGACTGAGGCAGAAGAATTGTTTGAACCCAGCAGGCGAGGGTTGCATTGAGCCGAGACCTCGGCATTGCACTCCAGCCTGGGCAATGACAGCAAAACTCCGTCACACACACACACAAAAATTCCCAGGCGCATTTTATTTTGTTTTCTTATAGTTGTGGCATATATACTCATGATGGATTTGCTTGCTACCTCTAAATTAATTCTGTTACTGCAATTCATATATTCCATATATACATATATATTTTTTTCCTCTCTCTCAACATTTTAAAAGTACGCCTCCAGGTTGTTCTAGACGGTCCTGACAGTGCTTTGAATGGGCACATGATAGGAAACCAGTGAGATGATTCATAGTTTAGTTCCTCTCACTCCTTCTCACTGGGTTTTGAGGTCATTACGAACTCTTTTCAGTTGTCATTTCCATGGTCACGAACATCTTTGGTTCTAAAGCATTTTTCCCATTTAAGGCTATTCCCATGGGATTGATTTGCCAGAAGTAGAATTTCTAGGTCAAAGGGACAAACGCTTGAGAAGTCCTGATACATATTAACTCGGGCCAGAAATCTACCATGTAATTGAGAGCACCTTGAGCTCGGCTTCAGAGCCAGGATGGGGACAGGGATAAGTGGGCCTTTTGATTAGAAATGTTGAGATAAAAATGTCTTCTAGATGGGCCAACTAACCAGCTTATTTCATTTTAAAAGTCAAGTGAATTTTATGCCCCACTAATGTGTATGTCTTCAAAGACAAGTAGTGGGAACGGAGAGGGGATTTGTCATCCCATAGAATGCCGTGACATGGAACCAGTCCCGAGGCTTCTGAAAGGAGTTCCACATCTGAATGCTTCCTAAGTTAGTTCCTGCAGTGCGGCGCGGACAATATTCTTCTTCGACAGTAGCCGAGACCCCATTGCCCGGGTGCTTTAGGCGCGTTCAGGTCATAATTAACCTTCTTCAAAATAACAGTAAAGAAAGGCAGGAAAAGGTCCTCTCCATTCCAGAAAAGAGAACAAAAAGGGGGATTTCTAACACTCTTGCAACCTCTCTTCTTGTCTGTTCCATTTTAAGAAGCATTCAAAGAATACGATGCCGTTTTGCAAACGTCTCATTGTCCCGGAATGGAAAGACTCCACACTTTTACACAAGTCGTATGAATCTGCCTTCCCTCCCCTCCCCTTTCTTTGTCATGGCTTATTTGGAGCACCTGTGCATTTTTTAAAGGCTAGATTTTCTTTCTGTTGCCATTGAAATATTGCATGTGTACAGTAGGACTACTTAATGGCATAGTTCGTTATTACATGGAATGCAATAAAACCTGGTTAAATCATGTACCTTGAAACCTAACGGTTGTGTATGAAAAAAGTCTCATATAACCCAGTTTGCCAGGTCCTAACTCCCCTAATTCATACACTAGCATGCCAAGGCTTCCTACCTTCTCTCTCTCTCTCTCTCTCTCTCTCTCTCTCTGTATAACATTATCCTGTTTTTGAAAGTACTTGTCTTGCTAATTTATTCTTTAAAGAAGAGGGGGGAAACCTATTGGTCCCCTCGTAAAACAGTTAACAGGGAGCCCGAGGCATCTTTTAGTGCCGTTTTTGGCTGATGTTTGGAATGGTTCCATCAATCACCGCTATTCACGTATAGCTGGTTTTTATGTCAGTTAAACCATCTTTCATCAAGTTGGTGAAGCAGAGTCAGGGAACAAGATGAATAGCAAAACATCTTCTGTGGCATGGAAAGGGGTTTGCTTTTAAACGCCCATGTTGATTTGTTAATTATTTCAACTTCCTCTTCTGAAGCCAGTTCTCCCGTGACCATCAGTCATGAGTCTGTTCTTTTAACCTTGTTCAGGTGGCGTGGGGCGGTGTGTGTGGTGGGGAGTGATGGGTGCTTACCTGGAAGTGCGAGCAATTGATCAGCTGATGAGGGGTATTTATTATCTGTCCCTGGCTCCCGAGGGAGGGAAATAAATCCTAGGACCCTAGAGTGGTTCTCTGAGCCACAAAAATGCAAGACATCCTTTTTCCAGGCAGCCCATAGCAGTATGAGTCTGTGTAGTTGGACCCTTGCGTGGGGAGGTGTTGTTATTTCACACAAGAAAGAATGGCACGTCTTTCCTTGAAAGATGTATTTTGTGTATCTCCATGTCAGTTACCGTTTACATGTTTGCTGCCCAGAAATCAACAGGATTTCTGCCCTTCCTCAGCCCCCTTTTCTTCAGTCGTTCAGAGAATGTTTGTTGAGTACAGCGTGTAAAACCATGAGGTGCCAAGAGGGGCTGCGATGGGCGTGGGCCACTCTGGCAGGAGGAATATGCTTTCACTGACACTGTTTGGAGTCGTGGAGCATGTTGATAATAAAAAGCAGTTGAGCATTGGTCAGTTTTATTAATGATTTGAAGTCCTTGGTGAACAAGGCACGCATTATTGCTTTGGCCATGGGTGCAAAAGGTGCCACTGGGGACCCCGGAGGACTCAGCACTGGTAAGATGCAGTCCTAATCTTGAAGGAGGATACAGATGACCAGGGAGGTAATGGATGAATGCAGCTGATAGGGCCAGTTGGACCCAGATTTCACCTGCGAGCTCTGTTTCCTTCGAATCTGTTGTACCTGCTCAAGCCTTCGTTCTGCAGTTTCCCAACCCCCATGACACCTTATAAAAGCTCATGGTTTCATCTGACTCTCCACTCCTGCATCTGTGGCCTTGGGGCAGGTCAGTTCCTGGATCACCTCACTGTCCAAGGGATGCTCTTCTGATCCACACTGTGTCTGCCCTGGATATGGGGTTCCCCTTGTTCCCTTACCTTCTACCCACCCATGCTCCTCATTCATGAGGGCTCATCCCTTAACTGAAGATGTGGGGAATGAGGACGCTGAGGTTGAACCTAACAGCAAGCAGAGTCTTGGTGATCCATAGCCCTCTGTAAGTGGGGATTGAAGCGCACATCTCCCAGGGCTTGGGCATTTATTACGGGGAATAATGTGTATATGAATCACCAGCTATGTAACATAATGCTGATGCTAAGTACTAACATTGATCGAGTGTTGGCGTGGGCCGGGCACAGTGCTCCATCCTCTATGTGTGTATTAGTACACACATCTTTACACTGATGCAAAGAAATACCTGAGACTGGGGCTGCGCACAGCGGCTCCTGCCTGTAATCCCAGCAACTTGGGAGGCAGAGGCGGTCAGATCACAAGGTCAAGAGATCGAGACCATCCTGGCCAACGTGGTAAAACGCCATCTTTACTAAAAATACAAAAAATTAGCTGGTCGTGGTGGCATGCATCTCTAGTCCCAGCTACACAGGAGGCCCAGGCAGAAGAATTGCTTGAACCTGGGAGTCAGAGGTCACAGTGAACCGAGATCGCGCCACTGTACTCCAGCCTGAGTAACAAGAGTGAAACTCCGTCTCAAAAAAAAAAAAATACCTGAGACTAGGTAATTATTTTAAAAGAGAGCTTTGATTGGCTTACAGTTCCACAGGCTGTACAGGAAGCATGATGAGGGCATCTGGTTGGCTTCCGAGGAGGCCTTAGGAAACTGACAATCATGGCGGAAGGCAAAGGGGAAGCAAAGCATCTCACATGGTGCAAACAGGAGCAAGAGAGAGGGCAAGGTGGGGCAGGTGCTCAGCACTTTTCAGCAACCAGATCACAAGAGAGCTGACTCACTACATAAGGGGATGGTGCTAAACCATTCTTGAGCAATCTGTCTCCACGCTCCAGTCACCTTCCACCAGGCCCCACCTCCAGCATTAGGTATTATAATTCCACATCAAGGCTGGACATGAAATTTGGTGGGGACACAGATCCAAACCATACTAACGTGGATTGCTTTACATCGTTCAGTCCTCATGACAACCCTCTGAGGAGGTACTTATGCCCCGTTTGTTTTTCTTTTTTGATACCGAGTCGCACTGTGTCACCAGGCTGGAGTGCAGTGGCGTGATCTTGGCTCATTGCAACTTCTGCCTCCCGGGTTCAAGCAATTCTCCTGCCTCAACCTCCCAAGTAGCTCATGCCTCTAATCTCAGCACTTTGGGAGGCCGAGGCAGGCAGATTGCCTGAGCTCAGTAATTTGAGACAAGCCTGGGCAACACGGTGAAACCTCGTCTCTACTAAAATACAAAAATATAGCCAAGCGTGGTGGCACACATGTAGTCACAGTTACTCGAGAGGCTGAGGAAGGAGAATTGCTTGAACCCGGGAAGTGGAGGTTACAGAACCAAGATTGTGCCACTGCACTCCAGCCTGAGCGACAGAGCAAGACTCAGTTTCTAAATAAATATATAAATAATTTGACTTGAGATTTGATGGGGACACAGATCCACACCATATCAACATGGATTGATTGACATCATTCAGTCCTCATGACAGCCCTCTGAGGAGGTACTCATGTCCCCTTTCCTCCCCTCCCCTCCCCTCCCCTCCTTTCCTTTTGAGACAGTCTTGCTCTGTCACCAGGCTGAAGTACAATTGCATGATCTCGGCTCACTGCAACCCCTACCTCCTGGGTTCAAGCAATTCTCCTGCCTCAGCCTCCCAAGTAGCTGGGACTACAGGTGTGCGCCACCAAGCCCAGCTAGTTTTTTTGCATTTTTAGTAGAGATGGGGTTTCACCATGTTGGCCAGGATGCTCTCAATCTCCTGACCTTGTAGTCTGCCTGCGTCACCCTCCCAAAGTGCTGGGATCAGATGCGTGAGCCACCACACCTGGTCTCATGCCCCATTTTATAGATGACAAGGCATGGAATGGTTAAATGCCTTTCCCAAGCTCATGGAGTGGTGGCGGTGGAGGCATTGTGGATTTGAACCCAGGAAGTCCGCCTCCAGAGCGGCAGGCATTAATGCAAAGCTGCACTGCCTCACGAGGCCACCAATGCACTCTCATTCCTCTTCCTCCAGTGACTCCTGTGCCCTGCCAGGCAGAGTCCAGAATGCCAGTCGTATTGTTTATCGTAATGCTTAGTGATGGTAGCTACCTCCAGTGCACGCCGCATTAGCCTCTCGAGTGAGTTTCTCCTTTATATTAAATGTAAACATAGAGTCTCCTTAATTTTTAGTACGTGACTCAGAGGCCGGGAACATTTTCAGGAGCAGCCCGAGCTGAGTTTTTTCGTGTGGCAGCAGCCTCGGCTGGTTTCAGCATGCAGGTGAGAAGGCCGTTCACCTGGAGCTTGAGCGACCCACCAGTGCAAGTGTTTTTGTATAAATTTACGTGGACCAAAGTGATCATTTCAACAACATTCCGGACCTGATTGTTTGTATTTATATGGCCCCCTTCTTCCCAAGAATTGAAAGCTGCAAACTAGAAGGTGGCTTTTGAACAGTGAACATTCCACAGACATTTAATGCAGAGGTGGCTGTAGCCGTGTGGGGGCTGGGGACCTGGAAGGGGAGAAAGGGCACCAGAAGGGGAAATGGGAGGAGAGGGCGAGTGTGACAGCAAACAGAATTCAGAAAGTAATAAAGCCCCACAGTAATCACAGGGCGGAGGCCGGGTCCCTGGGGAGCAGGAGAACACAGAGTGATTCAAACCCGCCCCAGACCTGTGCTCTTAATGATTACCTTCACCTGGAGGGACAGAGCTGGCTTTAGGCAAACCACCCCCACTCCCTGGCTCTGTAACCTTGGCAGCTGACTGCCCCGCTCCAAGATCAGCTTCCTTATTTGTGTAACAGAGTCATCTCTAATTTAGAGGGCTGTGCAGATATTAAAATATTAAATGAGAAAACACACACAGATCATTTATTGAGCACAACGTCTATCTGGCACTCTAGTGAGCACTCCAGAAATGTCAATGTCATGGTCACAAGCTAGCTTCTGGAGCTGGATGGCCAGGGTCTGATTCTTAACTCTGCTCCCGTCTAGCTGTATAACTTTACACACATCATTTCACCTTCCATCTGCCTTTGTGTTTACCTCTGTCATAGAAGGACAACAAACAGCATTTTTTTGTTTTGTTTTTTTGTCCTGGCAAGATTAAATGAGATCTTCCATTTGTTGTGCCTGGCTAATGGCAGTGCCCAGCAGATAGAAGCTACTGGTATTGTAAGAACTGCTTACTGGGTACATATGCTGTGCCAGGGGAGGTGGAGATGGCGTCATGCGGAACTCCTTTTCACCTCAATAGGAAAGGCACCAGGTTCAACAGCTGAAGAAGAGGCTCAGAGCCAACCAGTGAGACATGGGATTTTTATTAGGGGCTTATAGCGGGGAGAGTCCAGTGGTGGCAGTCTGGACAGTACAACTGCCCTCCTTACATATAGAAACAGTCCAGGGGGGTTAGGCTGGATGGGATATCCACCTCCCTGCCCGTGGTGGCAGGAGACTGGGCAGGAAAACCACAATCACCTGCAAACGTCATGTGGTTAAATGTCACACTTTCACTTAACAGCCTGCCTCTAACAGCCTCTAACTGGCAACCTTCATTTAACCCTAAACTCAGGACCTCATTCCCCTGTTTGGCCTGTGTTTCACAGGACAGGCATGGGGCTCAGATGTGTGCTATAGGTAAGGAACAAATCTCCGCATTGGTCCCTACTGGATTTCCTAGGTTGGAGCACACATGCAGGCGCGTCTCCCATAAGGGCATGCTCACGTTATCATTATCGGGTGCATTTACGCCACAGGTGCAGAGATGGCAACCCAGGCAGATGAGGATCAGGAAGTGGAGTAAATTGCCTAGTTGTGGCTCTTCCCATCTGATGTGGCTGAACTCGATGTTTTGAGGAGAAGGAAGCCTACTTTTATTTTTTGCCCAGTTTCCCTTCCGAGGTCTTATTTCATGGTGCCTCATCACAGTATGTTCTTATGGGCCCTGGCAAACAGAAGGTGCTCAATAAATGCTAATTCATCTGCTCCCTTACAGAATACTCTGGCTTCCTCATCTTCCCTTGGCTTTGGTTAATTTGTCATTTCTGTAACCCTTATTCATTGCTTTCAGCTGCTTATTACAAAGCATAACCTGTTTCACAGGTGAGGCCAAGGCAGGCCAGTCTTTATGGCACTTTAGGCTTTGGACTTGAGGTCCTGTCTTTCACAATTCTCAGCAGTCGGAAGGAATGCTGGCCCCAGGAACTTCTTAACCACATACAGGCTCCTGGCCTGGGGTCTTCATCTGCCTACTAGATTGTTTAAGGAAGGATTTTTGAGATTCTTGTAGGCTATCATCTGTTGTTTTTCTAATCTTCTAGTAAACGTTTGGAAAGTGTGGTTTTGGGATGTATGTTTCTCTTAGGTAGGAAGGGTAAATAAGGCGGTGAGATTGCGTGAGTTTTCTTCCCAAGTTCGTGCAGATGCTGCTGCTGAACTGCACAATGACTGAAATATTTCTCTCAACTCCTTCTCTCCTTCCCATCCAACTGAGCGGCACCAATAAATAGATAAGAAACGTGAAAGTCTCCATCAAATCGTCTTGTCTTGCTGCAAAAATCTGACAGCTACCTTCATTCTAAAAGCTGCCTGAAATATATTTACTTGAACCCAAAAGATTCAAAAACATTACCACTGAACCCGATGCTTTGAGAATACATGATGTCCTTGGCCACCTCCTTGCTTGTCACCTTGTCCAGCAGCTGATTGCCGTAGTACAGATGTAAACATCCGGTAATTCTATTGTTAAAGGATTAGTCAGTCTCTCTCTACTCCCCCACCCACTTCTCTCAGTAAGCTTTAGTGAAGAAGTTGGAAATTAATGGGGAAGGAAGGTTTTGTGTTACGTGTGGATTTCATTTATCCATGCTATCTCTTCCCTCCATTAGCATGGTTAATTAAGAGTTGTCAATACATCTTTGTTGGAGTATTTGATTATTTTTTCAGCAGGGAAGATTAGAATGAAGTCTTCAGATCTGACAAGTGTCATGGGACTTGTAGAGTAAATTGCAGGTTAAGCCCTCATTTTGATCTCCGGGATAAGAGCAAGCACCGTTTCATTGACATGTCATCAGCTATGATCTGAGGGAGCACACAGAGGTGCCCTTTGGGGAAAGAGGGGCGTCTTGTGCTTGTCTCCCATATTGAAAGGGTTTATTGCACAGTGAGGCTGTGCAAGTGAACAAATAGCAGACTAGTTAGGATGGACAGAAGCTAGCTCTGAGCACCTCCTGATTAATGCTTTATTTTGTAAAAATCATATATACGTGCACATGCCTATACATGCATTGTTTTGAATGTATTTATCAGGTCGAGGTGTGTAAACAGCAGAATGGAGTTAAAATTGACAAGTTAGCTCTGTAAACATCTTGTTTTATGATTTACTAAAAAGTACGTGGGTATGTACACCTACAGACACACACACTCCTCCACCTGAACAGAAATACCTTTTGAATCATCCTTTTTGCCTTCCAAACAAGTACACTAGCAAACAGTTTTCCCTAATGGCAAATGACTACGCCCTTTATGCATTTCTTTTAGCATTTGGTTTGACAATGGCCTTTATTTTTCCTTCTATTTTAGGGCTCTCAAGTTCTAGAATACATCTTACCAGCAATTAATTATGCCTTGAGATTGCCAGGAGAGGGAGACGAGCTTTTATTATTTTAGCCACTGAATATACCTCTAGATAGCACAATACACATTTACAATGACAAGCTTTGTATTATTTATAGGATTATAGCAAATCATCTCAAAACAGCCCAAAAAGGGCTACTTAGACCAACATCCTTATTTCTCCCTCTGCTTCATCATTGAATTATGCATACATTGCAAATGGCAATAAGGAGTAAAGGTCGGTTTAGAACAACACGGATTGGAAAATTACACCATTTGTTTAAACAACATTCATTATTGATCATTCAGCAGACGGGCTGATAGAAACACAAACAGTGGCAGTAATATCATCTATGTATGTAGGCCCTTTATAAATGTCGGACCATACCCTCTGCTTAGGTGGGAATGATTGTTCATATTTTCCAGCTCTGTTTTGGAAGAGAGTAAAGATGAATTTGGCATCTACGTCTTTGTGTCTTTTCATCTTGGCAGGGTTTTGGTATTCTCTGTCTATCACTAAAGAGGGGGCTTGGGGTTCAGATGGATTAAGCCATTTACTTAAGGTCATGCTCCTAAGGTTATAAATACTCTTTCCATCCTATAACACAGTCAGCATGTCTGAAGCCAGTGATTTATTAATCATAGTAATGATAATAAACAGTCGGGTGCTATGGCTCACATCTGTAATCCCAGCACTTTGGGAGGCCAAGGTGGGCAGATCACCTGAGGTCAGGAGTTCAAGACCAGCGTGACCAACATGCAGAAACCCTGTGTCTACTAAAAATACAAAATTAGCTGGGTGCGGTGGCTCATGCCTGTAAACCCAGCTACTCGGGAGGCTGAGGCAGGAGAATCATTTGAACCTGGGAGGCAGAGGTTGCGATGAGCCAAGATCGTGCCATTGCACTCCAGGCTGGGCAATGAGAGTGAAACTCCATCTCAACAAACAAACAAACAAACAAACCATAATTATATCTCATACATATTCACTCTTATTTGCAGTCTGTGTACAGAGTGTTTTGCCTATGCTTTGACTTTCAGCCTTTACAGAAACCCTGTGAATAAGACATGATTATGATGTCCGCTTTATAGTTGAAACCGAGGTGCAAAGCAGTGAGGTACCCTGGGTTAGTAAGTGGCAGAACTGTATGATAAAAGGCATCACTGTGTCCCAGTATCTGCAGGAGTGTCACACTTGTGTGCTTTGACCATCTCCTAATGACCCATGAATGCCACGATTTCCTGAACCTGTTTGTGTAGTATTGCTTTAATGGTTGATTCAAATGAGTCTTCCAGAGATATCCTAAATCTATTCAGAATATTAGAAATAAGATATTTAGCTTTACTAACATAAAACTTCGATTAGTTTTAATGAATCATAGAGCAGCGTAAACACCATGACTTTCAACTAAAATGGACATTACTAAATAAAACCCAAGAGATTAACTGTAGGAGATGTGTCATGGTGACTTGGTAAAGACGCATGGAAGGTGGTAAAGTTACGCACATGCTTTCAGCGTATGCTTCCCACCTCCGGCCTGGCATCCGCCTGGCATCTGCCTGGCACAGCTCAACAGGCATTTCATCTTGCCATGTAAATTGAGTGCATCCAGGAAGCTCATCCACACAGCTGCTTATTTAGAAAATCTGGTCTAGCTAGCAATGACTTAGCCAGTATGACTTTTGAGAGGTCTCTGTGTGATGGATGGTCTTTTTTTTTTTTTTTTAATGTCTTTCATGAAGAATTCTTCTTGTTTTTCTTTTTTTGTTTTTGACAGTGTCTTGCTGTATTGCCAGCCTAGAGTGTAGTGGCATGATCCTGGCTAACTGCAGCCTTAACCTCCCACGCTCAGGTGATCCTCCCACCTGGTAGGTGGGACTACTGGTGTGCACAACCAGGTTCAGCTAATTTTAAAAAATATATGTAGAGATGGGGGTGGGGGCACCTCATTATGTTGCTAGGGCTGGTCTTGAACTCCTGGGCTCAATCCTCCCAACTCGGCCTCCCAAAGTGTTGGGATTACAGGTGTGATCCACCATACTCTGCTGAATTACTCTCTTGATCATTAACCCCTAGCCTGCCCCCCAAAATCCATTTTATGTTTTTGCATATTGGTTCCTCACCTCTGTTCCATCACTTAGATGTTTGTTTGGGCATCTGTCCGACTCTCCTCTCTCTTTTTTTTTATTTTTCCTTTTTTTGAGACAGGATCTCACTCTGTGGCCCAGGCTGGAATGCAATGGAACAATCTCAGCTCACTGCAACCTCTATCTCCCAGGCTTAAGTGATCCTCCCACCTCAACCTCCCTAGTAGCTGTGACCACAGCCTCGCCAACACGTGGGTGCATGCCACCGCCACCACACCTGGCTAATTTTTTATATTTTTTTGTTAGAGATAGGGTTTCACTATGTTGCCCAGGCTGGTCTCAAACTCCTGAGTTCAAACGGTCTGCCTGCCTCAGCCTCCCAAAGTGCTGAGATTACAGGTGTGAACCACTGTGTCTGTCCAACTTCCCTCTCTTAAGAGCCCACTTGGAAAGCATTAGGTGTAGTCTGTGATATGCGCCTTTATCCGTCAGCCCCAGTCAGGGTTGAAAAGCCTCCATCTGCCCACAGGCTGAGAGCGCATGTTGGCCTGCCTGGTATGGAGGGCTGGGAGAAGGACTGCAGGAACTGCTTAAGAGGCCTCACTTTGCAAGAGCAGTTCAGGATGTGTTTCAAGCACACTTTCCAACATGTGCCACCCACAGCTTCCCCTTTCATGTTCTTCGCCTTTATGCTAAGTTCTCAGATTGTTATTTTTACAAATCTTTTCCAAGGCCTCTGATTTTCTAGACCATTTAACATTTGCCATAACCAATAAGGGTATAACTATCTTGGCACGTTCAGATCCCCTGTCCCCCTGCTGTCCTTCTAGTTTTTGGCACACTCTCTTTATGAGCCTATAGAACAGCTCTTAGGTTTTCTTACTTCCAAAACAGTGGGCAAGAACAGCTACCTTTTAGAAGCAGGAAAAAGAAACGTAAATGAATAAACCTAAAGGGCTTAAAAACCCGGAAGACACTAAGAAACTATATTGCCGAGAAAGAGAGATGTTAATTCCGCTGGATAAATTAGCTTTTGCTACTTCTCCCTTTGTTGGTTAAGCAGAGGAGAAACAGAAGTCCTGGCAAAAAGAGAGGTAGCCGTCAACACTAATGGATCCAAAAGAATTTACATTTGTCTCTCTCGGCAATATAGGGGCATGTTTACTCTCTTGATATCTTTTGGGGAAGCTGAGGCACAAAAGAAGGGCACGTTCTTCCCGCACCCCAACGTGCTGCTTAGGAAAATATATACACTTGAGATGCCAGAGACATGCCCAAATAGAACACATCCCGAGAACAGTATATAATAATAATACCCACCGTTTATCGAACATCCACAGTAGCCAGACATTTTTTTTTGTTTGTTTTTGAGATGGAGTCTAACTGTGTCGCCAGGCTGGAGTGCAGTGGCACAATCTTGGCTCACTGCAGCCTCCACCTCCTGGGCGATTCTCCTGCCTCAGCCTCCCAAGTAACTGGGACTACAGGTGTGTGCCATCACGCCAAGCTAATTTTTGTATTTTGAGTAGAGATGGGGTTTCACCATGTTGTCCAGGATGGTCTCAAACTCTTGACCTCGTGATCCACCCGCCTCAGCCTTCCAGAGTGCTGGGATTATAGGTGTGAGCCATCGCGCCCGGCCACCAGGCATTTTTCTAGTTCTTATAAATCATGTACTCTTCCCAGTAGCACAATGAGGTCTTACTATTTCCATTTTATTGATGAAGAACTTAAAGTCCGAAGAAAAGAGTAACTCATTCAAGGCCACACAATTCAGTGAGCACAATTCAGACTTCCAACCCAGTGTGGCCTGTCTACCATACCACGTGACTTCATGCATCTCCTCAATGAGGGGAACAAAAGCTGGAAATTGTCACCCCCCTGTCAGCCCACAGCACCGATTTCTAACCCTACCAGCTCCCCTGGCTCACTTCTCGCTGTAATCTCCCTGACCCTACTTCCCAGCCTCTCCTGAGAACTCAACTCTTAAATTCATTGGTGAGAAAGGAAATTTTTGCTCCGGTAAACCAGGCAGCTCAGTCCTGGAGAGAAATGTACTGAACTGAGACTTGGAGTACCCAGCATTGTGACACTCCTGGACAGTGTCATGACCCTCTCCCAGCCTCAGTTTTGTCCTTTGCTAAAATGGGACTAATGGGAAGAACCGTGTCTGCCAGATGAGGTAATTGCAGGATTGGATGAGATTCATATTTCATGTGCATTGAGTGAATACTTGTTGAATGAATGAATGGTTGATGAACAGAAACATGAAGAGAGAATAGAGCAGAACATCGGTGAATGGTAGTAGACTGGCTCAGTCGCCTCTCTTTAGAATCATGCTGTCTGTAATCTGTGATTGCATACCTGTCAAAGTCTCTCATTTCGTAGTCTGTCTAATTGGTGACCAGCTGAGTTGTTCAGTATACAGACTGAACAACCATACAGGGCATCCCTAAACTCCTGCATTCTGGTTCAAACAGTCAGACAGGTCTAGATGCATTTGCTTCAGGTGAGGCCAAGGCAGGCCAGTCTTTATGGCACTTTAGGCTTTGGACTTGAGGCCCTGTCTTTTACATTCTCAGCAATCGGAGGGAATGCTGGCCCCAGGAACTTCTTAACCACATACAGGCTCCTGGGCCTGGGGTCTTCATCTGGCTACTAGATTGTTTAAGGAAGGATTTTTGAGATTCTTCTAGGCTGACATCTTGGCTGTCATTTGTTGTTTCTCTAATCTTCTAGTAAACATTTGGAAAGTGAAGGTTTGGGATGTATGTTTCTCTTAGGTAGGAAGGGTAAATAAGGCGGTGAGATTGCATGAGTTTTCTTCCCAAGTTCGCGCAGATGCTTCAGAACTGCACAGTGATTGAAGTATTGCCACCTGTAGAGCAACAGGGTATTTATTTGGCAGCAGACAGTATTGATGGATTCGGGGAATGCCATTTGACAGTTTCAGGCTGTCATGAGGAGGTGCAGGCTCCTCCGAGCCAGCGACGGAGCTGGGGATTGAGCGACACAAGTCTCTTTGGGTATGTCTCAGACAATATAAATCACCAGCACAATCTCACTCCTACAAGGACCTGCAGAGAGCTCTGTGGGAGGCGCTGCTGTCTACTCTCCTCCTTCCCCTCTGCAACCACACAATGAAAACCAAGGAGTGGAACCTGCTGTTTACCACGGGGGTTTTTCCCATCTCCATTCCTTCTGCATTGGTGGCTGTAAAAAAAAAAAAAAAGAAGAAAAATTTAGTGGCCGGGAGCAGTGGCTCACGCCTGTAATCCCAGCACTTTGGGAGGCCAAGGCGGGCAGATCATGAGACCAGGAGATTGAGACCACCCTAGCTAACATGGTGAAACCCCTTCTCTACTAAAAATACAAAAATAAAAAAAGACAAAAAAAATTAGCCAGGCATGGTGACACATGCTGTAGTCCCAGGAGAATTTCTTGAACCCAGAAGGCAGGGGTTGCAGTGAGCTGAGATTGTGCCACTGCACTCCAGTCTGGGCAACAGAGCAAGACTCCATCTCAAAAAAAAAAAAAAAAAAAAATTTAGATCACAGATTTTTTATTCTTCTGGAAGGATTTAGAGCAATTATCACTCATGCTCTGCTGTACTCCAGTCTGGGCGACAGAGCCAGATATCCGTCTCAAAAAAAAAAAAAAAATTTAGAACAGAGCTTTTTATTCTTCTGGAAGGATTTAGAACAATTATCATTCATGCTCAGCTACTTTGAGTGGAAAGTGATATGATAACTTTCAAAACTCTTGGCCTTCTAAGACTTAGATTCTGATACTCTCTGATTGTGTGACCTGGGACAAATAGCCACTCTCTTCCACAGGATTTTATTTTCTTTCTTGAAACAGGAACTGAATATGTTTCCAATATTTTTTAATTATCCTAAAAAAATCAGACTTTGTTTCCTGGAAAAACAACTATATTTAAATCCAGCTCGGCCGGGCGCGGTGGCTCACGCCTGTAATCCCAGCACTTTGGGAGGACGAGGCAGGTGGATCACGAGGTCAAGAGATCAAGACCATCCTGGTCAACATAGTGAAACCCCCGTCTCTACTAAAAACACAAAAAATTAGCCGGGCATGGTGGCGCGTGCCTGTAATCCCAGCTACTCAGGAGGCTGAGGCAGGAGAATTGCCTGAACCCAGGAGGCGGAGGTTGTGGTGAGCTGAGATCGCGCCATTGCACTCCAGCCTGGGTAATAAGAGCGAAACTCCGTCTCAAAAAAAAAAAAAAAAATCCAGCTCACAGTGTATATAAGTGTGATGCAGGAAAAACTGTTAATTGTGTGACAATTAGGAGTTCTGAGCTGCTCTTTTATTAAAATATTCTCCTGATAATAAAGAATATTTTATTTCAGAGGCATGGCTTGTGCCATTTCAAATGTTTCAGATGCTAACCAATAATCCATTAATTTCACATTTCTTAGTGATGTTTGAAGGAAGTTTTAAAAATTGTATCAGCTACTTGTACAAAAAGAAACCAGTCATGTCGTAGCATTAATAAGGGAAAAATCCCACTGTTTATTTAATGTACCAGCAAATTCTGCCATACAGTGTTAGTTCTCAATTTGCTGGGACTAAGAAGGGATTTAAAAATAGACTATGTAAACTGAAATATAGTTTCACTGAAGATTTAATGCCAACATATTGTATTTTGGTATTAACATATCGCAATGGTGTGACAAGTAAAATACCTGCACAGATGATCTTGTCCTTTGGAAAACTGGATTACCACTGGAATGCTACCAGGTCCAGTCTCTTCTAAGTTTATGGTGTGTTTGCCAGAGTGCTTGAAAACCAAAAAACGAACCCTTTTAAAGGCCTTGACACTTCCATGGAATTCCTAGGAACTGCCTAGAAGGGGGCTGAATGACACAGCCCCGTTGTTTTTATTCTGAGTTTGGCAATCATGATAAAGAATTAAATGTGCTTTTACGTGTTCATTCGACAGTTAAAGAGTATTCCAGATTCCCCCCCCCTCCAGAAAAAAAAAGGCGTGTTCTCTTGCCAAGGCACACATGGCTTTTCTTTACTTTAAGTGCTCCTCATATTATCTTGACCTTAAAGTTTACAGGGTAAAAGAAACATTTATGGAACAGTTAAGACCAGTTAGAACATAACGACTTGCCTCATTATCACACTCCACAAATCTCCACTTTACAGAGTTCACTTCCCTGCCTGTTTTAAACATGCGTTTGGCCTGCAAACAGTGTTACTAGTGCTCACATATGGAAACAGAGAACTTCTCATTCCTTACCTCAGACGTGCCAAAAATAAGAATTTTTAAGAACTCATAAAGTAATTTAGGACCACATTAATAAAAGAAGCACAATTTTGAGTTATTTCTGTAAGATATGTGTTTGACTTAGTAATAGAGTTATAAAAAACTGTTCAGATATTTCATCTGCTTAATAAGTAAACAGCTCTTGCAAATCAACAAGCTCAAATAAAACAAATAATGGGACAATTGGCAAAACTCTTAAGAAGTGGTATAGAAGACCAATGAATGTTTGAAAAATGTTAAAATTTATTAGCAGAGAAGAAACTATTTAGAAGAGAGACTGTATTCCATTTTATTTTAATTAATTAATTTATTTTTGAGACACAGTCTTCTTCTGTCACCCAGGCTGGAGTGCAGTGGCAAAATCGCTGCTCACTGCAACCTCTGACTCCTGAGTTCAAGCGCTTCTCTTGCCTCAGTCTCCTGAGTAGCTGGGACTACAGGTGCACACCACCATGCCCGGCTAATTTTTGCATTTTTTGTAGAGATGAAGTTTCACCATGTTGGTCAGGCCATTTTCGAACTCCTGGGCTCAAGTTATCCACCCGCCTTGGCCTTCCAAAGTGCTGGGATTACAGGCATGAGCCACCACGCCCTGCCACATTTTTATAAATGTAAAATTGTAAAATTAACTTAGGTTTAAACTATTAATACACAGGATTGGAAAAGTATAAAAGTGAGATTTCTGATGTCCTCTGAGAATAACAATTTATTTCTAAATTTTTGAGATATAATTTGGAGATTTCTATCAAAAGTTTTATAAATGTTTGTTTTTTACCTAGGAATTTCATATCTAGGAAAATATTGTAAAGGAATATTTAAAAATATACCCACAAATATATGTACAGTGATGTTTACGCTTGTATTTATAGAATTAAAAAGAACGTAAAATATTTAACAATTGAGTTATTTTATGATGATGTAAACAATAAAATCCCATGCAGTCTACAGAAATGTAAACTAAGGGCAGAGTGTGGTGGCTCATGTCTGTAATCCCAGCACTTTTAGGCCTAGGTGGGCAATTCACCTGAGGTCAGGAGTTTGAGACCAGCCTGACTAGCATGGTGAAACTTCATCTCTACCAAAAATAGAAAAATTAGCCAGGCATGGTGGCATATGCCTGTGATCCCAGCTACTCAGGAGGCAGAGGCAGAAGAAGCACTTGAACTTTGGAGTTAGAAGTTCCAGCGAGCTGAGATTTCACCAGTGCAGTCCATCCAGCCTGACCAATAGAGTGAGACTTAGTCTCCAAAAAAAAAAAAGGTAAACTAAGTGCTTTGTTAAGTGGTTCTTGGATGCCATGCCTCCTGGCTGGGTGAGAACTTACGCAGGTGCGTTCCCACTGGCATCAGCTGGGTGCCCGTAGGGGACAGAGCTCTCAGAGGAAGAAGCAGGTAGCCATCCTCACCATGCTGCAGCCTCCACAGGCAGCAGGGACCCAGGTAATAGAGTCTGGAGTTGATCCCCAGCAAACTACAGCGGTATTGCAGGGAAGAAGGGCCTGACTGGTAAAGGAAAAACGAACAAACAACATCATCATCAATAAACAAGTCCCCACAAAAACCCCATCCAAAAGTCAGCAGCCTCAAAGATCTAAGCTGGATAAACTCACAAAAATGTAAACAAAAGAAATCGAAATATTTAAATTTATTTTTATATACTTTCAAGTAGTTTCTCTTTAAAAATGTTGAGGAGGCTAGGCATAGTGGCTCATGCCTGTAATCCTAGCCATTTGGGAGGCTGAGGCGAGTGGATCACTTGAGGCCAGGAGTTCGAGACCAGCCTGGCCAAACCCTGTCTTTATTAAATACAAAAAAAATTAGCCGGGCATGGTGGTGGGTGCCTCTAATCCCATCTGCTTGGGAGGCTAAGGTAGGAGAATCGCTCGAACCTAGAAGGCAGAGTTTGCAGTGAGCCAAGATTGCGCCACTGCACTCCAGCCTAGATGACAGAGCGAGACTCAAACAAACAAAAAATTTCAGTTATCTCAGCCCTTTGGGAGGCTGAGGTGGGCAGATCACTTGAGGTCAGGAGTTTGAGAGTAGCCTGGCCAATGTGGTGAAACCCCGTCTCTACCAAACATACAAAAATTAGCTGGGCGTGGTGGTGCATGCCTGTAATCCCAGCAATTCAGAGGCTAAGGCAGGAGAATTACTTGAATTCAGGAGGCAGAGGTTTCAGTGAGCCGAGATTGTACCACTGCACTCCAGCCTGGGCAACAGAATGAGACTCCATCTCAAAAAAAAAAGAAGATATTAATTAAAATTTAAATATAAACTATGAGTAATAATGAAAGAATATGAAAATTTGTATTGATTCGTAAATATTCGGTTTTAATCAAATATGATATGAAGCGATAAGCAAAATTATTGATGTTTGAAGTTTATTTTTTTTGAAAATTTAAATTGTAGCGGGGTGTGGATGGCTCATGCCTGTAATCCCAGCACTTTGGGAGGCCGAAGTCGGTGGATCACGAGGTCAGGAGTTCAAAACCAGCCTGGCCAACATGGTGAAATCCTATCTCTACTAAAAATACAAAATTAGCCAGGTGTGGTGGCATACACCTGTAGTTCCAGCTACTCAGGAGGCCGAGGCAAGAGAATTGCTTGTACCCAGGAGGTGGAGGTTGCAGTGAGCCGAGATCATGCCACTGCACTCTAGCCTGAGCGACAGAGAGAGACTCCATCTCAGAAAAAGCACAAAAATTAAATCATATCACATTCACATTTTTTAAGTAAAATGAAACAACTTGAAATTTTAGCATAGAATGTTTATATGGTGACCAAATAGAGGATTCGTATCATGCTTTATGCATGTGCATTCTAGGCCTGCATATGTAGAAAGGTAAGAGTGATTTTAATGTTTTCATATGACTGCCACTTGCACCTGTTGTAGATTCTTGCCAATTAGTATCTCTTCAATTCTGAATTGGGACACAAAACAATGGATATTCTGTACTGCTGGGACGCAGTACCTTATTATACAAGAGTCTATCAGATTTAGGCTAGCCGAGATAAAGGATTTGACAAGTTTAATTAGTTTATCTTTTCTGGTATCTGAAAGCTTACAAGACTCAAACCCTCCTGGAACTCAGAAACCTTTAGTGTTTCTGAGACTGGGAACATGATGCCACTAACCTTCAGGGCCTTCAGTTACAAGTCAGCAAGTGAGAGATGTGGAGCAGTCATTGTCTGGGGCCTGAACGGAGTCTGTCATGAGAATGGATGCCAGGGTCACTTGTCACACCCTGCCAACCCTCAGCCACAGATATCAAGGGTTCGGAAGCACCCATGTGTTTTCTAATACATTTATTTTGTGGGCACTTGACATATGGTATTTTCTAAAGGTTAGGGTCAGGCCAGGTGTAGTGGCTTATGCCTGTAATCCCAGCATTTTGGGAGGCTAAGGCAGGCTGATCATTTGAGGTCAGGAGTTTGAGACCAACCTGACCAACATAGCGAAACCTTGTTTCTACTAAAAAACACACACACACACAAAAATTAGCTGGGTGTGGTGGTGTGTGCCTGTAGTCCCAGCTATTTGGGAGCTGAAGCAGGAGAATCAACTGAACCTGGGAGGCAGAGGTTTCAGTGAGCCGAGATCACGCCACTGCACTCCATCCTGGGTGACAGAGTGAGACCCTGTCTCAAAAAAGAATAAAAAATAAAAAACAAATAAAGGTCAGGGCCTAGAACAGGGGCCTGTCTTGCCTAGGTCTAAGAGTAACACTGCATTCAGACACTCATTTAACCAGTCAAGAAAACATGGCCCCCAGTAGTGATGGGCAGCATTTAAAGCATTGGTGATACAGCAGTGAACGAAGTGAAAGCCTTCCCTCATGGACGCCATGTTCTATGGGATGTGTAGGCAAACTGGAAGTGAGGTTATTTTTGTTTTGTTTGTTTGTTTGCTTTAAGTGTTTTATTTCAGAGGGAAAAAGTGACCAATGACATTTCTTCCCATATTTTTGCAGCTGAGCTAACCCAGGAGGCGGAGGTTGCGGTGAGCCGAGTTCGCGCCATTGCACTCCACTGGGTAACAAGAGCAAAACTCCATCTCAAAAAAAAAAAAACATCGTATGCTGTGCTCTCTAGGTAGAAGGCACACCCACTAGACAGCAACATTCCTTGGGTTCGCTTTTATAAAATGTTCTAATTTGTAGTCCTTAGAGCAGAGGTGAGAAACTAACAAGTGAGCCAAGACTTTGAATCCCAGTCCCCAGCAAACATTCTGTATTCATGTGACAAGCAGGAGAATGTTGAGGGTGCGTTATATCAGGTCATTCAAGCATGGTAAAAACAGAAACCTTGTACAGAATTATAGAATGCAAAAATTAGAATTTACAAAAGTCAGTTTGCACTCAAATCCTGTATTCTTCCAAAGTGAGTTTTGATCAGCATAAGGAAGGCTTTAAGTTCCTGGTTTAGGAATTTGAACTCTAGGAATTGGTGAGATTTTGTTTTTTTAATAGGAAATCGGTTATTTAGGGAAAGCAAGATCTTCATAAGAGTTATCTCACAGTATTGTATGAAGTCATTATTTAATTATGAGTTAAAAAATATTAATTAAACATTTCCAAAGCTAAAATGGAGTTATATCAGTTCTAGACTGATTAACTGGGGGGGGTCACTGTTTTGTTTTTGTTTTTTAATACTAATGGATGTGTCTTTTCTTTCTAGGATTATTTTCTTGGCAAATAGTGACAAAAGAGATGTTTTGGTTTCATACAAAAGCTTTGTTAAAAGTTGCTTCATTAACTGGGGGCATACCAATTTTATGTTATTTTCTATTTATTTACTTATAAAGAGACCAACTGATTTTGGTCATTTGTTTCAAGATAATGAATGTATTTGTGAAATGTACTAGTGTTCCTAATTTGAGGTTCTTTTTTTTTTTGAGATGGAGTTTCTTTGCCCACACTGGAGAGAAATGGCATGATCTCGGCTCACTGTAACCTCTGCCTCCCTGGTTCAAGTGATTCTTCTGCCTCCGCCTCCCAAATAGCTGGGATTACAAGCATGTGCCACCATGTCCAGCTAATTTTGTATTTCTAGTAGAGATGGGGGTTCATCATGTTGGTCAGGCTGGTCTTGAATTCCTGACCTCAAGTGATCCGCCCACCCCAGCCTCCCAAAGTGCTAGGATTACAGACATGAGCCACCTCACCCGGTCAAGGTTCTTAATACCCGAAATTCCATGGAGGCAGTTGACCTCTTTTTAGCTTTCAGAAAGGGCTAGGCCATGGTAGGTAACATGCCATATGAACAAATGAGTCTGAAGCCGCGTGACTCTATGCATAACATTACAGATTGCAAGTTTAACATTCTGGTGAGTTGGCAAGTATCAGAACTGAGGAGAATTTAATTTTCCCAGCACCCTAATTAAAATGGGAATGTTTCTTAGGACACTTTAATATTCCGTTTTCTTTCTACTATGGTGCATTTACTACCACTTTTTAATTCTTGTTAACATTAAAACTGTTTTATCAGCCTGTGCAACATAATAAGACCCCATCTCTACAAAAAATAAATAATAAATAAAAGTTAGCCAGGTGTGGTGGTGTGCGCCTATAGTCCCAGCTACTTGGGAGGCTGAAGAAGCAGGAAGATTGCAGTTCAAGGTTACAGTGAGCTATGATTTCTCTACTGCATGCCACCCTGGGTGACAGAGCCATGTCCTGTCTCTAAAAATACAGATTAAAAAAAGTTTTTTTTTAAAGGGAAGTGATAAAGACGTAACATTTATAGTGATTGCTGTCTTTTGCTGTGTCTATATTCATTGTAGGTATTGGACATAGATCACATGCAGTTCATATAAATTATCTTCACAAATGATCACTTATGCTTTTATACCTGTGTCTACTTGATGCTGCAGCCCTGGAGATTTGCCGTTGTCTATGTTTTAACCTCAAATTCTCATTCTGCTCTGGGACTTATTGATGAAGTGTGACATCTTTGTATCGAAATTGCGCTTTATTTCCATGACAATTGAAATAACCACAGTATGCATTTAAAAAATTATTTATTGGAAGTCCACGTGGCAGATAATGCCTTCTAAAATAAGCTGACGATCTTATTAATACATAATCGATGGTCATTAGGAAACAGGAACTGTCTGCCAATCATTTGCGGACAGGTGGAAAGTACATCCCATGTCCTATTGACAAAACTGAGGCTCCCCCCACGTTTCATGTTGTCAATGGAGCACCCTTGGCCCATCACCTTGGATGCAAGATGGGAACATCTTTGATAGGCTGGAGCTGTGTATAATGTATAGCTCAGAGAAAAATGACTCTCAATAAGGCAGAATCCCATGTTTTGTAAGGGTGGGACAATTTAGATTCCCTGCTCGTTCTGGATACTAATATCTTGCCTTCAGTACTTAATG
The DNA here is from genome assembly GCA_031835075.1 of Saguinus oedipus. Lineage (NCBI taxonomy): Eukaryota > Metazoa > Chordata > Mammalia > Primates > Cebidae > Saguinus > Saguinus oedipus. Next base: position 37,173,496 of record CM063189.1, read on the forward strand.
GAGTTCTTCACCTTTATGAAAACAGCAGGAAGGACCAATGGGGAATATTCCCTTTATGATGGAAGCCAGCTGTAGTTCATCATAAATGTTCCTAGCCACTATAGATGATCTACAGTGGGTTCTGATAAATCCTTCTCCAAGCACAGGAGATCCATATTGTGACTAAAGTCATAGCTCCCCATTGTGTTCTAGTCTGGACTTCCTTGTTTGGTTGATTCTATTGAAATTTTCCTAGGGTCCCATGAATTTCCACACTATCTATGCTGAGATTCGTGCTGTCTTTGTTTCTGATCTCTTACTGTTATCGTGTTGTTTATAGATGATTCTCAGCATCCTCTTACCTAATTGGATATGTATGTTTGTATCTATCTATCTGTAAAACTTTAAAGGCCAGTCACAGTGGCTCATATCTGTAATCCCAGCACTTTAGGAGGCCAAGTACTGGGATTGATCTCACTTGAGGTCAAGAGTTTAAGAACAGCCCAAGCAACATGGTGAAACCCCATCTCTACAAACAACACAAAAATTACGTGGGATTACGTGGTGATGTACACCTGTAATCCCAGCTACTTGGGGGGCTGAGGCAGGAGAATCGCTTGAACCCAGGAGGCGGAAGTTGGAGTGAGCCGGATTACGATGCTGTACTCCAGCCTAGGTGACAGAGAGTCTGTCTGAAAAACAAAACAAACAAACCAGCAAACAAACAAAACAGACTGTAACCAGCATTTGTTGAGCAATCTCTTCTGAGACTTGTCATCTCTCCCTGACCGCCCCCCCATCCCAATTCCTTTGCATATTACCTAGCCTCTTGCTTTATATAAATATAGAGGCATTCCTGAATGATTGGTGAGATCCTGGCACAGGAAGCTGGGAAGTCGGAGGAGCATTTAATCTGCTTTTATATGCAGAGTTGTGTTTTAGGTCACACCTGAAGACTGACTTCAGAATCAGTGGTTCACTGGAGAGAACCATAATTCTTCTTGTGCCATGCTATTAAGCAATTGTCCACCCAGAGGAATAGCACAGGGACAGTTCTCTTTTGACTTTGTCATGTGTATGGCAAGTGGGCTCCATTAGACGTGGGCCTGGTCTCTCTTAACATACACCACGGAGCCCTGGGGGTCAGTCCATGTGAGGTCTTGGTTTGATGATACTGTACTGTTCGTTTATAAGAAGACGTAATTAAAAAATGAAACTCGGTTGAAACTTTAGGATGGACCATATAACTCGGCTGCTTTTCTTTTTCTTTTCTCTTTTTAATGCATAAACCTCTCAAGGACATCACAGAAATGGTACCTGGTCATGAAAATTACCGTGTCTACAAATAATTGCCAAAAGATAAGACATCTTTAATGCAAATTCCTGGGGACCTTGAGTAAGGTGTGGACTGTGGAGAAATAGTTCTTTACTTCCGGGCATAGGTGGCTCTGTTTAAATAGGAATTCATGGTGTGTTAATGGTATGATAGTTAACCTTCAGCTGGTGGGTCGTAAGTCCACCTGACTCTAAGACAACTTGCTGACTAAGATGATGATGATGATGATGATGATGATAGTAGCTCCCATCATATTATGGTATCATATTCCCAACGCTAATAGCTACGATTTATTTTATGTCTGCTGGGTACTGATGCTGTGTTAGGTGCTCTGCACAGATCCTCATGTATTTGTTCTATCCTTATTCTTATGCTGTGAGTGGGATTGTCTTCGTTTTTCAGGAAGGGAAAATAAGGATAAAAGGATAAGGACAGCTGCCTAGAATTGGAAGTGAAGCTTGTCATCTGAATCATTCCTTAGAAGTCAGAATGCATGACAAAGGTCGTGGCCATCCTTTATGGCACCACCATGCCTTCATAGTGAATCCATGTCATGTTGAAAGAAGTGACATTGTTTTCTCCTTTTGAAATCTGTTAGGCCTGCTTTTGACCTGTGGCTCTGCCTGAGCAGCTCTTTTGTCCCCATGCACATGGTCTGTTGACCTCCTCCTACACCCAAGGCAGCAGAAGTGCCTGTGGAGAGCCCAGCTCCTAAGGTTTATGTGCTAAGCCAGTTCTTTAGGCTTCATTAGGAAGTTCGTGGCTACCTTCTTGTCTCTAGGAGTGTTTGATGTGGCTGTTTTCTGGTTCTCCCGTCTGTGCTCCTAGGGTATCCACACTTTCAGACTTACTCAAGTGCGACTGTGTTTGTTAGGATCTTTGTTTCTGGATTCGAAGCTTCCCTTCTTCAGGTCTAGCTGGTGTGAAATGGCTGCCTCTGCTTACTGTCTTGTTAATATTCTCCCAGGAGACTCTGTCCAGCAGCTCTGGTGGCTGAGGTGGGAGCAGGAGTGCTTACTGTTGAAAATGCGTTGCTGGCCGAGCGCAGTGGCTCATGCATGTCATGGCAGCACTCTGGGAAGCTGAGGTGGGAGGATGGCTTGAGCCCAGGAACTGTGATTGTACTGCTGCACTCTAGCCTAGGCGACAGAGCAAGAAGACTCTGTCTCTTTAAATAAATGTTTTTTAAAAAGATGTCATAACAGCCTAGGTGACAGAGCGAGACCCGGTCTCTAAAAATAAATAAATAAATAAATAAATATGTTAAAAAAGATGTCATAACTGCATAAAAAGAAAAGAATAGGCCAGATGCGGTGGCTCATGCCTGTAATCCCAGCACTTTGGGAGACTGAGGCGGGCAGATCACAAGGTCAGGAGTTCGAGACCAGCCTGATTAACACGGCGAAACCCCATCTCTTCTGAAAAAAAAATTACAAAAATTAGCCGGGTGTGGTGGCATGCACCTGTAATCCCAGCTACTCAGGAGGCTGAGACAGAAGAATCGCTTGAACCCAGGAGGTGGAGGTTGCAGTGAGCCGAGATCACGCCACTGCACTCCAACCTGGGCGACAGGCAATACTTTGTCTCATAATAATAATAATCATAAAGAAATGAATCAAAAGAAAGCCACTCCAATTGCATTTCTCCTGTGCAGATTTTTCCTTTATTTTTGCATTTCATCTGTGATCAAATGTGTATGTATTTTTCCATATGTACTTGCAAACATTTGTCCTTTTAACTCTAGAAAAAAAAAATCTGTGATTACAACTATACATTTGGGAATAACGGAGACTGTGGAAGAACAATTCTCACATCTCAGCTTAAGGCCCCACTTGTGATACCACAATTTCTAAAACCCATTGTATGTGGCCCATTTTCCATACATCTATCTCTCTACATATAGATATAGATATAAATTTATAATGTGGGGATCCCGAATCACGGTTGTAATTCACACTTTTCTCCACCAATTCTGATAAATTGCATTAAGAATTTGTCTGTGTAAGTTACATTTTAGATCAATAATGCAAATTGGAAGACCTAGTACAGGCCAAGGTCTCATTATATCTGAGTAGGGCTTTAAGAAAGCAAGCAATAAGAAATATACATCCTCCTACCCGGGATAAATTACAAATAGTAACAGCTGGTTGTAAAATTACTTTTTTGCTGCTAATGGGGCATCTGTCTTCATTCAACAAATATATTTTAGTCTCTGGTAGATACTGTGCATCTCTGTTAGATACAGAACATTCTGTTAGATACAAAGTATTCTGCTATTCTGATCTTCCTGTTGGTAGATAAGAGTTACAGAAGTCTACATTTGCTCTCATGGGACCTTTATCTGTTTGGAGAGCTCTCCTTATTAATTCATTTATTCAGTACATTTTATTCAGAACCAACTGTATGGCAAACCCTAGTCCTTATGCTGAGGATTCAGGATGATAATGGGGGCAGATGCAGCCATTCAGTTGACTTCCTCGGGACACCAAAGATGATGTGCCCCTGTCCCTGGCTTCCCATCAGCTTAGAAGGCAGTTATGGTCCTTTACATGATGCGTGATGTAATGAGAGCCATCAAAAACGCCAGAGAAAAGGGATAGGACGGGAACTCAGGAGGAGGGCATATTGAGATTTGCAGACCTCCCCTCAGGTGGTCCGTGATAACAGATAGCCCTGGACTAGTAAGTCTTGGGTCTTTAAATAGAGTTCCATTTGGGCTATGGGAGGTGACAGCCTGAGAAACAGTCATTTTAAGATGCCCTTACTCTGCTGGTCATAAAAGTAGGACCTGAAATTCTTGTAGCCTGAAAAGCTATTTGCAGCATTCCCTGAGGGCTTTGAAACACCATCAAACAACAAGGAGAGAGAAAACAATGTTTGGCCCTGCTCATCTCTCATGGGCTTGCATAATTTCTTCAGGCCATGCTCTGTCTCCATCCCTTGGCTCTGCTTTCCTTACCTTGGTCTTCTTGAGCAGCCATCTTCCGCACTTTGTAGCAAGCCAGCAGTTGGGGGAAACGTGGTGTGTGCCTAATCTTAGCTACTCGAGAAGCTGAGGCTGGAGAATCACTTGAACCTGGGAGGTGAAGGTTGCAGTGAGTCAAGATTGCACCACTGCACTCCAGCCTGGGCAGCAGAGCGAGACTGCCTCTCAAAAAAATGAAACCACCTTGTCCTCTCAGCAAGCCCAGGACAATAGTGATTCTCTTTCCCTAAAGTTCCACTCAGTGCCCAGGGCTTCATGCAGATTGGACAAACCTGAGTCATGTGGCCATCTCCAATTGGTCCATTCAGGGCCATGTGCTCACCCCTTAATTTAGGAGGTGGGGTCAGACCCCCCTGAAAGGCACAGGAGGAGCAGTGTTGCCCAAAGGTGAATGGGGAGAAGGGTATATAGTTACAGAACAGATAAGAACAACAAATGCTCACTAAGACCATGCAGTGATTAAGCAACTCTTAATCCTTGTTGACTGTAGTTGATTTATTACTTGTGTTGAGGTGATTATAGCTTTGCAGAGACTTTGTGACAGGGATAAAGTGACAATGGGGGGGGGGAGAGAGAGAGAGAGAGAGAGAGAGAGAAAGAGAGAGAGCAAGAAAGGGCCACCAGTTCATTTTGTTCCACTCAAATGTAGATCGTAATTTTTAGCTTTGTAATTACTGATGAGAAGAATGCCTGAGCCAGGACTTCCCAGAGATTTATCTGCCACTTACCTGGAGTAAGTAGAAAGGATGTCAGCTTTCCCCAGCACCCCTACCTCCAGTGAAGCCCGCTCTCAGGCTCTAGGAGTCTCTGCCTTGGGATGGATTCACCAGTGCGCTTCTCAGGCTGGCCAGTGTGGAAGCAGCCTGGCTGTATTTCATCCTTTAAAAATACAGCCTGCTTGCCGTCTCACGACTTTTCCCTTAATGCAACAGAGAAATATGTGTTTGGCTGTTAAACTTTTTTCTTTTCTTTGCTGTGGAGCGTGAAATATACATTTATATCTGAATGGTTTGTTTCTGGCCACCTGCCCTAAGTGTATCTGTGAATATTGAAGGGCAATTCCTTCTTGGGTCTTGATCATTATGAAGTGACATTTGGCATTAATTTGCTCATCACCACAGAGGGCCTCAGGGACAAGGTGAGTTACAGCCCATAAGGCAACATTTCTCCTGGTGACTGGCCTGAAAGCCTATTTTGGGCCACCACATCAGTGTGTTGAGAGATGAGTTAAGAAGTTTTATTCTTATACATGTGGAGGAATTACGCCTTCCTGAGCCACGCTCAGGGGATGTCAGCCTTTTCCATTGTTGATTTTCTTTTTAACCCCACTTAAATTATTCCCTCTTTTTTTAAAAAAATGATAATTTTTAGTCTTGGAAGTGGCATATCACGTTTCTTCCTTTTTAAGAGAGAAGGAGAAATTCCTGCAGATCATCAGGGATCAAGGCTAACTGGAGCTTTGGAATGGATATGATGCTACTCTCAGCTGAAAGCGCAAATTACTTGCATCATGTATATGAGATTCATTTTGCAGCACTTTAGAGGGGTGATAGGCAAGACTTATTGACAAGAGAACACCCACCCCATTTCTTGACTCATTCTTCAACAGGCAGGGTCTGTACATGTGGTATGGTTGCAATGTTTGTTAACAGTCCCTATGCCCACAATTTCATACATTGAGGCAGGGTTTTCTCATGTTGCCCAGGCCGGTCTTGAACCCCATGGCTCAAGTGATCTGCCCACCTTGGCCTCCCTAAGTGCTGGGATTACAGGCATGAGCCGCTGTGTCTAGCTTGCCCCACGATTTTCACCTATGAATTAAACCTTTCCCATGGTGGGGCCAAGGCTGGAAATAGTTCACAAAGGCTCCATTTGAAAAGTGGCTACAAATAAAAGGGAAAATATGGTATTCTCTAAAAAAAGGGGCATTCTATTTTCCCCCATTGATAAGTAGTACAAATTTGAGAAAATGTAAATTTATATTCCTTAATAATCAGATCTCTGTAATGTGTTTTGCTGTTATTATCCTGAGTTACCATTACAGCCAAGTGTAGTTTATTCTGCTAAGGGGTAGCCATAATGAGATCCTACTGAGCACAGGGAGAGAGCTAACCTTTGTGAATGAAATCTTAGGGTCACTAGCTCTTATAATGATTATTTCTGTATTTTTTCTTTTCTTTCTTTCTTTCTTTTTTTTTTTTTTAATTTTAGACCTTAAAAGCACTGGAGAGGCTTCATATGTTCTTACACAGAAGGTTCACCCCAGGAAAAATTATTATTTGTTTAAGTCTTGGGAGACAGCAAGAGCATGGTCCAAAGCTGCATAGGTTGCAAGGGGGTGGAGCCAGAATTCCTCTCCAGGCCGGGTGGATGCAGAAGCTGTTTGCTCTTAATGTCCTGTTTCCTACGCCTGGTGTCTTGGTTATATGCATGGAAGGGTGGATGGACAGAAAGATAGATAGATCAGTTCTCTGCAGGCTTCCCCAGACTGGCCAGGGAGAAATAAGCCAAGCAAACAGACAACTTGCCCATTTTATAGTTTTCTGCAAGTCACATAAGCCTTCATGTTGTTTATTTCTTGGCTTTAGATTTGTTTTTAATTACAAAAGAAATACATGCTTATTTAAATAATTTTTAAAAATTATGGCACTGTCTAAAGGAGACATTAAAAAAAATCTTTTCTATTCCTCCCTCTAATTCTGTCCCCCTGAGGCAACCATCATTAGTAATTTGTATTTCTCGTACATCTTCCTTCATGTTAATATAGATGTACATACATGTAAGATTTTGTTCTTGTTTTCTGAAATAAGTAGACACATACTCCATCGTCTCTAGGTAGGATACGGTGTATGCCCATCCAGGCTAATATGTGTGTACAGCTTTAAATCATTCCTTTGGATGGCTGTGTAATATTCCACAACCCAGAGGAGCAGCTTGCAGCCGGCTGAAGTATGTATATCCAAGTGGAAGTAAGAGCTTCATGCATAATTTCTTGATTTTGACTAAGAATCTTTCTTAATAGACATGTCAGACATGACTTTAAGCTGCAAGGCATAGCATAGGTAAAAATTTTTATGTCACAGGTGGGCCTAATTAACCTTGATTAATGTTCTGCCAACCTGCATAGACTATAGACTTGGAAAGGGACACTCAAGTTAACCTGGATCCCGTGTTAATCCCAGCTCTGTGTGCAGCTGCCGCAGAGTCATGCTGATGGCTCCTGCAGCAGCCGTTCTGATTTGACTGGGCTCTTGCTGCCCTGTGACATATGGTTTAACACAGTGAGTTATGAGTCAGGGAGAAATCAAGACTTTAGCCACCGATTTAACAAACTGGTGACTCGGAGATCGGCACTCCAGCATTGCCATCCTCATCCAAAGCGTTAGCTTTATCTAAAATTTATTAGCCAACTTCAAACCTGTTTGCCAGCTCACTAATGGAGGCCTTTTGAATCAATTTGCTCCTATAATTTAAACAGCATTTTCAGTATATATTGTGGAAGCAGAAAGGAGTTGCAGCTTCTGGCCAGTAGAATTAATTATTTATTATCCTTTTCATACATACTTTCCGAGGCCAACATAACTAAAAGTTGCTTAGGCTGTTTTAAAACACACACACACAGAGTTTACCAGTGACTAATTTGAAAAATGTCCCCGTATTAGTTTTCATTTACATCTGTCAGCAAACATATCTATACATGAGGATTTTTTTTTTTTTTTTAACTTTCACCAGATATCTTTTGTGGAGTGTGCATTTAATTCACATTTACAAATTGGTTTCTGTTTTTAAGTAAAGGTACTTTTTCAGCAGAAATGATGTGTATGATGTCATATCTAATTTTTGATTTCACTCACTGGTATTTGATGTTAAGCCTCAAAATTATCAATTTTTTTTTTTATGGGCACTTAATATATATGAATCTGCTTGGTTAGTTCATAGAAAAAGTCCCCTCTGGTTGAGGTAATGCTGGTTTTTGCACTTTCTCCTAGCTATCAGTTTGTACAGTGATCGTCAGGTCTCTTCTGTTTTCACATGTCTTGGGAACAGAAGTGGTGGCAGTTTTGGTTTCAGGCCATCTTTCCAAGGAACATGGTGTAGCAAAGAATCTTGGAAGGTAGAGATACTGTCTCCCTCAGGAGTCGAGGACAGGATCGCTTTCTTTCCAGAATAATAAAGACAGTGCCTCCTTCTAGGACAAAGTTTTGGCAGATTTGCTTGATAAAGGTTCGGATTTCTAAGCTTGGGGCTCCTCAGCGGTGACTGAGCTGTCCCACATCATGGGGAACCTGGGCTGTTTCCTAACATCCCTGTGGGACTAGGGGACACGGGAATCAATGCAGAAATAAAGCTTATGCTGTTTGCTCTGCCATGAGTAACAAAGTCCTCTGTATCTGATCCTAGGGTCTTCTGTTTTCTGCTAGTTTCCTCAAAACTTGGTAGCTAACTCTTTAACTTACAAGGAAGAGGGTGAACATGTAGAGAACCTTCACAGTTTGAAAATCACCTAATCAATAACTGAAATTATAAAAAGGTGGGAATGAAAAAATTATGGCCTAGAGGCTAACTCCAGCCTGTATGTAGCCTTTTAATTACGACCCGTTAGAAAAAAACAAAAACTCCAAAGAAGGTAGTGAGACAGAGACCATACGTGGCCCAAAGACGCAGGTACTTAACTACCTGGCCCTTCACAGAAAAAATGTCCAAACCTTCCTTGTTTTTGCTCAGGTCAAATAGTTGCATTGAAAGGCCTCATCATCTTACAGATGAATCAATATTTAGTGGTTTGAAAATACATTGTTTAATTTGGGGTGAGTCAATATCAAATGAAGATTTTTAGGTTTATTTTCTAGATCTCTAGAATTACATCAACATTAAGCTAATTAAATTGTGTTTTTAAGTAACCAAGAATACATCTGTCGACGCTATTCTGTGCCATCTTGAGTCGTATTTTTAAACAGTCACCTACCTTTGATGATTTTGTACGTTATCCCATTCACAGATGGTTTTTCGGTCCACCTGACTTTCAAATCTGTTGTAGTCCTGGAAATTTTGCTTATGTTGAAGGAATGAGTGCGTGTATCTTGTCAAAGGAAATCACAAGCCCATGTAAACTCACTCTTGCTTCTATCACCTCATGCTTTGCAACATAACCACAATGTGCTGAAGTTTCACGTTATTACATCCTACAAGCTTGCTCACGTGTCACCTTCCTGGGTTGTTTCAGCATTTGATTATCATTGGAAATCTCCAGATCCCAGGAACCAACCTTAAGAGCTTCACAGCTCAGAATTCTTCAAGATCTGGGTTGAGGCAGGGAGCCCATGTAGTAATTCAGTTAAACATCTCTTCTCTCTTCTTCTTGCTTTCCTTATAGGATGATAGGAGGTCAGTGCTTGTTTACCCCAGTGAGCTGGATCCTCTGGAGTGGGAGGTTTTCTCTCATCCTTGAGTTTATCTTTACTTCCTGGTCATTATGCAAGTTAATTTTTCTAGCACTAAAAAGAATCGCATGAGACTCTGCTCAGAGAGGACGTTGGGAGGCCTGGTGGAGAAGCAGTTTTAGCATCGTCCAGCCTTCTCTACCTAACAAGGAAGTTTGTGAGGCGGGGTAGGACACTTTGGCAGTACTCCCACAATCCAAAGAATGTGGTGAATGTAATGAGTCTGCCACTCCAGTCTGGCCTTATGTTTTCAGGGATAACTTAACAAGCATTGTGCAGCCAGGTCAGGCACATGGAGGTTCCAGTCAGGCTGCATGCCTCATCAACCCGGAGAGTACAGGTAAGTCAGCCAAACTTTCGGAGTAACAGGTAGCTCATCTGTAAAATGTGGATGTTCCACTTTAGGTATAGCTGCATAATATATCACCCCAAAACTTAGAGGCTTAAAACCACAACCATTTTGTTTTATCTTCTGATTTCTCTGAGTTAGGAATCTAGGCAGGGCTCAGAGGGATGACTCTTCTGCTCCTTGTGGTGTTGACTGGGGTCAGTGAGTGGTGCTGTGCTGCAGGATGAGTTGGACTGGCACTCAGCTGGTCCAGAATGGTCACCCATGGGTCTGGCACCTTCGCAGGGATGACTGAGATGCTTGGCTTGTGGGAGTTCAGTCAGGGTGGTGGCAATAATATTAATGGAAAAATAACACGAGTAAGCAAGTTAGTTAGATAAATTCCCTACATTTCTTTGTTTCTACTCTAGTTTATTTAACTAAGGGGGCAAGGCTGTTTTCAGCTAAGAACTATAGAAAAAACCCTTAGGCATTCCAAAAGGGTTTAAGACTGTATTTTATAACTTTCTTTAATATTTTTCCCCAAATATTTTTGCCACCACCTTGACTGAACTCCCACATTGGCTCAACTGGGGGACTATTGCCCAGAGACCTACACGTGGCCTTCCCTGCATGGCAGATGTAGGACCATCTGATTTCTTACATGGTGGTTCAGGGGTCCTAGGGTATTCCAAAAGAAAGGAACTAGAAGCTGCCAGTTTCTTATGGTCTGGCTTAGAGGTTGGCACAGCATGGCTACTGTGGACTAAGCAGTTACAAAACCCACTCAGATTCAAGGGGAGAAGGTATACACCACACTTTCTTCTGGTAGAAGTGACAAAGAAGTGGCAGCCAACTTTAGTCCACCACAGCAGGTAATAATAGCATCTCCCTCATTACCTATAGAAGAAATCCAAACTTTCTTATGATTAAGTGAGATATCATGTAAAGTACCAAGCTCCTTGGATAGGCAGTGGGAAGTGTTCAGAACATTCCCATTGTTATCCATAACCACATAGCAGTAATGCTAATAATAATGATATTAATAATAAAATAAGGATAATGCTGTTTTTAATTCACCACACTGTATGCCACTTGTTTAAAGTCAGAAAGGACTAATCGGTGAGGAGTAGGGTTGTAGCATCATTTAGGTCTGCCTTTTACCCATACATGGCAACATCCTTAACAGCAGCTACGTTAAAGGTTTAGGAGTGATTGTCATCAGGGTCTCATCTCCAAATTCTGGGACATCACAATAAATGGTTATCAGTTACAGGAGGGTTTTTTTCCCCCCTTGGTCATCTCTTTTATTCATCACTCCTTCATCTCCACTTTTCTAATTCTGGGCATTACATCTTAACCTCTGTCAGGACAGAGTCTTTTAACTGTTTGTTCACCTCCCAAGTCTTTCTCAAGTCCGTTCTCTTCCTGCTGTCTAGTGCCTTCCTGTAGTATAGTTCCAATTGTCTTCATCCTTTTAATTGTATCCTATTCCAAATTTCCTAGCCTCCAGCTCTTCCTTGAATTGGTCCTAGCCTAGTTTCCCAACCTTAATCCCGGTGAGATTGAACTTTCTAAGTTTCCCCAAGCTGATCAGTGTTTTGGGGTGGTATGGAATTCAGAATAAATCACTTTTTTATTGACTAACTCTCATCATAAGTATGCTTCTGTGCAAGCCTGACCTCCACTGTACCAGGCAGAGAACAGCATGTATGCAGAGAGCTCATTCATTCGATAAACATTTATTAAATCCAAGCCATGGGGATCCATAGGAGGAATTTAGAACAGAGTCGTGGAATGATCAGATTTGCCTTTCAGGAGACCATTCTGGCAGCCATGTGAGAAAGGAGGGCGGGGAGACCTGCTGGGAAACAGTTCTAGTCACCCAGGCACAAAATGATGAGGGCTTGAGCAAAAGTAGTTGCAGTGGGTACAGGGAGGAAGAAGAAGCATTTTGAGAGACTCTTGGTGCAATCAGTCAGATTTGGTCAGCAGCTGCAATGACAGGCATGGTTGATGGAGAAGGAAGGATAGAAGGCTGCTAGTTTGCTGCTTCTAGCTTGGACAGTGGATTGTGTAGTGGAACCATCCCTGAAGATAGGAGGAGTCCTTTTCAGTCATACTGAATTCAGGACGCCTGTGGGGCACCCTAGAGGAAGTGGTCCACTGGCACCTGGATTTAGATCTGGCACTCAGGAGGGATAGACAGGTTAGAGGTTGACCAGCCACAATTATAATGGCGTGTTTGGACTGGAGAACCCAGCATCTGACTTAAAGAGTCTGCTTGTCTTCAGAATTGTTTAGGTGTTTTCAAACTACAAACAAATTCACTCCAAAAACCTCAACAGATTCTCCCATTATACCCTATATGTTGGTCAAAATGGAATCACATCCTGGTCTCCCCAAACACTGCTTGCTTTGTTCCTTTCCTGTTCTTCCTTCTTATTGCAATGCACTCCCCATTTCCATTTGCCGTCCTCCAGTCCCTTCATGTCTAGCTCGCTCATACTTTGAAACCCATTGGATTTTAAGATTCCATCTGAAAAGAGTGATCACTGTTCCTTCCAGTTCTTCAAATACTTGTTCTTGTTTTTGATGGAATTTATCACTTAAAAATGCATATTACAGTAATTTTTGAATTTATAGTGATTCTCCTACTGGGTTATAAACTCTTCAGGTTAGAATTTCTGTTGGCTGACCCTCTGTCCCCAAATTCCTGAATACGTTATGCAGGACACCTAGAACTATGCAGGACACCTAGAACTATGTAGAGTTAGTACCTCCCTTGACCTCTCCCTTTTCTGGGTCAGTTTGCCTTTTATGATTTTGGCATGAGTGTATCTCATTTCGTTCTGGCGGACACATCCAGTGTTCATTGTTGCTCAGAGTTCTGAGTCCATATGCCTTAGAGACAGGGGTTATTTTCTAGCTTGGTCCTCTGTGTTGGCTTCAGGCTTCACATTCTTCCTGCGCGTGTTCGATGCTGGTTTCATTTCTTGGGCTAGGGCCCTAGGATCACCTTAGAGACCCCACTCTGGACGTGTCCCCACCGTGGTGTTCCCTTTTGAGAAGACAAAGAAATTTACAAAATTATTTCTCTGTTAATGCCTCGTGAATGCCCAAGTAGCACTTCATGGCAGTACACTGAGTCTCTGCTGCTTGCAGGGATAAACTATAACATTCTCAACAGTGGTAAGAGATGCTTTCCCTTCTCTTTGGCTTGTTTTTAGTTTTTATATTAATTTCCTGTGCTTCTGGTCCATGAGTCCTAAGTCATGATGTGAGTCAGTTCAGTTTTGCAAGCACTGAGGTCCCATGATATAACAGGTTTTTTTTTCTGAGCTATGGGCCATGCAGAGTTTCCTAAGTCTTGGCTCTTGCCTTTAAGCTTTGAGGAGCCTAAAGAGAAGATGTGATGATAAGATGTAAAACATGGAGACGGGTGGTGAATTCAGCCTGCAGGCATATTTTGTTCCCCCTTCCCCTTGCCCCCTTTTTTAAAAGTTCGCATAAAAAATCTGGATTCTTGGTTTCCCTTAAAAAACTGGAAGGTCTGGGCCCACCACGGTGGCTCACGCCTATAATCTCAGCACTTTGGGAGGCCGAGGTGGGCAGATCACAAGGCCAAGAGATTGAGACCATCCTGGCCAACATGGTGCAACCCTGTTTCTACTATAAATACAAAAATTAGCTGGGGGGTGATAGTGCCCGCCTGTAATCCCAGCTACTCAGGAGGCTGAGGCAGGAGAATTGCTTGAACCCAGGAGGCAGAGGTTGTAGTGAGCCGAGACTAGCCATTGCACTCTAGCCTGGGCGACAGAGTGAGACTTAAAAAACAAAACCCAGCATGGGAGGCTCCCAGTACTCCCATGAATCATGTGTTCTGTCTACCTTTTTTAGAATGGAGGGTGGAAGAGGAAAGTTTGACCACATCAAGCAGATTGTCCCCATTGGTCCATTTTGAAATCTTCCTTTTGGTAATTGTCCCTTAAGACAACACTTTCGGCCCCAGGAAAACCCAGTAAAGGGCACACCAGTCTGGGTGAACTTCTTCATTTTCTCGGAGCACGTCTGACCACAAAGTGGGACCTGGAGTCCTTCCGATGAGGAGGTGCAGCCTCTTGGTGAGGAGTGCACTTGGGGAGGCTGGACTTCCGGGTTCTGCCGTGGACTTCCGGGCTGTGCCGTGGACTTCCGGGCTGTGCTGTGCCTCTAATCTACCGCCCAGCATCAGCCTTAGCCCACACACCCCAAGTTCCTGGGGTGCGTTCTGCTTTGCATTTCATCTCAGAGTTAAGCCTTCTGGCTGTCAGGGCTTTCTAAGATAGACTGATAGTATTAGCATGCTGCAGTTTCATGGTTATGAAAGCCTTGTTCATACACCCTAACACATCAGTAGTAGCGGGTGGCCCCGGGTGGGAAGCACAGGTGATTTGGAGCTGGCTAGCGTCCTTTCTTTGGCTCTGTCACCAGCTGTTAGACTTGGGGTAGGTTAGTTAGCTCCTTCCAGCCTCGGTTTCCCTATTTCTCAAATGGGGTCATAGTGGGAGAGAATCGGAGTTTATGCAGGGCAGAGCACTAGCGTAGTGCCGGACAGAGCCTGAGCACCCAGCAAATGGTGTTGACCACAATATTAATTGTAACCAAAGTGACACGTACAATTTAATCAGGCTCTGTGTGTCCAGAGCGACGTGAAGGAATGATGGACAAAGCAGGGATTTTCCAGTCTCCTGATGTTTGAGCCCTACACGAGCCCCTTTTCTCGGAACCGCTGTGAGCCACCTCAAGTTTTTGTGGAAGTAGGTTGGTTATGAATTATGAATAATTAAATAAATAAACTCCGGCTCTGCGGCTGAAGTTGGGATCGCCTTGAGAAAATAGAAAAGTCCAGCGTTTGTATCCCTGATCTCTCGGTTGCTTGCCTGAATTGTGCTTTAAGATTGTAACCTTTTAGCCGATTAAAAATAAAACCCATGGCTTTATGCCCACACCTGGAAATTTGGTAAGGGACGGCGGGCTCGCATATTTACAGTCTGGAAGTTTTAGGGAGGCTTTTATGAACTGGGCCATCTCTCCTTGGTCCCCATTTTTCTTTGCATCTCCGAACTCTCATTAATTTTTCACAGGCTTGTGATGGATAGTTTTTATTTATTCACGTCTGAGGTTCCGTTGTGTGAAAAGGACTCATTTTATAACATTACATATTCATGGCTTGGGATGGATGGGATAAGGAACTTATTATTAATGTGTCACTGTGGGAAACTTACTCTAGTTCATTTGCGAATCTTGTTAAATTTGGTGTGGTCAGCAGACCTGGTGAAGTTTTGGATATTCTCTTCACAGAGGGCAAAGAGTTTGCCGTTGCTTTTCCTTGATTCAGTAAAACAAGTTTAAATCTTATTTAAATCGTTTGAAGTAGCAATTTGAAAGGAGAGGGAAAAAAGGGGGATGACAGAGATGAAGAAGAGAGAGAAGCTCCGATTTTCTTGTTGAATAGCGTGTTTCCTGAGCGTTCTGTGGGTTTTTGGCCAGGTTTGTGGGAGGGATGAATGATTCTGTATAAAATGATGTAAGGATCCTTTCTTTCCTGCCCATTGCCATTTCTAGCATTTTCTCCTAGGGGCATGTTGCAGTTTTCTCCTTCTGTGTATTCCTTCTTCTGACCTGTGCTCTGGATTTCAGGGAGTTCTCAATTTGGAGCTCTTACCGACACCACAGAATTCCTTGCCTGGGACAAATAGAGGGAATATTAACATAGCATCTTGTAAATCAAAGCGGGGCAGGGGGTCGGGGAGGGCACAGTGGGGAACCTGGCCCAATCTGCTTCAGTGTGAGCTTGGTAAGGAGAAAGCATATGTTGCACTTAGTTCTCTGCAAAGGCAGGCGCTGCTCTCTGGCAGGGACAGCGTGTAGGGTTTGCAAGATTTGTGGGGCCGTTTGATGTTTGCACGGTTTGGCTTGGCTTGGAACATGGCAAGTGGTCACTGCAGTTTAACAAACTCCTCCGGGTGAGAAGAAAAAAGAGATAAATCCAGGAATAAGAATACATTTTGAAATCTGGAAATTTTGCAAAACAGGCATCAGATTTGAAGAATGTCCAACTTACTACGAAGCATAGCACCCCCTTTGCTAACACTGTGGAAATTTTTAAACATGGAATTTGTTAATGCTGACTTTGCCCACCATGGGGTTAAAAACAAAAGTGAATTTCTTTTTGATAACCAAGGTGATGATCTGATGAAGTTGATGATGGGGTGTGAACGGAGTGAGCGGGGACAAAGGAATGAAATATCCCTTAAAAGGCATCCTCGGATGATGTTTCCATAATGCAAAACATTTGTTTCTCGCCAGGATCTCATTGGCGGTCCGCTGGTATTATATTGCCATTTATATTGGAAAGGCAGGCAGTGAGAAAACTGTAGACTATTAAGAGTTTGTGAGTGTGTATATGTGTATACAGTGAAATAATATCTAGTGTAATGTGAAGTGACAGTCAAAATTACAGCTTTTCTCTTGCCGCAAGGGTACTTCTCTGCCAAGTATAGTAATATTGTTGTAGCAGTGTTCAAGGTTGTCAGCAATTCTGGCTTACTCTGCAGAGAGCCATAATAGTGTGCGGAAGGAAGGAGCTTCCTGTCAAGGGAAATACTATAATTTTGATATATATTTGTTGGTGCCAAACTGCAATTAAATGGGAGGTGTTAGAAGAAGGTTTTATTTAACCAGCTTGAATTTGTTAATGAATTAGCAACAACTTATATTTCGAATGTTTCAAGAACAGTTCTATGTTGTTCTCATAACTTAATTTTGTACAACTGTCTTTTGCTTGCATCTTAAAACGAAATACCACCCTCCACCCCAATAGTGCAGAATAAAAATTTTCAACCAGCAAAAGAAGGAAAAAGAAAAGATCTTGAATAATCTCATCGATGACATCTTGTTTTGGGGGCATTTCCCGGTCTTTTCATGTTTTGAGTTCTAATTTGGTGACCTGACAGACACACACTATCTGTAACATCATCGATTATATGATTTAACTTAATTTTATTAGTTTGCAGTTACGCTGTATGACTTTTCAGGTGACAAAAGAAAGACGGGTTGTCTTGTGTGTGTTTGTGTGTGTGTATGTGCATACATGTGTTTTTGTGTGTCTATAAGTGTGTGTTTTAAACTGTTTGGAAAACACTAGTCCATCTCTTTTGTATTATCTGAGGGATGCTAGCTGGTTACTTGGGACAGTGACAAGTTTCTTGGTGACATCTCCTCCTCCCATTGTCAGGAAAGACTGAGGATGTCACCAGAGTTCCCTGTCAATGGCTATTTGGATGAAAAATATCTTCTTTTTGAGTAAGTAAGAAAAACATGGGGAACTGAAATTGCAACCATATATTAAAAGTGCCAGGGCAGTTATGTGTGAGAGAGATTGTGTTGTTTTAAAAAGGGCTATTTAAGAGTCTTGAAAAAGAGTATGTGTGTGGGGGACACCTCCCTCTCATATTAAGTATTTTGCAAATTAAGTGAGTTTCATTGTCCTATAAAATAGGAATCTAATCCCTTTTTATATGATCATAAAATGTGTCTACTTTTGTCTCTTATCTTTTGTGAAAAAAAAAGAGATATTCCCAAAGTATATTATAAAAAATAACAAGCAACTTTTCATCATTATTTTCTGAGGTTAATTATTACCCTAAGAAATCAATTTCAATTTCTTCAATTTGAAAGACTCATTTGTGATGGGGTATTTCCAAAAAGAGAGTCGGTTAAATGCTGTATGGAAGCCTTCATTCCCTAAAGAAAATGCCTCTGCTTCTGGCAGTGATTTATCCAGAGCTGTCTCGCCCGTTTATGCCCCATGCCAGGAGAATGTATGGAAAATGTAATAGAGCTCTTACAATCCAGTGTAGTAGATTGGCGATAGTAAGGAACAGCAGTTGTCTTCATATTGTTAAAACAAAAGTGAGATACCCTTGTGTCTTCACTAGAGAAAATAAGTCTTTTGCTAACCCTCCTGCCCGACCTGAGTGAATGTATCAGGGGAGGCAGGATGGATCTATTTTCCTGACGATTGGTCCTGCTGTCCTGGGATCCAGATGAGTGCATAGGGAAAAGGGAGGAGAAATTTATTCCAGGAAGTATCTCCTCATGGAAAACAGGAAACCACAAATGAATCCAATGAATCCATTTCACCTCTTTCTGATCCTCTGTAAAAGTCATCAAAATCACACTCTGTTCTCACCAGGCACTGGAGTTCTGTTAGCCGAGTCTAGAGTGTTCCAGGCTGTTGCAGCTAATCATGGCAGTCTCTACCCAACTGGGAGAACACATTAGCTGTCATGGGATTTCCCTTTAAATTAAGTATGTTCTTCAGATACGGGTTTTTAAAACCAGTTTTCTCCCCCACTTTTAGGCTACTTCATCGTCCCCTGCTGGACCTATAATTGTATATCCACCGGGACGGTTGACATTGCATATAAATATTAGGAATTGTAGTTGAATGATAGCTAGTACATATATTTCACCTGTTTTAAGATTAACACATTAACATTTTGTGACATCCAGCAAAGACTGCAATAACTTCTGAGAACAGGTAAGAGAAACAACCAGTCTTTTGATCTGGATATTGATACATTGCCTGTAGGATCTGTACTAGGCTGTTCTTGCACTGGCTATAAAGAAATGCCTGAGACTGGGTAATTTGTAAGAAAAGAGGTCTAATTGTTTCACAGTTTTGTAGGTTGTACAGGAAGAATAGTGGCTTCTGCTTCTGGGTAGGCCTCAGGAAACTTACAATCATGGCAGAAGGCAAAGTGGGAGCAGGCAAGTGACATGGTGACAGTGGGAGCAAGAGAGAGAGGGGGAGAGACAGGGTGGGAGGTACCCCAATTTAACCCTTTCCCCGTTTAGGAAAAAAAGGTGCGGCTCACTGCCAGGACTCGTTTAATTTCACATAAACACACTCTTCGAGGCTGAAGCAAATATGACTGATTTTCAATGTGAAAATAAAATGTAAAAGCAGTTCTTGGAATTATTTCGAAACAAAACTAACATCAGAATCATCAGAATTGTGTATTTTGGAAGAATCGGATTCATCACGTGAATTTTCCACCAATAACTGAGCACGATGTTAGCATCACATGTACATTTTCTAGGGTTTGACGTTTTCAGTGATGGAGAGCTACTGTATTTTGTAAATGGAAATACCACTACTGAAAACAGAATGCTGTAAATAGAATGATATCCCTTGTTTCCAAAGTGGGTATGCTAGAGTGAGGTGAAAGAAATGATAAGAGTGAGATATTTCACGACCAGGTTGTCACAGCATAAACACTGTAGCCGCAAGTGCCACCAGTAAGTATTCTTGGGGTAAATGAGACAAGGGTCAAAATGACCAGATCTCCACAGCTCTCACTCACTGTCCTCAAGACAGCATCAAGCCATGAGGGATTGGCCCCAATGATCCAAACACCTCCCACCAGGGAGGTATTTCAGGATGAGGTTTGGGCAGGGACGAATATTCCCAACTATATTAGAATCCCAGCAGACTGGGTGGGTATAGGTGTAGGGACATCTTGGAGGGGCTAAGAATAGCTTTTTCTTTTAGTTGATGAGGAGTTTCCTCTTACACACGAAAAGCTCCATATTCAAACTAGCTTATGAGGAAAGGGTCATTACTGGCTGACAAAATGCAAAGTTTTGTGCAAGAGTCAGCAAAGTTTCTCTGTAATGGGATAGATAAATATTTTGGGGCGTTGCAGTCTTTGTTGCAGCTACTCAACTCTGGCCTCATAGTGCAAAAACAGGCAAAAACGATATGTAAAGGATCGGGCATGGCTGTGAGAAATTTTATTTATGGATACTGGAATTCGAATTTCATATACATTTTCATGTGCCACAAAACATTATTCTTCCCCTCTGCCCCCACCCATTTAAAAGTATAAAGCATTTTTAGCCCGTGGGCTGTATAAGAACAAATGGAGTGGTCCAGATTTGGCCCAGCAGTTATAGTTTGCCAACCCCTGTTTAGAGTCTGTACAGAGATTGAATATGTCACCGAGGCTCTCTCTTTATTTAATTCCCTTGGTTTCGGTGATGTTTTATGAGTTATATTCTTCAAAGAGAAAATTCTCGGGGTGTGGTGGTGGGCCAAAAAAGAAAAAGAAAAGAAAATTCTCTCCGAGTGGGGATGTGCTGGCAGACAAGCACTGTCACATCTTAGCTTGTTTCCCCAGTGACAAGAAGCTGTTTATTTCCACTAGCCTTGGCCCAGAAGCCACAAGGAGAACCGGGATTGGCCTAGTTTGTGGCAGATACCCATCCCTGTATCAGTCATGAGCCCGTATGATGAGGTTCTCTCTGCTTCTCCATAGAGTCTGAGAGGCCTCCTTCCCTAATGGAACAGTGAGGTCCAATTTGGCAACAGGAGGCACCTGGGAGAACATTCAGGACAGACAAATCTATAGCTTCTACCATCAATCTGCTGTGATCCTTTTTATGGTTCTAACATTGCAATTTTGTTTTTGCACATTTCTAAAGACACTAGGAAGGGATCTTTTCTGGATGTGGCTTCAGAAAGGAGCATGTTGGATGGTCTCTTACCAGTAACCGGCAAAGAACAGTTCTTTTGTAAACTGCACTGCGTTAAGAGAATTCCTATTTCCATCTCGTAGATACCTGCCTTCGGTTATGTTCCCTGGAAGGAGAGGTCAAAGTAGGCTTCTTGTTCCACAGATTTAGTGGGGCAGGATGCTTTCAGAAAGGGAGTGAGAAGAGTGGCTTAGATCACGGAAAATGTGGCCAGGCATGGTGGCTCACACCTGTAATCCCAGCACTTTATAAGGCTGAGGTGGGTGGATCATGAGGTCAAGAGTTCGAGACCAGCCTGGCCAATTTGGTGAAACCCCATCTCCACCAAAAAGACAAAAAATTAGCCGAGTGTGTTGGCACGTGCCTGGAGTCTCAGCTACTCAGGAGGCTGAGGCAGGAGATTTGCTTGAACCCGGGAGGCGGAGGTTGCAGTGAGATCATGCCATTGCACTCCGGCCTGGGCGACAAGAGAGCCAGACTCTTGTCTCAAAAAAAAAAAAAAAAAAAAGAACAAGGACAGTGAAAATGGCCAGGAAGGATATGTCTCAGTGGAAGATCAGCTTCAGTTTGATCCCACAGGAATCTCTGGAGTGTGACTTGTACAGCAGAGTTTGTCCTGTCTGAGACAAGGGCCTGGGTGACCAATTGCCGTCCATGATGAGCCAGTGTCTGCTGGGGAAGAGGGCAGCGTGGACATAGCCTCCTAAGTTGGGCAGGAAGGGGAAACTGTGAGATGCCAGCTAATTCTCACAGCTTCTGGGTGGAGGAGAATCTGGGCTGAGGAGGCACCACTACAACATGCCCATCTTCATGAGAGAAACTGCTCTCCAAAATCACTCCATCCACACAAAGAGGAACGATGCAGGCATGGAAATTCTCTGCACTTAGGGCCAGTGCCGTAATATTTACTGACCCACCCCCCGTCCCCACCCCCAAGTACAGGTGTACAGATTGACGTCCAACCTTTCATCCCACCCTCAGCCTCATACCTGCTTTCCACTCTCTGTCTGACCTATTTACTTCAGTGGAGTCATTTTCAAATAACTTTTGTTTAGTGAAACTCAAGGCTTTTCAGGATGCTGTGCTAATGTCTTCCTTTTTTAATTGAGTAAATATATTATACACAGCTGGGTAGGCTGTTTCCTTGCTGGCCTTACTGCTACAATTTGAAAGTGGATACAATTTTCTTTAACAAACATCGGATGAATGTGGCATTTATTCCTGGTTCCCTGTGGCTCTCCTCTAGAAAACGTTTTTACATGGACTTTTTTGAAGTACTTCTTAAGACATTGAAAAATTAAAAAAGAAAAAAAAATAAAGAAGAAAAATCCCTTTCTTCTCTCCCAAACAATGATTACGTAGTGACAACAGTGGGTTGAGCTAAATTCAGCTACATCAAGGAAGAGCAATAAAAGGAGATGGATTGTTCTCTAAGCTTCACTTTATTGGATATTGTAATTGACATATAGTTGTCATTTATAATCATCTGTCCATTCCTGTGAGTTGGGAGCAGTAAAGTTAATTGTGGCAGCTCATTTGCATTAATCTCACCTCTGAAGGGTACAGTAACCCATTAATATCATGTCATGATGAATTATCACAAATAACATTGAACATATTGATTAATGATCTCTGAGATTTGTATCTCGTTTAAACATTTTGTTAGCTCTTTAAACTTTGAAGCCAACAACCATTGCATGTAGGAGGGGTTTAGAGATCATCTGAGAGGTGGTGGTGGGTGGTGGTTTACATTGTGGGGTCACTGGTTTAAGGGGTTGGACAACCCAGTTCCCACTTTGGTTTTCTTTTTCTTCCGGAGCCAAGTACTTTTTCTTGGTAAGTTCCATCTATTTTTTGCAGGATGGTGGTTTCTTCAAAACAGTGGCTTCTTTGATTGTAAGGTGGCTCTGATTCTCAAATGGAATGATTTTCATAAGATTTTAAGAAGCACCCTTTCAACACCTTAAGAGTTGGCTTTCTGAACCTCTTGCCCACCTAGGTATGCCTGCTACTTTGAAGTGCCAAAAGTTATCTTTGTCTGTTACATCATCATTCTTAACTTACATGTTAACATAAAGACAAACATCGGAAGAAATCTGTTGTTTGAGATGAAATACCATCATTTCCAATGTCAGTTACCTCTTGTTTTGTAAAATGTCATTACTCTTTTCTTGAGTACTCTCATCTTTGAGGTGTTTGCAGATTTTTCTCCTCTGGACATTTCTACAAAACCAATCAACAAACTCAAGCAGAGAAATCATCATACTAGCCACACACACTATGCAGGCATTAATAAAATGATTGTGAATTCTTGGCTGGGTGAGGTGGCTCGCGACTGTAATCCCAGCACTTTGGGAGGCCAGTGGGGGCAGATCATGAGGTCAGAAGTTCGAGACCAACCTGACCAACATGGTGAAACCCTGTGTCTACTAAAAATGCAATAATTAGCCAGGCATGGTGGCGTGTGCCTGTAATCCCAGCTACAAAGGAGGCTGAGGCAGGAGAAAGGAGGCGGAGGTTGCAGTGAACTGAGATCGCAACCCTGCACTCCAGCCTGGGTGACAGAGCGAGACTCCATCTCAAAAAATAAAATAAAGTAAAATAAAAATGATAGTAAATTCTCTTTAACCAAGCCCTTTGCAGAATTTCCTGGTAGAAGTTTAAATATAGTAGATACAATAAAGGAAAAGGTTCACATAAGAGTTGAATTACAAAGCTTGGTCCTTTATCAGTTGCAAGAATGAGGATATTTGACCTTTCAGACTGAAGTATTTATTCCATTATGTTTAGTATTCATTTTGCTTTCTCAAGATACGTATTTAACAACTAGCAAAATGTTGAAAGCAGCCTCCTCTGCTGTGTATTTAGGGAAAATGGAACTGATCTTTTGGAAATAGGCATGCATGTAATGATGACATCATTAATACCTGGCTGGCTTGGGTGGTCTTAAACTCAGAGGGCAGTTCTGGGGCAAAATGCAGTTGCTTCTGCTTTGTTCATAGATTGTCAGCCTTGGATTTATCACTCTCTCAGAAGGGAAGGATTGGGGCCAGGCAAGGTGGCTCATGCCTATAATCCCAGAATTTTGGGAGGATGAGGTGGGAGGCTCACTTGAGGCTAGGAGTTTGAGACAAGCCTGGGCAACACAATGAGACCCTGTCTCTACTAAAAAAAGAAAAAAAATTAGCTGGACTGGATGGCACCCCGCTGTAGTCCTTGAGAGGACTACTTGGGAGGCTGAGGCGGGAGGATCACTTGAGCCTAGGAATTCAAGGTTGCGGTGAGCTATGATTGTACCACTATACTTCAGCTGGGCAATAAACTGAGACCCTGTCTCTGAAAAAGAAAAAAAAATTAAATTATAAGGGAGGGATTACAACCCTCATGCATATCAAGAAATAAGCTTCATGAAGCCACATAGGATGGCTCAGCACCAGAACTAGGTCTGACTGTTAAGAAAAGTCAAGTGCATGATGGCCAAACATTGTTAGGGGAAGATTTTGCAATTATGCATTGTTTGTGCCTTTAGCCAGCAGGTAAGGACAGTGGTACCCTTCTGACGGACTCTCGGATGCTTGGTTTTATGGAGGGGTCTTAAAACAGTAATCGGTCCATATGTGCAGCAATCTTTGCATCTAAATAGCCAAGGACAAAGTAGATTGCTTACTTCAAAAGCCCTTCCCTTTCTCTTGTTTGTCAGGCCTGTAATTTTCCTCACCCACTGAGTATTTAATATTCGTGTTTTCAAATCAACGAACAAGCTTTCTGTCTCCCAGGATAGTATCTTGCAAAGCCAACCTCTTCATTACTTCACCAGTTTTAAGGCTTTATTACTTGCTACCTGAAGCCTGCTAGTGAATTATGCATGTTAGAACCCAGAGCACCGTCTCTGCCCATTCTTCTGCCACCTTTTTGGGTTCCAAAAAGTACTCGACTTGTGTTCCTTACCGTCCAAGGCATTAATCCTTATTCATTTAAAAAAATCTGCTAACGGAAATATTTCCATTCAGCTCATTAATCAATTGTGATTTTCATTCCCTTGTTTTGTAAAAGCTGTTGCAATAAATACTTTTTTCACAAGGCGAAAATCCAAGAGATGGATGCAGCCAGCGTAATTAATTGCACTCAGTTACAGGAGATCAGCAAGTTTGTGAGATTCACATGCTGCTGTACCATATGGTTGCCCAGTAGGCGAAAAATTTGATTAATGTTTTCAAGTAGATTTTTTTCAGCAAATATTACAGCCCCAGATGAGGTGGGGTTTTTCTCCCCTCTTTTACTTTCTAGTATTGTTAGACTTAGCCGAAGGAAACAATCCCCTGATTTAAAGCTTAATAATGTTGTGATTCAGTGAAAACTTAACATGCAATAAAAATTACGTTTCTCTCCTCTCTTGTGGATACAGGAAAATAATACATTATGTCTTCATTTGCAATTAAGTAAAATGTGACCGTCGGTTTCTAAAACTTGATTCTTGATTTTTTTTTTCTTAAGAAACGTAACTGTGGTTTTAATTGATGTATTTTTGATATGATTTATAAGCAGTATATTTGGGCAGATTCTTCAAACTAAATGGAAGGAGTAAAAAGAAAAAAACAAAATACAATACGATGAATCCTTGAACAGCTTCTTTTTCATTATACACCCCATGCCTATTAGACCATCCTAAACATGACTATAGGAGTGTCATAGAAAAGTTTAAAGCTGTCTCTGATATGCTAACATATATTAGTTTCATAACCACTCAATATATTCAGAGTTGATTTATCCTTTATTTTTTGAAAAAAGTGTACTGCAGATTTTAAAATCAACTTTATAGACTGTTTTCAGTTTTTACTTAGAAAGTCTGTTTTATCTTAGCAGCTTTTGGTCATACTGGACACCCATTCTCTTATGGTGCTGCACTTCTGACATTTTTCTCCAGTACCTGGTAGGGAATTAGCCATTTGGTAATATAACAGGACAAGCTTATGGTAGGCCTGACCTCAGCATTCAAAAAAAAAAACAGCATGAAATTTTTAAAACATGTCAGAACTGGCAATGGATGCCGTCAGGACAATAAAATAAATCACGTTTCTCTACGTTGGTAAATGATGCTTCGTGCTTCCTATGACATAACTTTTTTGTTTTCTTTTCTTTGAAATTGTTTTAAATTTCTAATTGCCTAAGCAATATATGACTCTCCTTCAGTCTTAATGTCTGTTGAAATGAACTATCAAATTACCTCAAGCAGTTGGAGCATCATCTTTAGGCCTCAACCTACTTTTCAATCCTTTTTTCAGTTTTGGCAAATAGAAAATTCATCCAGAGCCACAAAAAATATCCGTAACTTTGACCCAGTAGTCTAGAGAGTTACTTAGTTCAAAAAGAATTGTGTTATCATCATTGAGCGAAATCACGGTATATGCTGTCATCTCTGATTATAGCTTTTCAAATTTTTTTCTTTGTGTCTAAAGCAGTTTAAGAGCTAAGTTCGCTCTGTTTTCCGAGAGCTTAAGGAGAGACCAGTTCACTCAAAATACAGAAGAAAAGGGCAGAGACCAGGCCAAAACAACCATCTCCTCTGATTTTTGATTCATGCTATAAATCTTTAAACAAAAAAGTTACATTGTTCTTGGCACTTTCACTAGGTTTCTAATTTTTTTTCCCTAATCTTTAAAAAAATATTTTAAAGGTCACTTATGTAATAATTAGCCACAAAGGCACAAGAAGTGTTTCGGTAATGGCCTGTTTTAATGTGTGGATCCAAAGAGACTGGCACAGCCTTTCTTTCCTGAGTGTGAGCTGGAAACTCTGTGTTTCCTTTTTATCAGGTCACTCAAAACAGACTTTGAGTAAAGCAGTTTTAGGGACACCATTTAAGAGAAACATTTCCCTAAGATCACCTAACTTTTTTTTTTTCTTTAAGTTAGCCATTTCTAGGGAGTATTTTGTAACTGTGCAATCTAAGTAATGATTTTTTGAGTGGCCACTACATTCAAGACACTTTGTGGTCACCTCCAATTATGGACTGGGATTTTAAATGAAAAAAGGAAACACTTTTAAATTTTTATTTAATATGGCAGGTGAAACATGAACAGTGGATGATCAGTTGGCAGGAGACAGTGTGTTGAATTATTTATGAGTTTACCTTTTTTTTTTCTTTTTGCCTTAACAGCATATACATATTATGAAATTCATTACCAAGTGTTAGGATGGGTAACTCAGAGGTTCTGATGAGGGCCAGGACCTCTGGTAGTAAAAGTAACGTTAGACCTATTCCTAGTAATTTGATCTAGGTTGGCCTGATTTTTGTTGTGGTGGCAACGGTGGTTGTAGTTGTCGATTTAATGGAATTCATTTGGAAAGAGCAAGCTTGTTCACAGTGCGGTGTTTTCCCTGCAAAGGAGAAGAAATGTATTTCTTGTCTCTCTTTCCGTAGTCATGGGTGCTTCCCCATGATTTCACCAGGACAATTTTATAGTGATCCCTTATATTTTAGAGAAGCCTGATACATTTGCAAGGTCTCTCTTTATATTCATAGATTTTGCATCCCTAGACATAATCATTTTTGAGAGAGAAAACTCCCAGTGTCACTTTCCTTTGACAGAACCTCCTTGGATTTCAGCTAACCAC
This sequence comes from Saguinus oedipus, assembly GCA_031835075.1. NCBI lineage: Eukaryota > Metazoa > Chordata > Mammalia > Primates > Cebidae > Saguinus > Saguinus oedipus. The sequence continues at coordinate 37,200,765 of CM063189.1, forward strand.
AATGGGTCGTAATCAGCGCACCATTGCTCAGATAGAGTAATTCACCTGAAAGTATCTGCCAGTTACATGAGGACTGCTAGATCTTTTAAGTGGGAAAAAAATCCAAACACGTTTAGGAAGAAGAGAAAAATATCATCCTGGGTGGGGCAGGAAGAACAAAAGAAAATAATTATCCTTGGGGTCTTCCAATTTGAGATTGTTGAGTATTGCCATGCAAAACTAACACCCAGCAGGAAGGTTCTGCTTTTCTCACAAATTCTCCGTTAACAGAAGGCATGCCAGCAGCTGGTAGAATGAGCGTCAGAGCACCAGGCTGAAATGGAGTGGGAGGCAGCCCTGGCGGGAAGTCTCGCTGGGAGCCTGAAGCGCTGGAAGGTAAAACTTTACCTAGTGCTGGCAGCGTCACTTTGCCAGTCTGTTTCTTCCCGAGCTTCGGGCCGTGCTGATGTTAAAGTTGAATAAATGAGAGCTAATGATTTTTTAAGGCGTTTTTAGTGATTTGCCTTGGGAATGCTAAGTTGGCAAGAATAAAACCTAGGCAAGGAGAGCTGATTTTTGATGACCCAAAGAAGGCACGTCCTCGAGTGGTTTAGTAGAGCTCGAATAGCCTAGGATTGTTCCACATCAGGGAAAAGTGTACAGTTATCAGAATTACTTACTAATGAAAAGAAGGGGAAAAAAAGATTATTAGGCTGCAGGGCAGTGGGAAGGAACACGGTAGCAGCTCCACAGAGAATTGGTCTGAGAGACCCTCTCACTTGCATCCAAGGAAGCACTTTTCCCAAGAATGGGTTCCACTGTCTTGCCCAGTAACAGGGGAAAAAAATAAAACTCCCCTAAAGGTAATTTAGTCACCTAATGAACAAAGGGAAGAGTAACAGACCCAAGTTTATATACACAGATTCCAATTGTAAAATCAAACCTATCGCATTTTCTAAATACACAATATTTGAAAGTACAACATTACAGTCTTTTTTCTTTTATGCTGGCTAGGATGATCTGATTCTTTTGAGGAGGTCGTAAATAAAATAATACGGTCTGTGGAGAGAAATGCTGCTTGCTCCATAAGTGTTTTTGTAAAGGTTTTACTGGTTTACAGTGTAAGTCTGTACATCGCCAAATCAAGAATGTTCACTGACATTTTCAGTAGTCACTTTTTAAAAATTTTTCTGAGCAATGCATTCATTGTACTTTATTTATAATCAGAAGTACATCAGCCCATGAATTTAGTTAAAGGTTTTTAACATCACTCATTAAATTTTTACCGTGTAATTCATGGGTGCTCACACTTTTAAGCATTTCGATTTATATATCTTTCTGTATCTTTTCTGCTTTCTGATGTGTTTAACTAATGATGGTCTCTTTAGTACATAGCTGTTTGGGGTTTCTACACTGGGGAAGTTTCATCCGAGGCCTTAGAATTGGTCAGACAAAACTCACTTGGCAACATTTACTTAGAGAGCACTCTCTGAGCGGACATGTCAATATCAGCCCCCAGGTTTATTTGTAATTAAAGTTAAGATGCTTGAGAATGGCTTTACCATTAATCTAGAAACATAGAGTCGTTTCCTGGTGAATGGTGTATGACAGTTTTCTTTGTGCTTCCTCTGAAAAGAGAATTATTCTTGTGGCATTGTTACAGACAACAGCTTTCCTGTGGGGCTCACAGGCTCAACTGTTTGAAACTCCTGTTGTTCAGTAAATCTGTCAGAAGGGTCTGCAAGGGACCGTATTTATGAAGAGAGTGTAGAGTGGTCAGTCTAAAAAGCTCCTTAGTGTAGTACTTTGAATTTTAAATTACACACATAATTCAAAGGTAATGTAACTTGCCGTGTCGGACTTTAGTCTATTCCGTTAAATGGAGAAAAATGACTGACGTGAAGGATGACTTATTGATTCTTGGTGGGAAAATGACTTCTGTAATATAGGAAGTATGGTAAAAGGAATAGCTTAATTATTTAGGGAGCACTTTTCAAAATATGCTTTTACAGCACTACAAATTGTATATATACAGATCGTATGACTAGGTTCTTTTTTTTTTAAATACTTTCATAGAAGAAGGTTATGAGAAGGCTTATATTATTTCATTGCTAAGGCAAAGTTTAATTTTGCTTAAGTTCCTGTAAGACTAACTAAGAAGATACGAGGAGTGATGAGAAGTTTCTTAACCCTTTAAGAAATACGAGTTGTTTTAATTGCCATTTCTTATTTACATTATATTGGGCTGGTGTTAGGATGCCTTGGCTGCCGAGTTTACACAATGTACTTTCTCTCTCTCTTTCTTCTTTTGGTTTATGATGTTTTTCAATAGTGTCATGAACTCCCTTAATCTGAATTCATCAGGTAGATACAGGGGAAGTTGAGATGACATATTTTAATCTGGCATTTGAAGAAATATTCATAAAATATCAGATAAAATATTTATTTTGGGCTTTTCCTTCTGATCTGTCTTTTGATTCAATGTGTATTCTTTGCTTAAGGACCACAGCCTAATGTTATTTTGACTGCATTTCACAGGGTTGGCAGCCTTTCAGATAAACAGCATATTTGTGGTTAATTGGTTGAGCATGTTGTATAATTATAATTATATTAAAACCTTAATGTGCTTGAACGTTTGCCTGCGAAGGCCACTCACATGAACTAAGTTATGTTTCTGTCGTTATAACCGAGCTGGCTGGCGGCTGCCACTCAGCAATCCAGGCAGGACTGGGAACCTGGGAAAACTACAGAGGCTTCTTATTATTTCCGTCTGAAACCGCTGTTTGGATCGTTTTAGAAGCTGACCATGAAAATTGCCTTCTGGTTGTAACTTGGATCCCCAGGTTTCAATCTGTGGGCTAACGTTTCTTCGGATTTTCAAAAAGGATTGGCTTGGCTTTTTATCAAAGTTACGCAACGGCTGTTAAAAAAATAAATAAAAGAAGCAAAATTAGCACTTTATCAAGTTTGGGGCATATTTCCAAGGCCACCAGGGAGCAGGGAAAGTCACCAAAGACCGCTAGTTGGAACCAGGCAAGCAGCCATCTATGCGGCGAGCCGAGCGGTCTGAGGGCCACCAGCGGAGGGAGGGAATTCCCCTTTTGTGCCTTCGCGATTGATAGACAAGCCCGGTGGATTTAGCAGCCGGGAATCTCAGATTTGTCTTTTCTGCATATTGGATCAACCATAAGATGGTACCTGTGCAACAGGCCAAGTCAGGTTCTGTGAACCACCTGCTTTTTGTGTGGCCCACGAGATGAGGATGACTTTTTACCTTTTTTTTTTTCTTCCTTGAGACGGTATCATTCTGTTGCCCAGGCTGGAGTGCAGTGACGCAATCTCAGCTCACTGCAACCTCCACCTCCTGGGTTCAAGCAATTCTTTTGCCTCAGCCTCCTGAGTGGCTGGGATTACAGATGCCTGCCACCGCGCCTGGCTCATTTTTGTATTTTTAGTAGAGACAGGGTTTCACCGTGTTGGTCAGGCTGATCTGGAACCACTGACCTCAAGTGATCTGCCCGCCTCAGCCTCCCAAAGTGCTGGGATTATAGGTGTGAGGCACCATGCCTGGCCTGTTTTTACCTTTTCGAATGGTTGAAAAAATTAAAAAAAAAAAAGAAGAAATATTTCATGACACATGAAAATATATGGAAATGACATTTTAGTGTCTATAACGTTTTATTGGAACACCGCCATGCTCATTTGTGCATGTATTGTTTAAGCCGCTTTCACACTACGGTGGCAGAGCTGAGTACTTGCAGCAAGGACATTGTGGCCCCCAAAGCTGAAAATCTTTATTGTCCATTTTTTTATAGAAAAACTGGCCAGGCACAGTGGCTCATGCCTATAATCCCAGCTCTTTGGGAAGTCGAGGTGGCACATTATGAGGCCAGGAGTTCGAGATCAGCCTGGCCAACATGGCGAAGCCTCGTACCTACTAAAAATAAAAAAAATTAGCCGGACATGGTGGCACGCGCCGGTAATCCTAACTACTTGGCAGGCTGAGGCAGAAGTATCACTTGAACCTGGAAGGCAGAGATTGCAGTGAGCCGAGATTGCACCACTGCACTCCAGCCTGGGCAACAGAGCGAAACTCCGTCTGAAAAAAAAGAAAAGGGAAAGAAAATGAAAATCTTTGCCACCCTCTGATCTGTATGATATCTTTCAGTTTCTGTCGCTCCCCAGACTGATGGTGCCAAGAGGGCAGGGGCACCTCCTGTCCTGTCCTAGAGTGTGGGCTGTAGTAGCGGGTATTGGTTGGATGAATGAATGAATGACTGCATCAAAGCTATGAGTCCAGAGATGTCTGTCATTTTCCTACTTTGGCCTAACAACTGAACACACTTTATGAAATTTGAAAATCTGTTTCCAAACATGTTCAAATGGATTTTTATGGTCTTTTAATTAACCCAATAAAAAATGGTAACAACACAGCAATTTTTTAAAAATAACAGAGCCAAGTATTTTTTATAGCTATGCATGCAACCCACATGACACCCACATGCAGTACTTCTACGGTCCAAAAAGTTATCTGTTGGACTTTGAATACTTTAAATTAGGATTTACTTGAAAGATTATGTTCTATATCATTTTTACTAAAAAAAGGAAGAAAAATAAAGCTCTTCCTGAATTTATTTACAGGATGGAGCAATTCTGGCACTGCTAAATAAGGCAGGAAATTGCATTAAGTTTAAATATGCTGCCCCTCCCCTAAAGTATTTGGAGGGCTTCACAGAAGAGCCACGTAGATTCAGACAGATCTTATTTGTAGAGCGGAATGTGCACTTCATTAAAATACTTTGTAAGGTATTCGAGGATGGGCTAGGATGGTGAGGAGTCCAATTCAGAATCTTCAAGCCAGTGATCCAGGCCAAAGGTATCCTGCCAGAGTGTTAGGAAGTTTCACAGCCTCATGGAGACTCCCCACCCCCTTGTTGGACACACTCTGGAAAAGTCACCGTTGTGACTGGCCAGGCACAGTGGCTCATGCCTATAATCCCAGCTCTTTGGGAGGTCGAGGTGGTGGATTATGAGGCCAGGAGTTCGAGACCCCTAACAGGCTTTGTATGAGCAATGTGGCTATTTATTCAACTAGATGTGGGTGGGCTGAGTCCAAAAAGAGAGTCATCAGAGGGCAGTGAGCTAGGAGTTGGTTTTATAGGTTTTCAGTAGGCAGTGGAAAGTTACAGAAGTTACACTTTAGGGCAGTTTTTTGCAAGCTGGGGGGGGTCCTAGGGTCTGGAGTCTCAAGGTTGACCAAGTCCAGTGGCCTTATCAATTGGGGCGGGAACAAGGAGCAACAGAGAATGTCTCAAAGTTAAGTAGGCACTGCAGGGGTTGATCATTTCTTCCCCTTCTCATGGTCTTCCAGTTAGTTCAGATTTTCTAGGAACACATCTGGAGTGTCTGCATCTGGAGTGTGCGTGCAGGCCACAGAGGTTACCATGGCGTAGTCCATGGCTCTGTCAGTCGGCCTAAAAGACATTACAACCATTTCTTTTTGGTTCTTTGCTCCTGGGCCCTTCTTGGCCTGCCCTGTCAACCACTTTAGCCAACAAGGTATCTGAACCTTTCTTTCTTCTCTCTACTTAGATTATATTCCTCCTGGATTTTGGAGTCAGCTTGGGACACTAGCCACCTCCTCATCCATTCTTGCTGTGTGGCTCCAGACAAGTGGCCTCACCTCTTTGAGCCACTAGTTAACTCACTGCAAAACAGGGAGCGTACACCTACCTCTTGACATTGCAGCAAGAATTAGAAAGGAGGATATCTGTTGGATGGTACTTAATAAGCAGGTATTAAGGGTTGATTCTCTTTGCACTCTGTCCTGCCTCCTTTTGTAACTGAGTCCAGGGAACTTTAGAAACAGAAATGTTCCCTGCTCTTGTTATCCCCTGGGATAACTCAGCATCATTTCTCTGGGTTACATGTCCTCTCTTCTCTCCTGTGTGTCTTCCCTCTTTCTTAGGGTGGTTCTAAGCTCTGTGGATCACTTGTCTTCTCCTCTGAGCAGGAACTGGGCAGTTGGAGGTTCTTTCTCCCATGCTGATGGGAGAATTGTTTAGTAGGTTATAGAGTGGAGTCTCCATTCCAGTGTTATCTGGTCAATTCTGGTCCAACTTCATCCAAGCACAAAGGAACCTTTGTTTTTATTCAAGACTCCTAAAAGGTGGCCGGGTGTGCGGTGGCTCAGGCCTGTAATCTCAGCACTTTGAGAGGCCAGGGCTGGCATATCACGAGGTCAGGAGTGCAAGATCAGCCTGGCCAACATGGGAAACCCTGTCTCTACTGAAAATACAGAAATTAGCCGGGCGGCTTGTTGCTTGCCTGTAATCCCAGCTGCTTAGGAGGCTGAGGCAGGAGAATTGCTTGAACCTGGGAGGTGGAGGTTGCCGTGAGCCGAGGTCACGTCACTGCACTGCACCCTGGGCGACAGAGCGAGACTCTGTCTTGGGAAAAAAAAAAAAGAATACCTTCCTGAAAGGTGATTCACAGATTCTTAGGATCCCTTCATGTCTAGCAATTTGGGTTTCCACACAGCCCCACTGTGTCTTCTCCCATTTGTCCTCTGTTGCTGGTCCCTGGGTGGGACAGCTCCCCTTTCTCCTTGTCTGGGTTGCTCAGGTGGAGCCATAAGGATTCTCCCTGCCTCAAGACCTGACTTCCTTCCATGAGTTCCTAACCACTTGTCCAGTTGATTCTCCTCTGGGCCTGCCTTGGCATCTCTGTGCCAAGCTCAGTGCCAGGGTTGGAGTCACAGAGGCACTGGGACATATTTCTTGATGTTGAAGAGCTCGCAACTGCTGATCCCCATCTACTCAGAAAAAATGTTGTTCCTGATCAGCCACTGCCTGGAACCCACCCAGACCTCCGCTTTTCCAATCTTGCTGTCTTTTACTTGTTCTGTAAGATCCTTGTTCTATAAGTTCTATTGTGTGTGTGAGTCCCTCTCACCAAAACGATTTCCCTAGTCACCCCCCTTATTTATGCTCCTTGATGCAGATTTCCATTTTACTCTTACCTCATTGTATTTAAAATATCTATTTGTGTATGTGCATCCCCACTAGGCTGCAAGGTCCGTAAAAGGATCGTTGAAATACAGCTCTCTATTGCAAATCTAATGTGACTCCATGATGAGACAGTTGGATATAGCTTTATGCTCCCAGCAGGAAGGAAGGAAAGGAGGCAGGGAAGGGTGTGAGGGAGACAAGGAAGGAAGGGAAGAAGGAAGGAGGGAAGAGGTGAGTTCGGTCAATATTTGTCAATTGTGAATGAGTCACTAAATAAACAAACGAATGAATGAACAAATGAATGAATGTATGAGTGGGTCAAGAACAAGATTTGGTGCTAAGGAGATACACGGTTTTCTATTTGGAACTCACACAGAGGCTCTAAGATCTCCTGGTAGACTATGCTCAGAAGTCTGGATTGTCCCCTTCCCAGGACAGGGTCACCCTGGCCTGTGTCATAGGTATTGTGGGGTCACTGTAGGAGGATGGGGGTTAAAGTCCAGTGGAAATCCAGGAGTCTCATGTCCCCTTGGCTTCTGTCAGAACCAATGGCCTTTATTTATTTCTAGGTCTTGGCTGAAGACCTAGGTCTATAACTCTGTAGATCAGATGTGTTAAAGCAGAAAGAGTGACAAGGATTCATCTACACAGAAATGTGCAAATCAGCTGTTTCAGATGCCACTTTCTGGATGGGCAGGAACAGGTAGTTGACGACGTTAAGAGCAGTGTGGGGGAACCACTGGGAAGTCTTTGCAGGATCTTATCTCCAACACCAGCTGTTTACATCATCATCAGAAAACTGGTTCTCCAAGTGAGCAGACACCAGAATCCTGTGGAGGGCTTCTTACAACACATAGCACAGGGCTTCACCCCCAGCATTTTTATTTTCGAACTTCTGGAGTGCAGCCCAAAGATCTGCATTTCTAGCAAGTTCCCAGATGATGCCTGTTTGGGTATCACATTAGATGAAGGGCTTTGCTAATTTCAGCTCGAGTTTTGACTCATGGGGTAGGATTCCTGCCATCTGCAGCTTCTTTGGGCCATCACTAGGGTAGAATCTTATTTTCTGAGTATGAAGCGCATCAAAGTTACTGTAGTAAAATGCTTTGCCATCATTGCTTTAAAACCAGCTCTTCGAAGTGAGAAAACCAAAAGTTTTATTGAGGCAATTTGTTGTAAATATGAGTTCTGTATCACATTTGGGAAATTTGTAAAGCCTTACTTGGAACGATTTTTCTTCAATCTGTCTCTACTGTTTGGTGTTTTCTATATAAATGTATAAATTGGATGTACCTGCCACAGATGTTGGTTTTCTGTAATAATAGTTTTTTACATTAAAAAACTCCTGAAATGAAAATGTAACTTAGTCTTATTACTGTAATCTCCCCTTGCCTTTTTGCATGGATCATTTGTTTGTGAACTGGTTATTTCAGGAAGGGCTCAAAGGTAATTTCATGGTTTATAGCATTTATATTGGCGCCTTTAATGAGCAAAACATATTGTTTTCTAATACGTGAAACTAGGAATTCATATATATATATAATTTTCAGTTTCTAATACTACATGTAATACCTGTATATCAACTTCAAGACACTGAAAACAGCCACGTACAGAAATTATGCTACTGTACACAGGGGAAATACGAAAGTTTTATAATGCAAAAAATAAAAAAAAATAAAAATCAACATTTGCAAGCTTATGAGACAATTTTATTTTTAATGAATCCAAATGGTAGCAGGGAGCTGCTGTTGTGTTTGTGCATTGTACAGCAATTCATATCTAAAAATAAAGTAACATATGGCTTTGTTATTATTTAGTTTAGGAATTTATGCACCTAGAGGAGTATTGAGAGCTCTGGGCCTCGTTCGGATGTTGTGCATAGCAACCGAACAAGAGAAGCTGGAGCAGAGTTTTTCTCATCCTCAAATTATTAAGATTTGAGCGATTCATTTTTTTTTTTAGGTAGTGTTTATTAAACTCAAGAACTATTTTGTTTATTTGCTAATGATTCTCTCCCCCTCTCTTATTATATTTTTGAAGGCTGAATCGGTAAAATTATTTGGCCCTATAAAAATATGTCCTGTGTTGGAAAAGAGCAAAAGTTTCTTTTTCTAGCCCTGGAGTGAGGTGGCTCCCTGGCCTCTGGGTTCATCTCGTGTCCTGGGGAGTCGTTGACACCCACACACTCCCAGTCACAAGACGTTTCCCTCCTGTCCAGATTGTGTTTGTTTTACGGCTCTCGCACAGAGCGTGCAGCTGTGTAAACCTGAGAATGGTTTCTGCACAGCTTTGATCTTTGCATGGATCAACAGTTGCCCTCAGTCCCTGAACCCTGTTCCATGGCCCATATTGCTTGGATTTTTCCATTTTCTGGTAATTATGGTATCACGTAGGGAGCCTTCCAACAGCATCTCCCACAGCTTTGGGTGGACAATTAGGAAAAAAAATGCCTTAAGTCTGTTATTTGTAGAACCATATTAAGTAGTGATTTCCATTTGATGTCCCCAAAATAGGCCATTTAGTTTCTTCCTAAGAGGCAACCTAACAATTTCGAATAGACTGCTGCGGTCTGACAAATTGGAATGTATTATGGACTCAATAAATGTTTATTGAACAAATGCAATTTTTTTTAAACGTTTAACATGTTCAGTTCTTCCACCAAACATGGCTGATACCACTGTTGGAGATGGAACGTTGGGTAGATGCCGTGTAGCATTTATTTTTTTATTTTTTATTTTTATATTTAGATGGAGGCTCATTCTGTCGCCCAGGTAGGAGTGCAGTGGCCTGATCTCGGCTCACTGCAACCTCCGCCTCCCGGTTGAAGTGATTCTCCTGCCTCAGCCTCCCGAGTAGCTGGGATTACATATGCATGCCACCACGCCTAGCTAGTGCTACCACACGTGGGTAATTTTTTGTGTTTTTGGTAGAGATGGGGTTTCACTGTGTTAGCCAGGATGATCTAGATCTCCTGACCTTGGCCTCCCAAAGTGCTGGGATTACAGGTGTGAGCCACTGTGCCTGGCTGCAGTGTAGCATGATTTTTAATCTACAAACTGGTAGCCTGTGGAGACCTATGCACGGCCGACTACAAAAGTCATGGCATCTGTCTTTCTAGCCTACTACAGGGGATAAAACCCTCGCTGTAATAGCCTTAAACATGGCACAGGGAAACTATGCAGGACTTCCAGGGAAGGTGCCATCTTTCCACATGGAGTTGATATGTTCTGGCTGTGTGTCCCCACCCAAATCTCATCTTGAATTCTAATTCTAACCCAAATTGTAATCCCTAGGTGCTGGGGACAGGGACCTTGTAGGAGGTGATTGAACCATGGCAGTGGTTCTCCTGTTCCATGGTTCCGTGAGTCAGTTTTCTTGAGATCTGATGATTTTGTGAGGGGCTTTTCCGGGCTTTGCTCTGTACTTCTCTCCTTCTTCTTCTTGCTGCCATGTGAAGAAGGATGCATTTGCTTCCCCTTCCATGACTATAAGTTTCCTGAGGCCTTCCCAGCCCTGTGGAACTGTGACTCAATGAAATCTGTTTCCTATATAAACTACCAGTCCCGGGTATTTCTTCTTAGCAGCATGAGAAGGGACTGATACAGGGGTGATCACAAACAGCCTGCAGACTGGGTCATAGCACTGAGGCAGGATCTTGAGCTAGGAGATGAGATGAGGCCCACAGGGGAAAAGAATGACTTGGAGGCCACGTATGGCAGAGTAGCTAAGACTTCGGGGTTTCCAGTTTCAGATGAAACTGGTTTGTATCCTTGCTCTCCCCCTCAATGCCTGTGTGATCCTGGGTAGTCTGCTTAATCCACGAGTTCCAGTTTTCTTACCTGTAAAATGGGACTAGTAATAGTCGTGGACTTCTAGATTGTGAGAATTAAAGAATACCATGCCTGTAAATCGTTTAACACTGTCCCTGAGACATAGTAAGGCCTCAGTAACCGTCAGCTCTCTTATTGCTACAGGACAAGGATTCTTATTTTCTCTTTTCTTCTTCTACCTTTTCCTCTTCCTCACCCTTCATTTGATGAAAGCTTACACCAAAAGGGTGAGCTCACTTGCAGCCAGCATTCTGGTTTCACAGGAGCCTGGGAGATACTTGGAGTACATTCTCAGGCTAGGTTAAATAGTTTCTCTCCAATAAGAGTGTTAGTTATATTCTTTTTTTTTTTTTAATTGTACTTCAGGTTCTGGGGTACATGTGCAGATCATGCAGGATTGTTGCACAGGTACACACATGGCAATGTGGTTTGTTGCCTCCATCCCCCCAACACCTACATCTGGCATTTCTCCCCATGTTATCCCTCCCTGACCTCCCCATCCCCACTGCTGTCCCTTCCTTGGACCCCCCCCCCAACAGACCCCACTGTGTGATGCTCCCCTCCCTGTGTCCCTATGTTCTCATTGTTCAACACCCACCTATGAGTGAGAACATGCGGTGTTTGATTTTCTGTTCTTGTGTCAGTTTGCTGAGAATGATAGTTTCCTGATTCATCCATGTCCCTACGAAGGATATAAACTCATCGTTTTTTATGGCTGCCTAGTATTCCATGGTGTATATGTGTCACATTTTCCTTGTCCAGTCTATCATTGATGGGCATTTCGGTTGGTTCCAGGTCTTTGCTATTGTAACCAGTGCTGCTATGAAAATACGTGTGCATGTGTCTTTATAATAGAATGATTTATAATCCTTTGGGTATATACGTAGACATGGGATTGCTGGGTCAAATGGAATTTCTATTTCTAGGTCCTTGAGGAAATGCCACACTATCTTCTACAATGGTTGAACTAGTTTACACTCCCACCAGCAGTGTAAAAGTGTTCCTATTTCTCCACATCCTCTCCAGCATCTGTTGTCTCCAGATTTTTTAATGATCACCATTCTCACTGGCATGAGGCGGTATCTCAAGGTGGTTTTGATTTGCATTTCTCTAATGACTAGTGATGATAAGCAGTTTTTCATATGTTTCTTGGCCTCATATACGTCTTCTTTTGAAAAGTGTCTGTTCATATCCTTTGCCCACTTTTGAATGGGTTTGCTATTGAAGCTTGTATATGCTTCACGTTCTCATGATGTGTCTTTCAGCTCCATCAAGGCATTTATATTCTTCTCTAAGCTGTTTATTTTAGTTAGCATCTCATCTGACCTTTTGTCTATGTTCTTAGTTTCTTTGCATTGGGTTAGAACATGTTCTTTTAGCTCTGAGTAGTTTGTTATTACCCACCTTCTGAAGCCTATTTCTGTCAATTCATCGGATTCATTCTCCATCCATCTTTGATCTGTAGCTGGTGAGGAGTTGTGATCCCTTGGAGGAGGAGAGGCATTCTGGTTTTTGGTGTTTTCATCCTTTTTGCACTGGTTTCTTCCCATCCTAGTGGCTTTATCTACCTGTGGTCTTTGTAGTTGGTGACTTTCGGATGGGGTGTCTGAGTGGACGTCCTTTTTGTTGAAGATGAAGTTATTTCTTTCTGTTTCTTAGTTTTCCTTTCAACAGTCAGGCCCCTCTGCTGCAGGACTGCTGGGGGTTCACTCCAGGCCCTGCTTGACTGAGGATCGCCCACAGAGGCTGCAGAACATTAAGGGTTGCTGCTGGCTTCCTCTTCTGTTATCTTCATCCCAGAAGGGTACCTGCCAGATGTCGGCCTGAGCTCTCCTTTATGAGGCATCTCTTTGGGTATACCAGGTTTGGAGAGCTCCTTGAGGAGACAGTCTGTCCCTTACAGGAGCTCAAGTGCTATGCTGGGAGTGCCATTGTTCCATGCAGAGATGCTGTGCAGGTACTTTTAAGTCTGCTGCAGTGGGACTCATAACTGCCTCTTTTCCCAGGTGCTCTGTCCTAGGAAGGTCGGCTTTATTTATAAGTTTCTGTCATGCTGCTGCCTTTTTTCATAGATGTTCTGCCCCGCACAGAGTAGTCTACTCACAGTCTGCCAGCAGAGATGTTGCTGAGCTGTCACAGGCTCTGTCCAGCTGCTGCGTGAACTACCTCAGTAGTGGTGGTCACCCTTCCCCTCACTAAGCTGGACCCTCCTGGGTCCAGCTATGCTTGCTGCAAAACTCTCAATCCAGAGTGTTTCAGATTGCTTGTTTTGTGGGGTGGTACCCGCCAAGCCAGATTGCCTGGCTTCCTGTCTCTGTCCCCTCCCTTTTAGTTGAATGGGCAGCTCTGTCTCCCTGGTGTTCCAGGTGCCAGCTGAAATGGCCACCCAGATTTGTGTGAATTTCTTGTGCCAACCTGGCACTGGCTGAAACCACCGTGCTGAAAACTTGTGGCGTTTTTCGGCCTGGGAATCTCCTGGTCTGTGGACAGTGAAAATTTGTTTGGGAATGCGGTGGGCGCTCACCCTCTGCTTTGTTCTTGCTGGGAACTGCACTGCGGAGCTGTTCCTATTCGACGATCTTGGATCCTCTTGTGTTAGTCATATTCTTTTCAGTGTCTGAAGAACCCAGAAGAGTGACTCTTAGAAAGGAAGACTTGTCTAGAGGATTCCAGACGCTAGTGTGAAGTGGAGGCCGTTACTCAGTGGGTGCCATACATGGCTGTGTCACCTGGCACCTTTTTATTCTCTCACCTCAGGAGTGAGTGCTTCCTCCTCCATGCCTGGCCCCTTCTCACCTGCAGAGTCTTTGGTATGCATAAGTTCTTCATCACCTAAGTGGAGGGAACCCCAATTACCTACATTTATTAATAAAAACAACCATGAAGAATGAATAATTGGGCCCAAAAGTACAAATCAGTATCCTGAATCCGTTTATGATGTTGCCTCATGTCTCCACATCTGTTGATTGCAAATCCCATTTCTTTTCTTTCCTTCTTTTTTTGGAGACAGGGTCTTGCTCTGTCACCCAGGCTGGAGTTCAGTGGTGAGCTCATAGCTCACTGCAGCCTCAACTTCCTAAGCTCAAGTGATCCTCCCACCTCAGCCTCCCGAGTAGCTGAGACTACAAACTTGTGCCCCCATAACTGGCTAATTTTTTGCATTTTTAATAGAGATAGGGTTTTGCCATGTTGTCCAGGCTGGTGTCGAACTCCTGAACTCAAGTGTTCTGCCTTCCTTGGCCTCCCAAAGCACTGGGATTACAGGTTCCAGCTACTGCACCCAGCTTGGAAATCCCATTTTTCATCACGCAGGGCATCAAGGTTGAGATCTAAGAATCTGGACTAACATTTGGTGCAGGTCGTTTACACTACTGTGTGTTGAGAGATGGCAGGAACCATGTTGCCGAGTCCAAGAGATGGTGAAGTCTGAGAAGCTTGGCCACAGTGTTGGTTCATCTGTAACAGCTGCCTACAAGGACATCTTTGAGAAATATGGATTGCTGCATCTTATAGGAAGGACAGTGCTGAAAATAGAAAGAATTTAGTAGAAATTAAGATAGCTTGATTTTTTCCAATAGAATCATGAAGTCTGTTCAATTTTCTTTTTAAAAAGTGATTTAATCTTCTAGAAGATATCTACATTTATTCAATAATTTCCTAGGTAGTCTCCATTTCCTTCCTTCCTTCCTTCCTTCCTTCCTTCCTTCCTTCCTTCCTTCCTTCCTTCCTTCCTTCCTTCTTCTTTCCTATCTCCCTCCCTCCATCCCTTCCCTCTGTTCCTCTCTTTCCCTCCCCTCTCCCTCCCCGCCTTCCCTCTCTCCCTCCCTCCCCCCCCCTCTCCCTCTCTCCTTTCTTCCTTCTTCCCTCTCTCCCTCCCTCCCTTTTCCCTTCTTCCCTCTCTCCCTCCCTCCCCTATTTCCTTCTTCCCTTCTTCCCTCTCTTCATCTCTCACCTCTCCACTTCCTTCCCTCCCTTCCCTCTTTCCTCTCTCCCCTCTCCCCTTTCCTTTTCTCTCCCTCCCCTTTTCCCTCCCTCCCCTCTCCCTTCTCCCTCTCCTTTCCTCCCTCCCCTCTTTCCTCTCTCCCTCCCTTCTCTCACTTCCTTTCCTTCCTTTCTCATCTGACATCTCTAAATAGTTTTTCATTCAATGTCATGACTAATGACTTGACGTTTTTGGGAAATGATTCATTACTTTATAATTTCAATTCAGTAACCATTTTCAGCTATGCCATAAATTTAAATCCTTTACTATCAAGTTAACATTTTTTTCTCCTGTCACTGAAATATAATGATTGGAAACTATTTTTAAAAGTTGACTCTGTTTGGAACAGCTCTTAGAGATTTGTCCTTTATACCAGCATATAACTTGTAGGGTGTCAGGGTTGCCAGGGGCCATATATCCAGCACCTAGACTCAACAGTTGCTAACGTTTTGCCATGTTTTGTTAGTTCATCTGTCTGTCCATCTCTTTGTCCATTCATCCAACCCCCTACTTACCCATCTATCCATCCTTTCATTGAATTATCCATCCATCCTTTCATTCATTTATCCATCCATCCATCCATCCATCCATCCATCCATCCATCCATCCATCCATGTAAGTTAGAGACATCAACAAACTTTACCCTTAAGGACTTTGGCAGGCATCTCCTAAATCTAAATCATCTACACAATCACCACTGTCATCACTATCATGTCTATGAAATTGGTGGTAATTTGCTAACATAAAATAAAACATAGTCCATAGCAAGATTTACTGAATTTTCCACAAAGTATCTTTTATAGCTTTTTATTTTCAATCAGGCTGTAAAGTTCATCCATTACACTTGATATTATAGCTTATTAGTCTGTGTATGAAAGAGCTTTTTTCAGGGATGAGGGTTAGAGGGAAGGCTCCTCTCTGGATACTGTGGTTACTACTAATTTTCTTTATCGGCTACCAAGGTTTTCTTTATTTTTTCGTACTCTTCTGTTATTGAGGAAATTTAATTTGTTGTACATTTTGTTGTAATTTATGAATCTGGTTTTGACTTCTGGCCCAGCTAAGAAGCTGGTTTCCTTTGATGAAACACGGGAGAAGAGGGGGAAAAAATCTGTTGATTAGAATTGTGGGAGTGCACTCTTTTTGCCTCTAACAGAACAGGCTTCCCAGGGTTCTGAGCTGCAACCTTTCTGAGAAAAGTTGTGGAAAGATTCAGTTCTCCGGTTAAAAAACAAACCCTCCAGGACCTCAGGGTTCTGTGTCTGTGATTAGATCTAAGAAAGACTGAGAATAGGAGATCGGGACTGTGCCTCCTCACCCATGGCTCATCTAGAGCCTGGACGCAATGGGTAACAGACACACCTCCAGGCTTCAGGATTACCGTACCTAGGGTAGGACTGAGCCTTTCTTCCCCTTACGTGACTTTGGGGGAGAGGAATTTGGCATAGCTTAGATCACAGAGTAAGGCCTTTTCTACCCATGAGTTTGGTTGATAGTCAACGTAACATTGTAAAATTAGATGAGGTTTTTTTGTTTTGTTTTGTTTTGTTTAGACAGGGTCTCACTCCATTGCCCAGGCTGGAGTGCAATGGCCTGATCTCGGCTCACTGCAACCTCCGCCTCCAGGGTTCAAGCAATTCTCCTGGTTTGCCCCCCTAGTAGCTGGAACTACAGATGCCCGCTGCCGTGCCTGGCTAATTTTTTGTGTGTGTTTGTTTGTTTCTTTGTTTTGAGGCGCAGTTTCGCTCTTGTTATCCAGGCTGGAGTGCAATGGCGCGATCTCAGCTCACCGCAACCTCCGCCTCCTGGGTTCAGGCAATTCTCCTGCCTCAGCCTCCTGAGTAGCTGGGATTACAGGCATGCGCCACCATGTCCAGCTAATTTTTTGTATTTTTAGTAGAGACGGGGTTTCACCATGTTGACCAGCTGGTCTTGAATTCTTGACCTCAGGTGATCCACCTGCCTCAGTCTTTCAAAGTGCTGGGATTACAGGTGTGAGCCACCATGCCCGGCCTCAGATGAAGTTTTTAAGTGTGTTTTTTATGGCCATGACATTTTACAGGCAAATATATCACTTACAAAAGTTTTAGGACAGATTATCACCTAACTCCCAGACATTGCCTCTGCCTCCATTTTTCAGCCTTGTCTTGCCCTAGCCCAGAGACAAGCCACAGCTACAGGTTTTACTTCCAAAAGAGAAAACTCGGTGGAATGTTCCTCTGCCTCAAGCGATACTGCCTACCTGCAGACATGTTTTGTCTTGCCTACACCTGATGTAAAACAAAACAAAACAAAACAAAAATTCTGAGAGACATATGCCCATTCAGAGCTTTGATATAAAATACGGCTTTCCCATTAGACTTGAAAATTGGAGGCAAAATTGGCTAGTGCTGAGTAGACGCATCAGAAGGGCCTGTGGTCTCCAGCTTATGCAGTCTCCACCATGCCTTATTGTCTCCCTTCTCAATGTAAGCAGCCTCACACACTCCTGCTACTTGCTGAGGCATTGTACACGTTTAAGTTTGCTGCCCTTGGTCCCTTGGTTCCAAAGAGTTTTAGGTGTGATGCAAGTTGCAAGCTCCCAAGTGACTGTTTTTTTACTTCCTTCAGCCCTTTCATGGCTCCAAACCTTTGGTATTGGTTTGATGTCACTGGGTTGCTCCAGGCAAGTCCCATGTGGCCCTCACTATTTTATCAACTGTAATGGTCTTATGGAAGACAGGGCTTGGAACATCACCAGACCCTTCTTCAGAGGACCTGGGATAACTCTCCATATGGATTTTCGTTTGGGAAGAGAGATGCTCCTACTGGAATAACTGGTTTTCCCTTTGAAACAGGGAGTCCTGCAGCTTCTAGGATGCTTAGAATCGGAATTGTTGCTTGCTGTCTAAGGTCTAGAGTATTTGTCTTATTCTTAACTACATTTTAAATCCTTGCCCTTTTCTCCCCTACTTTAAATGAAGTCTATCTCTAATTTATGTTATTTAAGCAATGACAGATTACTTTATTTGTAGACAAAGTATAAATAAGATATCCAAGTTAGAAGTGTTTCTATGTCAGTTTCATTGTGTGTGTTTGTTTCTTTGTTTCTATTAAGTTGGAGTTTCACTCTTGTTGCCCAGGCTGGAGTGCAGTGGTGCAATCTCAGCCTCCTGGTTTAAGCGATTCTCCTGCCTCAACCTCCTGAGTAGCTGGGATTATAGGCATGCACCACCACACCCAGCTAATTTTATATTATTAGTAGAGATGGGGTTTCTCCATGTTGGTCAGGCAGGTCTCAAACACCCGACCTCAGGTGATCCGCTAGTCTTGGCCACCCAAAGTGCTGGGATTACAGGCGTGAGCCACTGCACCTGGTCTCCTTTGTGGTCTTTTTAATCTCAGGCCAGATGCGCTTTACATACCAACCTTGGTTGTTTGTAAGGGAAGAGGAATTTGAATACCTTACATAGACCTGAGAGTTGAGCAGCTGAGCTCATGGATGTTGCTCTTAATCAGGGTCCAGAACTAGGGAGTGAGTGAGCTGGGATTTGAACTCCACTTTTCAAATTTTCATGACTTGTGGTCTTTCTGCCAGCACTACCCTGTGCCAGCCACCACCCCTGCTGCTGTTTTGGAAGGAGCCAAGCCATCAGCTGTTGCTTTTGAATTTATACACAATCTAGCAGCTGCTTCTTCGAGCCCTTTTAAATTAGCATTAAATACACTTTCATCAGCCCTGAGGTTTCAGCCAATGAGGTTTTGTTTATTTTGTTTTTTTTGTTGTTGTTGTTTTGAGCATAGTCTCACTCTGTTGCCCAAGCTGGAGTGCAATGGCACTATCTCAGCTCACTGAAACCTCCGCCTCTCGGGTTCAAGTGATTCTCCTGCCTCAGCTTCCCATGTAGCTGAGATCATAGGTGCCCCCCACCATGCCCAGCTAATTTTTGTATTTTTAGTAGAGATGGGGTTTCACTGTGTTGGCCCAGCTGGTCTGGAACTCCTGACCTCGTGATTCACCACCTCTGCCTCTCAAACTGCTGGGATTACAAGCATGAGCCACCATGCCTGGCCAGCCAAGGAGCTTTCAAGGAGCCAAGCCTTTATTTATTGATTTTTTTCCTCCTGTGAACATTTAAAAACATATTTTTGCTGTTCCTTCTCCATGGTACCTGAGTCATGAACTCCCGACAGCGTTTCCTTCCCGTGGGCTCTTCTTTAGATCACTTGTTTGTTATCTGAGGGGTTCATTAATAACCAGGGCATCTGATTCTTATCATTACCCTCAGCTCACTGTATCTTCCTCTCTCATGCACAGGGCTGTAACCTTTTACACTCTACTTTTTTGGAATGCTGTACTTTTTTGTAAAATTTTAATTAGGGTAATGCATTGACATGGTTCAGCGTTCAAACAATGGAAAGGGTGAGTGTGGAGATTTTGTCTCCCCACTTTTCCCACCGGTCCTGTTACCTTCTTCAGAGGCTTCTGGAATTTTCAGATGAATGAGAATCCTTTCAGAAATAGTCTCTGCAAACTCCAGCACACCCATAGGGCTAGGGTGGGTCTTAGTGAAATGGCTGCAGGCTAAGTATGCGGTTTTGCACTCTGCACAATTCACGGTATCTCACAGAGACTTTTTCATATTAATACATGAAGAAAAATATATGCATACTGCTTCAAGATGATCCATTGCAACGTTGTCCTGAAATTTATTCAGGCGTTCTTTGCTGATGGTTGTTAGGCTTGTATCCATTATTTTGCTTTTATGAACAACACCATAATCTAGTACACATTTGATGTCACTAGACTAGTGTATGTATCACTGAATACAAAGGATCCATTCTGTTCCTGGAAAGGATCCATTCCTAGAAGAGGAATTCTGATCAATATCGCCAACTTTCTCTCTGTTGGGGTTGAACCAGTTGACATGTTTACCTAGCAATGGGAAAATCCCTTTCCCTAACTATCCATTTTTCTTCTTCTCTTCCCCTCCTTTCCCTTCTTTTTTTCCTCTTCTTTTCTTCCCTTTATCCTTTTCTTTCTCTCCTTCCTTCCTTGCCATTTAAAACATACTGATAACTTGGCAGCACAGAGCAGTGATTAAACTCACCCACTAAGGCTCAACTTGGTGGCTCACACCTGTAATCCCAGCACTTTGAGAGGCCAAGGGGTGCAGATCACAAGGTCAGGAGTTTGAGACCAGCCTGACCAACGTGGTGAAACCAGGTTTCTACTAAAAAATCACAAAAAATTAGCCAGGTATGGTGGTGTGCACCTGTAATCCCAGCTGCTCAGGAGGCTGGTGCAGGAGAATTGCTTGAACCTGGGAGGCAGAGGTCGTAATGAGCCCAGATCGCATCACTGCACTCCAGCCTGGGCAACAGAGCAAGACTCTGCTTCTAAAACAAAAAAAGAAACAAATACACAAAAAACCCACACACTCACCCCACCCTACCTGAGAATCTGAATTCTGTCTCTTCTGCTTTTGTGAATTCTTGATCGCCCAGTCATGTACATCAAAGCTTCACCTGCCAAGCTGGTGTGGATTAGGCCAGGACTTCGTAGTGTGATTCAAATCACCCACTGATTGTTTTTTCCTTTTCTTCCCCTTTCTGGGGGAGTACGTCTTTCATGGAGAGCAGGGCCTTCCAGCTGCTTAGATGACCAATCCACCCTTGCCAGGGAAGAGCTGTTAATGGCAAATGCCAAGTGAGCTGGTGTTCTGTCCCTGTGGCCTCCTTGCTCACAAGAGCCAGGAATAAAAAGCCACGTAACCTCTGGATGAGTCCCTCGGCCATGTGGAAGTGAAATGAATATCCAAGACGAAGCATAGGCAATCTGGAGAAAGACACCATGGACT
Organism: Saguinus oedipus; assembly: GCA_031835075.1. NCBI lineage: Eukaryota > Metazoa > Chordata > Mammalia > Primates > Cebidae > Saguinus > Saguinus oedipus. The sequence continues at coordinate 37,221,406 of CM063189.1, forward strand.
CTTCCAAATGATTGCAGGGATATTTAGAATTTTTTCCCGAGTTCCCTCTGAAATATAAAGCCCATATCCCATGAATTGATTAAAAAGCACCAGACTATTACAGTTCCAGTCATCTTGAAACTGAGCAAGAATGTGTCATCCATGGAGCTGGAACATAGGAACACTTTTTAATTATTTTTATTTTATCATTTTTAAGAATGAAAAGTCCTTCTCTTGTTTTGGTAATGATTTAATGACAGAAACTCACCCACCCACCACTTGGGTGTCCAAGAACTGCCAGTACCACGTAGCCCACAATAAACAATTGGCCTTTTACCGTGGATGGTTCAAGTTAGTTTGAAATGAGAAATTGCCGGTGACCTGAAACCCATCATTATTAACCTTGTGGCACAGCATTGCCATAACCAGTAGCCAACTCTCATTTTTCCTTTTCTTCGTGTTTTTTTTTTTTTTTTTTTTGGTTGGAAGAAGGTTTCATTGATGAAAGTTGGCTCAGTTCTTTTTTGAGTTAAGTGGTCAGACCACCAAGAAGAATTACTTTCCTTTGATTGGGAACAGGTTCTAATACAGATGTCCTTTACATGGGTGATCCACTTCTCTCTTAGATTCCACAATCTGTTTGAGCTGTGTTTATATATAGACACCTGCCCACAGAGACCATGTGGAGAAGCATCTGCGTGTCCCCGCCTCTCTTCTAAAGGAATTGCCTTCTAGTAATACATGTTTTTATAGCTTAAGTTCATTTTTAATGAATGAGTGGCTTATTTCTTCATCCAGAAGAACAAATGACAAAAAGAAAACTGTGATGATTTGAGAACTGCATTTATGGAATAATAACATTCGTGCTATCTCTGGACATAGATGATAATTACAGTATGTGATTCTGGAAGGGTAAGTCTAGCTGTTCCCAGTGTGTCTCCATGGGATGTGATGTGTTGCTTCAGAAGATTAGGGATTTGCTAAAGATTTTCTTTCCCATGTGGCAATAGGTATTTCAGAACCCTGCCTTATGGTATCCACAGAAGTCCCCAGAGTTGTATGAGAGTTTATCTGGGCACCCTTCCCAAAGACAGACCCCCTGTGCAGCTCCATCTATTCATTCTATTTATAATGTTATTCCTGGGTATTGGGCTTGCTTCCATTTGTGGCCAGGAGAGGACATTTCTTACTCCAGATCAAAGAGTTGAGACATTGCCTTCCCACAATTCCCAGTGAGCCCAACTCCTTGCCACAATTGCCACCCCACGCCTTCTCCAAATTCCTGACGAGCGCCATACCTTCCCACAATTCCCTGTGAATCTCACTCCTTCCCACAACCCCAGTGAGCCCCTCTCCTTCCCACAGTTCCCCATGAATCTCACTCCTTCCCACAACCCCAGTGAGCCCCATTCCTTCCCACAATTCCCCGTGAATCTCACTCCTTCCCACAACCCCAGTGAGCCCCTCTCCTTCCCACAATTCCTTGTAAATCTCACTCCTTCCCACAATCCCCACTGAGCCCTTTCCCACAATTCCCAGTGAACCCCACTTGTGTGGTGTGTCTGTGAGTAGCCTGCCCCCTCTCCTTATTACAAGTTTCCAGTATTATCTCTTTTATAACCCATTTCCAACCTTTTGGGTTTTTTTGTTCAGCATTTCCTGTGACAGTTCTCCATATGTTTGTTAGACAATAGTTAGTTACCCATTAATAACTTCCAACTTTTTGAGCCTCTGCCATATCGTATTTTCCCTGGGATTTCTATGCTGTGGCTACTTGGTAGGACCGGACTTACCAAGAACTGAAGCAACATCTGTTAGCAAAGGTATTTTTTTGTGAAGTAAGGAACTAACTACCTGTTCACTCCTGCCCATTCATTGCTAGCAGAATGCCTGGTGTCCAATAAAAGCTTGTTGAACAAGTGAATACAGCATGCTTTGAGGCTCTGGAGACCGTAAATGTTGCTTTATATGGCACAAAGGACTTTGAGGATGTGTCAAGTTCAGGATCTTGAGATGGGGAAGTGAACCTGAACTACCAAGGAGGGCCCTAAGTGCAATGATAAGTGTTCTTATGAGAGGGAGGCAAAGGAGACTGTGACTAGGAGAGAGGAGGAAACAGGGAGGAGAGGTGAAGCAGCTGTGAGTCAACAAGCTGGTGGCTTCTAGAAGCCAAAAGAGATGAGAAATGGATTATCTTCTGGAGGGTTCAGAAGGAAACAGCTGTGCTGACATCTTGATTTTTTAACTCAGGTTGATTTTGGACTTTTGACCTCCAGAATGATAAGAGAATAAAAGTGTTGTTTTAAAATCTAAGATGGTGGTTATTTGTTTTAGCAGTGATCAGAAACTCATACAAGCATGAATGCTAAGACTAATACCCTCCACATACTGAGCCCTTAACCTTCCTTTTCAAGGGAGATTTTGCAGATTGCTACCTTTCTTGCTCTCCTTCCTCTTCTCCTTTTACTGAAAAGATATTTACTGGATGTCTAGCATGTTAAAGACTGTACCTTTAAAAAAGAAATCACACTCTGATTTAGCGCAGTTTCCATTGTGGTCAAGCACCATGCCCATCCGCTTCAGAACCAAGATCAGAGCCATGTATGACAGCCCGGAATGTGTCAGCTGATGGAGGAATGGGGCTGACATATCTGCACTGGCTGAGTCAACCTTCCTGTGGTGCATGCCCCAGCAGGGACTGGACTTCGATCCCAGCTTTCCCAGTCAGGCCTTCATTTTTCTCTGATGATGAGAGCTTTAGAAATAGGCAGTTTAGTGTGGGAGTGCAGGCCCATGAGGCCATCAGAGACCGGGTCTACCTCAGTCTTTCCTTGGAGCCTTATCCTGTGGCTGCTCCACCTCCAGGTATGGCGTCTGTCTCCCACCCAGGAAGAAGGGGGAAAGTGAAGGACACGAATCACATGCCACCTTACCCTATGCAATCCCCTAGCATGTCAGTGGCCAGAACCATGTCACACAGCCATGCAGAGCTGCAAGAGAGTCTGCAGAGCTGATTGCCCCTGGCTGGGTGAATGTAAACCAAAAACAAATTCTAAGCTCCCTGACAGACAGAATGGATCCCCACCTGTAGGCCAAGGGGATTCCAAAATAAACCTGAAAAAGTAATTCAGGCAGTGATGGGAAGAGGGGGTCAGACATGACTTATTATATTGTCTTTTTTTTTTTTTTTTTAATTCAGGCACAACTGACTGGAGTTAACATTAAAACAGAGATTTTAAGACTGACAAAACAGACTCTTTGTAGCAATAAGATACCAAATTTCCATCTCACTCTAGTATAGCATCACGTTGCAGATAGCAGGCCCTGAAAGAAATCAAATTATTTTACCCCAAAATATATTTCTTTGTTTTATTTTGAAATGCCCCTGCAAAGCTGTCTCTTGTGGGGAAAGTCTACTTTCTGTAGAGAGCACACTTCCCTTTTTAGGTCTTTTCCTGATTCAGGAGAGAGATTCACTAGGTGTCTGGCACTTCTTTGGGTTTGATAAGAGACATTTACCATCTATTCTCTCTGAAGCCTGTTACCTGGAGGCTCCATCTGCATATTAAGAACCTAGGTCTTCACCTTATCTTAACCCAGACAGTCCTTTCTATTGATGTCAGGTGTTTAGCTAATAACTCTTTTTAAAAAAATTAAAAAAATTTTTTTTTAATTAGAGACAGGTTTCACCATATTGGCCAGGCTGGTCTCAAACTTTTGACCTCGTGATTCGCCCACCTCAGTCTCCCGCAGTGCTGGGATTTACAGGCCTGGTCACCGCTCCTGGAGGTAATAACTCTTAACCAATTGCCAATCAGAAAATCCTCGAATCCACCTGATAGGATTTGGCGGCATCCCCACCCAAAATCAGACAGTCCTTTTTATTGATCTCAGGTGATTACCTAATAACTCTTGTAACCAATGACCAATCTGAACATCGTTGAATTCACCTGATGTGGTTTGGCTGAATCCTCACATCAAATCTCGTCTTGAATTGTAATCCTCCACGTGTCAAGGGAGAGGCCAACCAGGTGGATGTAAATGAATCATCGGGTGTGGCTTCCCCGTGCTTTACTCGGGATAGTGAGTTCGCAGGTGATCTGATGTTTATAAATAAGTGTTTAGTAGGTCCTTCCGTGTTCATTCTCCTTCCTGCCACCTTGTGAATAAGATGCCTTGCTTCCCCTCCGCTTTCTGCCATGATTGTAAGTTTCCTGAAGCCTCCCCAGCCATGCTGAACTGTGAGTCAAGTAAACCTCTTCTCTTGATAAATTACCCAGTGTCAGGCAGTTCTTGATAGCAGTGTGAGAATGGACTAACATCACGTATGACCAGGAAGGCTCCTTCCCCATCACTTTGGGTTGTCCTTCCGTTCCGAACCAAACTAATGTACAGCTTGCATATATTGATACAAGTCTGCCTGTAACTTTCTCCCCTAAAATGTGTAAAATCATGCTGTAACCCAGCCACCTTGGACACATGTTCCCAGGACCTCTTGGGATGGTTTCAGGCTCTGGTCACTCATGTTTGGCTCAGAATAAACCTCTTTAAACGTCTTAGAGTTTCATTCTTTTCATGAACATACTTGACTAGGCAGAATTAAACAGGAATGCTGATAATAAAGAGAAATGAAAGGAAAATGGGATGTCAGTGTGCATGCAGCAATGTCTGTCACTGTGGTTCTGAAGTCTGACTTTCTTCCTGCCTCCACTATCTGGACCATGACTTGTTGCTTAATTGTTCTCAGTTTGAGGGTTCTCCTGTGTAAAATAGGGATAATAATTGGAGGCATGGTAGGATTTGGGGGAGGATTAAATGTTATACGCATGAAGTACTTAGAGCCAGGGTCTGGCCGTTACTGTGTATTTAGTTACTGTCACTGCTGTGATCTGCACAGTTACTATGGTCGTCTTCCCTTCCTCCTCCTTCCCCCTTTCTTCCTCTTTTTCTTTCTCATCATCATCACCATCATCCGTAGCTACTCTCTTGCCCCACCGTGTTAAACCCACCTGTTTTTGTTCCTGCTGATCACATATCCAAAAGTAATTCAGAATTTTTCGTAAGAACATTCATTTATTGTGTTTCTACCTACAGATTTTCTTTTGTTAGACACAGAATCCTCTGAAATTCCACCTCCATAGTTCGTGGCTTTCTTAGAAAAGTGTGCTCCTGGGCTTCGTCTCACACCTCCTGGCCCATGTTTGGTGTGTGCTAACACATGCACACACATGTACAACCTATACTAGGTTTGTTGACCGAACGAGTTAATGGTTCACTGAACAAACACATGTTGATTATACTCCTTGTGAAGCGAATTTGTTTTCATCTCTGAGAGCAAGGCTCAATCACCAGATTGCCGACTTTGGCTGTGTATCTAAAGGATGTTCCACTGTAGCTGATAAGTGGACCCGAATGTGCAGTAAGACTGGTGGTCACCAGAAGGCATGCCACTCTCGTGCTCCTGCACGGGGCTCAGGCCATGAGCCAGTCACAGCGGAAAAAACATGCTTCGTGTCAGCACGTTTGGCGAGTCTCTGGGATTGGGTATTTACAGGCCAAAACCTTGCTCTTGGGACTTTGCTTCCACTAGCAAGGGAAAGGCTTGGGAGAAAGGAATTTTTCTCACCCTTGCTTGCTCTCAGAGTGGGGTCAGCCCGTTTCCATCCCTTTTCAATGTTTTAGCCCCTGAGAAAACCCAGTTCAATTCCCAGCAAGACATGAGCTTCCCTAAGGGAGCACGAGAGCCACCTCTGAGGGTAGGGGCACCCTTGTCACGGTGGACAAGAGCCAGGCCTGGCATTGGAGTGGATGCTCGGGAAGCCCCAGAGAAATCGACAGGGAGTGAGTGCAAGAGCCAGGTTTCAAAGACCTAGTGCGCTAAAAGTCTGCCCTCATTTGTGATTTGCAAATAGTTCCCCAGAAACCATGGGGTACAGATGCAGGGCTTGTGAAAAGTACCAGACATCCTGTGGGTTCAAGAAAAAAAGGAGAAGTGGGGGAGGGTGTGGTGTGAGCAATTTCTGGCAGCTTTGTGGGTGTTTATTATGTCTTGGTGGCACAGCGTGGGTGGACTGGTGCTTTGCTTTCCGTTGCATTCCCAGTATGTCTTTAGCTCATTTGTTTTTGGTAATCCAAGGCCCAGTGTGTATCAACAAATTCCTTCCTTGCTCATCTAAGCAATGAATGCTTAACAGATTCAAGCTTGGAGAATTCAGTTCCTACCACAAGCTCCGGAATGGAGAATTTATAACTAGAAGGGAGACAGAAGGTGTGCTGAGAGGTACTCAAACTGTCACTTCCTTCACCCTCAGGAGCACTGAGCAGACACTGATTCCTCTGCAGTTGCTGGGCTTTTGAGCTGCTTCCCTTCCTGGGCAGATGTGTGTTAACTGTTTCATGACCAGCAATGCCATAACACTGAGCAAGTGATGTGACCTTACGTATGTGCAGAAATGCAGGTGAATGGGGTTAAAGAATCCAAACTCAACTTTCTAGTGTTTGTCTGTAGGAGAGAGAAGGGGAGTAGGAGAAAACAAGCCAAAGGCAGACTTCAGTCTGGTTTATAATGCTTCAGTTTTTTTTTAAGGGGAAAAATGTTCATGTATTACTTATGTAATAAAAATTAATTTTTAAAGGCAGCCTAGGGGGTATTCATTTTCTATGGCTGCCATAACAGATTGCCTCAAACTTAGTGACTTGAGATATCACAGACTTACTTTCTTACCATTCTGGAGGTCAGAAGTCTGACACAGGTCTCCCTGGGCTAAAATCAAGGTGTTTTCAGAGCTGTGTTCTTTTTGGATGCTGTAGGGGAGAATCAAATTTTCTGGCCTTTTCTAATTTATAGAGACTGCCCGTGTGCCTCAGTCCATAGCTGCTCCTGCCACCTTGTAGCTGGCAACATCGGGCTGAGTTCTCCGATGGCCACATGTCTGGTTCTTTCTCTTCTGTCTTCCTCTCTTAATTTTAAGGGCCCCTGTGATTTCATTGGTTTCAGCTGGATAGCTATCAAGCCTCATCTTATTTAAAGGTTAGCTGACTCACAACCCTAATTCTGTATGCAACCTTAATTCATATAACCTAGTATAGTCACAGATTTTATTTAATTGAATTCAACTTTACAGTATCTTTTGTAGGGAATACTTGTAGCTCCTTTTTCATTTGAAAACTTTAAAGACGGAAATGCTTTTATTGCTAGTAAGTGGCCAGCTGGGGTTGTAGGTCTAATTCTGTTTAAGATGGAGTTTTGCTAGTCACCCAGGCTGGGGTGCAATGGCGCTATCTCAGTTCACTGCAACCTCTGTCTCCCGAGTTCAAGCAATTCTCCTGTCTTAGCCTCCTCAGTAGCTGGGATTACGGGTGTCCTCCCCTCTCTCTTCCCCCTCTCTCTTCCCCCTCTCTCTTCCCCCTCTCTCTTCCCCCTCTCTCTTCCCCCCCCCTCTCTTCCCCCCCCCTCTCTTCCCCCCCCCTCTCTTCCCCCCCCCTCTCTTCCCCCCCTCTCCCTTCCCTCCCCCTCTCCCTTCCCTCCCCCTCTCCCTTCCCTCCCCCTCTCCCCCTTCCCTCCCCCTCTCCCCCTTCCCTCCCCCTCTCCCCCTTCCCTCCCCCTCTCCCCCTTCCCTCCCCCTCTCCCCCTTCCCTCCCCCTCTCCCCCTTCCCTCCCCCTCTCCCCCTTCCCTCCCCCTCTCCCCCTTCCCTCCCCCTCTCCCCCCTCCCTCCCCCTCTCCCCCCTCCCTCCCCCTCTGCCCCCCTCCCTCCCCCTCTCCCCCTCCCTCCCCCTCTCCCCCCTCCCTCCCCCTCTCCCCCCTCCCTCCCCCTCTCCCCCCTCCCTCCCCCTCTCCCCCCTCCCTCCCCCTCTCCCCCCTCCCTCCCCCTCTCCCCCCTCCCTCCCCCTCTCCCCCCTCCCTCCCCCTCTCCCCCCTCCCTCCCCCTCTCCCCTTCCCTCCCCCTCTCCCCTTCCCTCCCCCTCTCCCCTTCCCTCCCCCTCTCCCCCTTCCCTCCCCCTCTCCCCCTTCCCTCCCCCTCTCCCCCTTCCCTCCCCCTCTCCCCCTTCCCTCCCCCTCTCCCCCTTCCCTCCCCCTCTCCCCCGTCCCTCTCCCCCGTCCCTCTCCCCCGTCCCTCTCCCCCGTCCCTCTCCCCCGTCCCTCTCCCCCGTCCCTCTCCCCCGTCCCTCTCCCCCCTCCCTCTCCCCCCTCCCTCTCCCCCCTCCCTCTCCCCCCTCCCTCTCCCCCCTCCCTCTCCCCCCTCCCTCTCCCCCCTCCCTCTCCCCCCTCCCTCTCCCCCCTCCCCCTTCCCCCTCCCTCTCCCCCCTCCCCCTTCCCCCTCCCTCCCTCTCCCCCTCCCTCTTCCCCGCTTCCCTTTCCTTTCCCTCCCTGTCCCTCTTATTTTAGGTAAAGCACTGTTCCTTCCCCAGGAGTGATTGTGTTTGTTATAGTGTGATGAAGACTGGCTACTGCACCTTGCAGATAGATGGTGTCAATCCTAAGATCTGCGGGAAAGCATCCACACAAAGAATGGTCCTCCTATATTGTCAATAGTATTGAGGCCGAGAAACTGTGCTAAGGCACAGGGCAAGTATGAAGCAGGATAATGGCAGAGAAGAGTACTTTGCCTCCTTCCCAGAGCCAGAGGGTGTGTGTGACCGTGGGTGTATGTGTGTGCACACATGCTTGTGTGAAGTAGAGAAACCTGGTGTTTTCTCTTTTTGAAGGCTGCCTCATCTATGTTCTGGACTCCTATTTTCTGTTGACTCTGTCCAGAGAGTTAGCGACTGAGCAGGTGTGCCTCACCACTGGCCCCTTCACAGTGTCCTCACCTTGACTTATTAGAGCATTTTATTCCCCCTTCAGTGTTTATGACATCCAAAGACTTGGTTGAACCATGTGGAAATGAGAGTGGACAGTGAGACTATTATCATTCATTTTCACTCCCCATAAACATCTTCTGTTTCTGTTTTAGAAGACATTGCTAATTCCCTCATGCCCTGGGTTCACATGTTTCTTTTTCTGCCTGGGTTTGAAAGTAAAGTGGTAGTGACTTTTTCCTTATGGCTGCTGAAAAGGTTCCACAGTATTTGGACCACTGCCTGCTTCTACCCCGGAGCACAAAAGATCCAGGCATAGAAATTGGTTCTAACAATATCCTTTTAGAAAACACCAAGGGAATGTGAGTCACTTTCCTCTTGATTTAAAGGCGCTGTGTCCTTCAAATTCAGAGTTAGAGGATGACATGTACCTGATCTCTACTTCCTGTGGGCAGGGGACCGTAATTGAATGGCTGTGGAAACCCAGAAGCAGCCTACAGAAACCCTTAGGAGCCCTGAGTCTGGGAAGAATTTATTTTATTTTTTGGTTTATCTGTGTTTAAATTTCTAGGAAAGTTTTGGTTTTGATGGGAATGGAGACAGGAATCGGAGAGAATGCATAAAGGAGAGGGGAATTTGCGGCTTTCTATGCTGGATGGAGGCGTGGCATACCTTTGGGTGTTTTTCTTTGCAAGCAACGGAAAAGACTTCGGATAGCTTGAGAAGGAAGACATGAGACTGAATGTGATAGGAGTTCGGTTGCTTTTAACAGAAGCTAAGCCACACTGTGGCTCATTTTCCAGAGTGGGCAGCGCAGGCTTGATGCAGCTGCAGCCCCGTGCATCCCAGGCTCTGTCTTTCTAGGGACATGGCTTTTATCCTTCTCCCTGGGGACCTGTGGTCACCACAAGCAGGAAGTCATGGACTCCTCTCTTCATGGCAAGGCCTTTGGCTTGAATCCTCTTTCTTCCTTTCATGTACGATTCTTCAGCTCTAGATTCACATTCTCAGGAGAGAATCTGGTTGCCTATTTTTGGTCAAGCATCATTTCCTCTGAGCTGAAAACCCTGGGAAAGTTGGAATCCGCAAGAGCTTCTTCATGCCACATATCCACGACACTTCTTAGAAGTGAAGGATTAAATTGAATAAACCTGATGTTTTTTTTCTTTTACCCATAAGACTGAGAGAAAGGATGGAAAAGAAAGCTATGTAGCCTTTAGTGGGTAACTGCCCGGCAAGTCAGCCTGTGAACAATGGAGCCCAAAGCGTATTGGATTTGTCCCTCTATTGACAATCTTCACCCTGTGCACAACCTACTTTTTCTTTGGGAGATGAAGAAAGCTATTTGGGAGGTTCTTCTGAGAAAGCCCAGTGTTTAGGCCCCTGCTTCCCCCTCCTCCTCCATAACCTCTTAAGGCTCATCTAGGGCCTTTCTCTTCTCTAAAGAAAAAAAAAGTCCAGGCAGGGAGGCTTAAGCCTATAACCCCAGCACTTTGGGAGGCTGAGGTGGGTGGATCACCTGAGGTCAGGAGTTCAAGACCAGCCTGGCCAACATAGTGAAACCCCATCTCTACTAAAAATACAAAATTAGCCAGGTGTGGTGGTGAGCACCTGTAATTCCAGCTATTTGGGAGGCTGAGGCACAAGAATCGCTGAAAACCCACGAGGCGGAAGTTGCAGTGAGCCAAGATTGTACCACTGCACTTCATTCTGGGTGAAATGAGCATTACTCTGTCTCAAAAATAAATAATTTTTCTTCACTTCTGTGCTTACTGATTTGTGGTCCATATATTTGTTACTTTAATTAATTGGGAGTTCTTAAGACAAAAATATTAAGACCACAACATTTAGGCTTATATTTGGATTCTAATAGCTTTGGATAAATTAATGCATTAAGTCTGCCTTTCCTTCTGTTTTCTCATCTGTAGCATAGGAATAGTACCCATGTTATAGGCTTGCTGTGGGGAGTAAATGGGATAGTAAATGCTAAGTGCTTTCAGCTGTACTGTACCTACATAATTTCTGTAAGTACTGGCCATTGTGAAAATTATTTTTGCTTGGGAGGCTGAGGCAGGAGAATTGCTTGAACCCAGGAGGCAGAGGTTGCGGTGACCCGAGATCACGCCATTGCACTCCAGCCTGGGTAACAAGAGCAAAACTCCGTCTCAAAAAAAAAAAATTATTTTTGCTGGCGGGGTGGTGCGTGCATGTAATCACAGCACTCTGGGAGGCCGAGGCGAGCGGATCACCTGAGATCAGGAATTACAGACCAGCCTGACCAACATCGTAAAATCTGATCTCTACTAAAAATACAAAATTAGCTGGGCATGGTGGCACATAAATGCCATCCCAGCTACTTGGGAGGTTATGGCAGGAGAATCACTCGAACCCAGGAGACGGAGGTTGTGGTGAGCTGAGATCCCACGATTGCACTCCAGCCTGGGCAACAAGAGCGAAACTCTGTCTCAAAACAAATTATTTTATTTATTTATTTTTTGAGATCAAGTCTTGCTCTGTCGCCAGGTGCCAGGCTGAAGTGCAGTGGCATGATCTCAGCTCAGTGCAGCCTCTGCCTCCTGGGTTTAAGCAATTGTCCTGCCTCAGCCTCCCAAGTAGCTGGGACTACAGGCATGTGCCACCACGCCCAGCAAATTTTTGTATTTTTTAGTAGAGACAGGGTTTCACCACGTTGGCCAGGATGGTCTTAATCTCTTGACCTCGTGATCCGCCCACCTCAGCCTCCCAAAGTGCTGGGATTGCAGGCGTGAGCCACCGTGCCCAGCCTACTTTTAACACTTTTATTCTGGTACAGTTATAGGAAGTTAAAAAAATAGTACAAAGGGGATCCCTATTCTTTTTTTTTTTTTTTTGAGATGGAGTCTTGCTCTGTTGCCAGGCTGGAGTGCAGTGGCATGACCTCGGCTCACTGCAAATTCTGTCTCCTGGGTGCAAGCGATTCCCCTGCCTCAGTCTCCCGAGTAGTTGGGACTATAGGCGTGCACCACCATGCCTGCCTAATTTTTTGTATTTTATAGAGACTGGGTTTTACCATGACCAGGATGATCTCGGTGTCATGACCTTGTGATCCACCCGCCTCGGCCTCCCAAAGTGCTGGGATTACAGATGTGAGTCACTGTGCCCAGCCAATTCCTGTTCTTTTCATTCACTTTTCTACAGTTATGACTCCTTAGGTAACTATAGTACAGTATCAAAACCAGGAAATGGGCATGGGTACAAGATGAGTGAATAATTTCAGGAAGGTAAAATAATGGCTGTTATTAGAATGTCCGCATCCTAATCCCTAGAAGGTATGGATATGATTTGTTACATGGAAGAGGAGAATTAAGGTTTCAGATGAAATTCACATTACTAATCCGGTCAAGTTAAAATTAGAAGATGATCCAGATTATCTGGTCAGGCACAGTATGATTCCCAGGATCCTAAAAAGGGGAGAGGGATTCGGATGAACCAGGCAGTGAGATGGCAGTGTGAGAAGGACTCAGTGACATGTTGCTGGCTTTGAAGATGGAGGGAGGTGGACATGAGCCACAGAAAGTGGGCAGCCTCTAGATGGTAGAAAAGGCAATGAGATGGATTCTCCCCTAGAGCTACCTGCAGGGGACACGCCCTACTTATGTCTTGTTATTATTTTCTTGTTTTTGAAACAGGATTTTGCTCTCACCCAAGCTGGAGTGCAGAGGCACTATCATGGCTTGTCGTGATCCTCCCATCTTAGCCTCCCAAGTAGCTGGGATTACAGTGTGTGCTGCCTTGCCTGGCTAATTTTTTTTGTATTTCTAGTAGAGATGGGGTTTCATCATTGCCCAGACTGGTCTAGAACCCCTAGGCTGAAGTGATTCCTGTCCCCAGCCTCCCAAACTGCTGGGATTACAGGACCCTGCTGATGTCTTGATCTTAGCCCCTTGAGATCCCAGTTGGTCTTCTGGATCTAGAACTGTCAGACAACAAATATGTGTTATTTCAAGCCATGAATTTCTTAATGTGTCAGATAGCGATGGAAATAATACACATTCTATGACATTTAATCACATGGGCAGGTTCATTTAACTATTGCCATCTGAACAGAGGTCCCTGTGCTACCCTCTGAAGTCACGCCCACCAGCCTCCACCTTTAGCCTTTCTTGCAGCCTGTGAGGAAGTAAAGCTCTTTTATTCTTCAGGCATCACCTCACGATGTCTCCTCTGCCTGGGAGGCACTTGCACTGGTTTTCCTGGATAAATCATCGTCTTAAGTCCTCCGACAACCCCTCTCTGACCATCTGATCCTAAAATGAACTCCCCGCAGTGTGAACTCGCATTACGTGTTTTAACTTTATTTTGTAACACTTGTGATGTATGGATAATGGTATATTTGGGCTAGAGTATTTGGTTGATCTGCCTCCCCAAGAAGCCTGGAAACTTCACAGGGGCAAAACCTTAGCTTTACTCAGTGTTGATTTCTCAGCTTCGTGTTTGTGGCTGTACAGAGAGTAGGAGCCAAGAAAATCTTCACTGCATATACAAGCAAATGGCAGCATTCAAGATATGGAACTGAAGTTTTCTCTGGGTTTTTAAGTGGAAGAGCACATAAGCATTATAAGCAATTCTACCTGCATTTACTCAACAGACTTTTGTTTTTTATCACCTTCTGTGTAGGCTGTCGTGCTAAACTGGTTCTGATTTGGTGTCTGGGGGTAGTTAGACTTCTGTGAACTTAAGTAGATGGTTGAACATGACTGAACCTGTATTGCACGGTGGACACATTTTGCATTTGGTTTTAACTCCCCAGCCATTTCCAGAAATAGTTTGGTTAATTAATACTGATCAAATACATCACAATAACAGCATTATTCCCCAAAGAAAGTGGACTGCCTTTGGCAAACATAATTATTTTGAGTAGAAATTGAAGAAGTAAACTTACCTCTTGGCCAAATGCTTTTTAGAATCACTCAACCAAAGATAGCAGGCTGTACCTAGGGGAAGTGAGACATCTGGATGAAGAGTGAAATATCCAGATGTTTTCAAGTATCTGGATGTTTCTAACCATCTGTTTTTCTTGGTTATTGACAAATGATCCAGCTGTTTTGCAGAAGATGGTATACCTTGCCTAACCGAAGAGAGAAGACTCTTAGAAAAATTTCATGTCGTCCCATCTGTACTAATACAGGGTCTCTGTCTTTAATTGAAGCCATGATTCGGTCAGAGAAAAGGAAGATAGCTTCATGTTTCTCCAAAGCTGTTGGCTTGCTGTGCGTGCCAGACTGCAAAGGATTTTAGGTTAATCTTGTTGTTTGCCGTTAGAGTCTGCATTGTTTGTGGCTTTATTCGATGCATAATGTCTTTGCACCTTAACCAGTAGCTTTACAGATGGCATATAAAAATACTGACGTTCAGCACTGCTAAAAACAGCCACTGCCTGAATAACATAGTGGTTTTTTAAAGTGTGGAAAAGTTGTGTACGTAAAATTTCTATTGTAAATAGAAATTTGCAGACCTCATTTGAAAATGCATCTTTCTGGAACAGGAGTTTTGGAGGCTGAGTACCACTCACCCCTTTGCTCCCTAATTTTCTTTTGTTTAAGGCAAAGCACAGGTTCTCAGTTATGTAGATACTGTTAAATTAAATCTGGAGTAGAAAGACATCATTGGAAGACTTCTTGGAACTTGAAATGGATTTGTGATCTGCCACAGGCATCCTTGTCTGATGTCTGTGGGTCTGTAGGACTGAATTTGAAGTCCTTAGAAGGATGTCCTAACAGTGAATAAAGATGTGGGGCTTGGATTTATGTGTTATCTTATTACTCTGTCATTTTCTTGAGTGGTACACCAGAGTGCATGGAAAAGCAAATGATAGGAGGCCTCGTGGTAGCGTAGTTAAGAGTGATGAGGTTGGAGTGAGAAGGCAGGCTTGGCGCCTGGCGTCAGCACACACAAGGCCCTCCCGGTCAAGGGCTGTCATCTGTTTCCAGCTATGAAGCAGAGCTCTAGAGAGCGACGTTTGGAGGCTGGGGAGAGCTGGATGGAGAGGCATATGATTCTGTTGACTTTTAGTGACATGGGCTCTTCCCAACCAAACAGATGCAAATAGACTTTATCTGTGACTGTCTGTTAAACATCCCCTAAGTGGTAGACCTGCAGAGACGGGATGTGGATGGAACGCAAATTCAAATCGGTGCAGGAGAACCGCAGCTGAAGTGGACAAACCCCAATGTCTTGCCTCAACATTTGGCTCCAAGTTTTACAAAAGCCAAACGGTCTCGATTTCGTCGTATATAAATAGGAAGATTGTGTGTTTATTTCTCACTTGCCCTGCCAGGCGGATGGTTGGTGGGGAAGACAAGGACAAAAGATTCAAAATAGCAAATGAGCCAAAATCCATCTGGATTTTGTTAATGCTGATTATGTAGTTTGTTCTATTGTTTTTAACGTCTTCCAAGCCTTCTGTGTATCAGCCAGCAGTAAGGGAAAAAGTGACATTGTGACTTTGACTCGCTTTGTAATGTAATACGTGTTACGTATTGCTAAAGTTTCTTTCTTAAAGAAATAGTGTATGATATGAATGATTAGCACTTGCTGAGTTTTTGCCACGGCCTGGATCATGCCAAAGGCTTTCACACTTGTCCCTTTTTAAACTACTCAATAACCCAGTGACATAGATGTTATTAGCCCAATTTAAGCATGGGGAAAATGGGCATTCAGAGAGATTAAGTAACTTGCTGGTAGCATCATATCGCCAGTGAGTGTGAGAGGTAGGGTTCAAACCCAGGTAGGTCTGAATTAAATCTTCGGAATCAACTCTTCATCACCAGATGTTCCTACCCCTCTAATGATTACTTTTCTTTTATGATTGTCAACGAAGTTATTCTGTGGAACAGGGTTAGGCAAACATTTTCTATAAGGGACAGATGGTATTTTATTCTTTGCACTGTGGTCTCTTCAAACTATTCAGTTCTGTCACAATAGCACAGAAGCAGCCATAGACAATACATAAGTGAATGAGGGTGGAAGTGTTTCAGTTAAAATTACTTATGGATGGCTGGGCGTGGTGGCTTACTCCTGTAATCCCAGCACTTTGGGAGGCCGAGGCGCCAATCACCTGAGGTCAGGAGTTTGGGACCAGCCTGGCCAACATGGAGAAAGCCCATCTTTAATAAAAATGCAAAATTAACTGGGCATGGTGGTGTGCACCTGTAGTCCCAGCTACTCAGGAGGCTTAGGCAGGAGAATTGTTTGAACCCAGGAAGTGGAGGCTGCAGTGAGCCAAGGTCACACCAACGCACTGCAGACTGGGTGACAGAGTGAGACTGTCTCAAAAAAGAAAGGAAGAAAAAAGTCCTCACAGCCTGCCACGATTATTTTGGGATCTTGTATTAATAATAGCAGGGAGACAGACAGTAAGCACACAAGGCTCAATCAAGGATCACGTTTTAACAGGAAACCCAACAGCTTCTGCTTTTTCTATACTCCTCCTTGTGCTCAATTTAAATAGGTTACCGGGTTATAACATGCTGTGCGGTGGGAAGAAGAGGAGGAGGAGGAAACCCCACTGATAAAGGCTGACTGTCTTCTAAGTGAATCCTGCCCACTATTGGGTGGTGAGGCTGTAGACTTTCCTTCTTGTGCTTGGCAATGAAAGAACAGGGAAGGGTGGATTCTCCATCTCCTCTTCCTCTTCGGAATCAGGAAAACATGTTTCTATTCCAAACGTTCTTTGATAAATAAGCTTGTATGTTCCTGGCTACTGCAACATATATTTTCTTTTTCTTCTGTCCAACATACTTGACTAATTACAGAGCTTGTTGAGCCTACAAGTAGATAGGAACACTGTGTGCACTCTGAAGGACTCAGGGGCCTGCCCAGGGTTGTCTGTCGTAAGGTCTGAGTAATAAGCATAGGTGACCCTTTACTGAGCAGCTGCTCAGTCCTGGGCACTCTGCTAGGCATTTTTTGGATGCATTTTCCTCCTCCAACTTGCACTTTCCCTATAAGGTTATTTCCTCCATGTTACAAGAAAAATCAATTCACAGATAATGGATGTGACTCGCTCAAGGCCACAGTAAACTTTAAGTGCCAAGTATGGGATTTGAACCTCTGTCTGCTTGATTCCAAAACCCTGACCTTTCTCACCCAGGTCATGCTGTTTCCTTCAAGGCAAGGAACTGAGATTTTCTGTTTGCAGGGAGCTGGTGGCTTCTTGTTTCCCTGATCTTAGATACTGCTCAGCTTGCTGTTGAAATGTGAACGTGAAAAGTCACGCAGCAGCAAATGTCACTGGGAATGGGAGAAATTGGAACCCTCACACTCCATTGGTGGGAATGTAAAAAGGCGCAGCTAGCTTGGAAAACAGTGGGCAGTTCCTCAAAGAGTTAAGAATTCCCATATCACCCAGCAATTCGACTCCTAGGTACGAATCAAAGAGAAATAAAATCATGGACAGAGACTTGTACATGAAGGTTTATAGCTGCATTGTTCATAATGGCCAATAGATGAAAACAACTGTAAGGTCCATCAATTGAAAAATGGAAATAAGTTGTAGTGGAATATTCCAATAGAAATGGAATATTCCATTTTCTTTTAATAAAAAATGGATGAAGTCCTGAGACATTCTATACTGCAGGTGAACCTAGTAAACATTATGCTATGTGAAAGAAGTTAGTTACGGAAGTCCATATAGGGTGCGATTCCATTCTATGAGATGTCCAGAATAGAGAAACTTCCAGAGGTAGAAAATAGATTAGTGATTGCTCAGGGGGTAGTTTGAGGTGGAGGGGATAGGAGGGTAGTAGGTAAAGGTGATGAAAATGTTTTGCAATTGTCTGAGGTGGTGGTTGCACGACTCTGTAAATGTACTAAAAGTCATTGAATTGTACATTTTAAATGGGTGCATTGTATGGTACGTCAATTATATCTCAGTAAAGCTGTTAAAAAATTGTGAAAGTGGCAATTAATCTTTGCTCACAGAGAAAACCACTCAGGGCCCGACCTGCTCTTGGGCACAGAACCCCATTCCTGAGATTTCTTGGCTATGCTGGAAGCCTGCCTTGTGTGAGAGCCTCAAGTCTCTGTAACAGACTGGGAGTGTTCCTCCTGTCACAGGGCTGCGGCAGCCTTTAAAGCTACAAGGAACCGCTTGGAGTAACTGTTGGCTCCTTTGAATCCTTCGTTCGCATTGCAAATGTTTACCAGCTCTAATCAGGGGAAATGAAAAATCACATGTCTAATTTTCAGTGTTGCCTCTGATCACAGGTGTTGTTAAAACAGCTGTTTTATGACTTTATAAATACTCAGAGATTTATTTTGAAGCAATGTTTCATTATTCCTATACTATGATTAAATATTGAAACTATTGCTTTTCCAATTGTTCTATTGCAGTATTTAATGAGTGCAATTAAATGGAAAAATTGCCTTTTTAACTGATGATACTCCATTAGTGTCTCTGTCTCTTCAGAAAAGAAAAGAAGTCAATTATTAGAATGACAGATGAGGCAAAGTTACCACCGTGATGGAGAGGTGCGATTTCCTTCCACATAATCTTCAATTAGTGATCTCTGTAAGAGGATGTTTTTCAAAAGGGTAATAGAGAAGTAATGAGATCAGAAGGAGGTCAACCCGGCCTTCTCCGTTTGGCAGCTTGATTAATTTATTTCTCCTTCTTGGAGATTGCTGCAAGGGGCTTTTGTCACCCTGTGTTTTTCATGGGACTGTAACCTGAGTGACTGCTGATATATGAGCCTTGCAGGCAAAGAAGCAACTCCGTTGCCCTAGAACGGAAGGCACAGGAGTTAGGGGTTCGTTCGCTTTGCAACTTCACTTGGGCACACTCATCAGGAGCTTTGGATAATGACAACAGGGATGATGATGAATTTAAGAATTAAGTGAAATGCTCTGAGGTGATGCCCACTGTGGGTCCTGCGCCTGGTGCTCGGCACACACAAATGCATTTCATTTTCACAGCCCTTGGGACATGATCGGACTCTTCTTTTGCAGAGGAGTAAATGCAGGCTCGGAGAGCTACCTACCTAGCATTGTACTATTAAGCAGAAGAGAAGTAGGAGTGAATCCCTGTCCGCCTCTAAACTTCTGAGCTCCCCTCTGGAAGTCCAGGGCCCTTAGAAACTCTGCACTCAACCATTAAATTCTTCTCATTGTGCTGAGGAGCAAGGAAACAGATCCCATGGCTGTATCGCAATGCGGGAACTTGAACTATGGGGATCCTTGCAAAAGGCCAAAACACAACGGTTGCTGTCATTTTATGCTTTATGTTAAGTGTGCATATGCTCAGTTGCAGAAACCTAAATTGCTAAATTGCAAGGCTGTATACAATATGCCAGTTTGGCAGATTCTGTCTTTTTATATTCTGCCACCCCCCTTCTATTTATGAAAATGCCACGTTGTAATCATCCACTGGGAGAAACAAGGGGTTGAACATTCTTACTGGGCAAAGGAAGCTTGGCTTAGTAAAGGAATATAAATACTAAAATCCCAGTACCACTGCTACTTACTGTGTTTCTTTGGACATGTCACTCAAACTCTCTGATGTCATTTCCCCACCCCCACCCACCCCATCTCTGGCAGAGTTGTTATATTACTGGAAAAGAACAGCTGGGTGTGGTGGCTCACGCCTGTAATCCCAGCACTTTGGGAGGCCAAGGTGGACGGATGAAAAAGTCAGGAGATTGAGGCCATCCTGGCTAACATGGTGAAACCCCATCTCTACTAAGAATACAAAAAATTAGCCAGGCATGGTGGTGGGCATCTGTAATCCCAGCTACTCAAGAGGCTGAGGCAGGAAAATCACTTGAACCCGCAAGGCAGAGGTTGCAGTGAGCCGAGATCGAGCCACTGCACTCCAGCCTGGGCGACAGAGCGAGACTCCGTCTGAAATTTAAAAAAAAAAAAAAACCCACAAAAGCATAAAACATATTTTCTGGCATATAGCATATGTTTAACTTATAATTCACATTTTTGTTTTTATCATTAATGCCAACAGATTTCTATATTGCCTGCCACTGACATGGACTTAATTGTCTCATTTAGACATTTAAATGTACAACATACTTAAAATGCAGATGTAACTTTCATTGCCAAAGCATGCTTATGTTATTTAAGAAATGTCTTCCTCCAATAAAGCTCAATTTCTGGGGCTTTTTAGGTTGTATTCTTTATGAATCTTGAATGCTGAGCTGTCTCACCATGGAGATGACAAACACATAAAATTTTTACTTTGCAAACTAAACTTCTCCTGCTTTTTCTGAGGGTCCCAGGAGGCTTCTTATCAACACCATCAATTAGTCATCCTTGGCTTCCTAGATCCTCAGCACTGCAGTGGGCACTGCCCCGCAGGAGTGTCCGTGCAGCCTCAAATCCTGACCTTGCGACTTTCAACTCCCTAAGTGACCCCACATTGAAGAATCTGGTGAAGCCCATCCAAGCCCAGAGTTCATTTAAGTGGCAGCGATGGGACTAAATGATAGGCCAGGTCTGTCTTATGAAAGATGATAAATGGATGTGTCATATTGGGAAAGAAATCACTCTGTCATCATATGACAGGCTGGCTTGATTTCTTTGCACCAGTGTCCCTGAAACTTAGGATGGGGGTGTGAAGCGTGCCAGCTTTCAAAGCCAGCTACTTCTCCATTTTGTGTTGTACCTCCCCAGTTATGAATCTGGGGCATCTTCGCTGGACTCTCCAATCCCAGTCCTCCCAGAGTGGAAGGAGAAAGTATGATCCGCTGGGCAGGGCGTAGAAGGCTTCGGTGAGAACGAAACTCAATCATTCTTGTAGAACATGGAGCCCTCAGCAAATAGAAATCACAACCCATCTCCTCCCATCATTTGGGGTGTTAGGACTCCATTCCATTCCCCACTGGGAAACCTCTTTGCCATGACACGAAGCTTCAACAACCTTCTATTCACTTTTGTTTTTTTTTTAAAAAAAGTGATCTTTGGTTTTCTCAGTTTTTTTCTGAGTAGCAAGCAGATGAAGTCTTCTCCTTGAGACCCTGACTGTGGCTATATTATTTAGTCTACAATGGTTCTATGTAAAAAGTACTTCTGTAAAGCTCTTAGGGCACCTAGAGCTGACTTCAGAAAGCAAAACAAGGAATCAGCAAGCTTGAATGAATCCTGATTTCTTTCCTTCCTTCTTTCTTTCTCTTTCTCTTTTTTCCTTTGTCTCGTCTCTCTATTCTCTCTCTCTCCCTCTCCCCCTCTCTCTCTCCCTCTCCCCGTCTCTCCCCCCTCCCTCTCTCTCCCTCTCTCTCCCTCTCTCTCCCTCTCTCTCCCTCTCCCTCCCTCTCCCTCCCTCTCCCTCCCTCTCCCTCCCTCTCCCTCCCTCTCCCTCCCTCTCCCTCCCTCTCCCTCCCTCTCCCTCCCTCTCCCTCCCTCTCCCTCCCTCTCCCTCCCTCCCCCTCCCTCCCCCTCCCTCAGTTGCCCAGTGCAGTGGCACAATCTCAGCTCATGACAACCTCAAACTCCTGGGCTCAAGCCATCCTTAGCAGCTTGGATTATAGGTGTGCACCACCCTGCCTGGCTAATTTTTGTATCTTTAGTAGAGATGAGGTTTTTCCACGTTAGCCAGGCTGCCCTTGAACTCCTGGCCTCATGTGATCCACCCACCTCAGCCTCCCAAAGTGTTAGGATTATAGACTTGAGCTGCCATACTTGGCTGAATCCTGAATCCTGATTTCTTAAATTCAGAAATTCCCAAACCTTCCAAAAAAAAAAAAAAACTTGTGGCAAACTCAAACTCACGTGGCAGCAAAACTTGAGTTGGAATTCTCATGGTCTGGTTTATGATCTTCATTTTTCTTCTGTGATTAAGGACATATTTTGAGGAGGAAATGTTAATGAGTTTGATGTTTAGGTATGTGTCCACACCCCACTAGGGGATCTTTCGTAGTATGTGGTTGATATAGCACGTAAAAAATTTAGAATCCTTCAACACATACTTGGATTTTAGATGAAGAATCATAGATTTTTATACGTGTGGCTTTGGGTGAGCTGTTTAAGTTTCACTTCAGGTTACTGGTGAGTAAGATCATGAAGAGGATAATAGAGATCATAATCCTACGAGAATGTTGCAGTGGTTTAGTACCTTATTCCTGCAACAAATTTTTATTGGAGGATGGCTGTGTTCAAAGGAGAATGAGATAAAGAAATAAGATCGAATGAGGAAATTAGATGAATCTGGAGTTGTTGCAATGAAAGTTATGAGAACGAACAGCAGTACACTCTTGATAATGCTGATGTAACTGGAGTTTTGACAACTAGTCTGGGACTCAGCTGAAAAGTACTCTTGAAGCCAGGTAAAACCATGTGTACACCCTCAGCACCTCCAGATTTTCTCAGAGCAGTTGAATTTTTTTTTTTTTTGAGACAGTCTCACTCTGTCGTCCAGGTGGGAGTGCAGTGGTACATTCTCAGCTCGCTGCAACCTCTGCCTCCTGGGTTCAAGCGATTCTCCTGCCTCAGCCTCTGGGGAGGGTGGGACTACAGGTGCCTGCTTCCACGACTGGTTGATTTTTGTATTTTTGTAGGATGGGGTTTCAGCATGTTGGCCAGGCTGTTCTTGAACTCCTGACCTCAAATGATCCACCAACCTTGGCCTCCCAAAGTGTTGGGATGCAAGCGTGAGCCACCGCACTCAGCCTGCTGATGGATAAGGAAGAGTTAAAGTGAAATTGCATTCCCAGGACATCAGTGGACTGTTTGGTTCTCG
The DNA here is from genome assembly GCA_031835075.1 of Saguinus oedipus. Classification (NCBI taxonomy): domain Eukaryota; kingdom Metazoa; phylum Chordata; class Mammalia; order Primates; family Cebidae; genus Saguinus; species Saguinus oedipus. The sequence goes on from CM063189.1 coordinate 37,243,905, forward strand.
GTTACTTGAGATAGTAGAATTTCCTCCTGTGGATAATTCTGTCCAGCAAGTTCTCCTGTGTGGGCATTTGGAGAAGCGCTCTCTGAAAGAAATACGAAATGATGAAGGATGCCAAAAACATGGCTTGTTTGTTAGGACAGCCTCCCGCCACAACGGTTCCAAAAAGAGAGGCGTTTCTGCATTTGCTGACCCTATCGCCAATAGCCTGCAATAGACAGCAAAAATAGTTCTTAAGGCTTTGTGGCAAATGTGCCTTATCTTTGTAGTTCTCGTGGAGGCATGTGACTATCTCACAGCAGGCCAAGTAGCAAGGTCTTTGGATGAAGTTTGTGGCTTCTGGCAATGTCTCCAAATGCAACCTATGTGAAAACATAGCAGGTTCCTGCATACACTTAGGGGTAAACAGTTGGGTAAGGGCACTCTGTTGTTCTTGCCAGTGTGGTGAAGACATAAATGGGGAGGTCTTTTTTCATTTTTATGTTTTCTTTTTTTTTTTTTTTTTTCTTGAGATAGCGTCTTGCTCTGTCGCCCTGGCTGGAGTTCAGTGGTGCAGTCATAGCTCACTGCAGCCTCAAACTCCTTAGCTCCAGTGATCATCCCATCTCAGCCTCCCAAGTGGCTGGGACTACAGGCGTGTACCACCATGCCCAGCTAATCTTTTATTTTTTTGTAGAGATGAGGTCTTGCTATGTTGCCCATAGTAACGTAACAAGTCTCGAACTCCTGGCCTCCAGCGATGCTCTAGTCTTGGCCTCCCAACGTGCTGGGATTACAGACATGAGACACTGTGCCTGCTGCTTTCCGTTTGTCTTTTTCTAATTATTGCTATAGATTTTTATCTTTAATGCTGAAATATTTAAAAAAACCTGAATACATACATGTTTACAAACTTTCCTAAAAATTGAAGCTATCACTTAATAACAAGTGTTCAGTTTTATAACTGCTGATTTAACTTAATAAAAACCAGTAACTATTAATATAGTTAATGCCACTAAACTCTTTACTCAAAGTAGTTAAAATGATAACTTTTATGTTATGTATATTTTACCACAAATTAAAGAAAATTAACTGATTTCAAACAAGCCAAAGCTCTGTTTAAATGTGCTAAATGTGTTTTAAAAGAAAATGTAACCAGTAGTAAAATGTTCCCCTTAGTGTTATCAAGGGTGAAGGCAGAGTGGGAGTAACATTTCTATACAACTGTATGTGGGCGTGTTTTTCTAAACGTGTCAGTGAAGGTTAAATATTCCGTTTCTTTCTCTTATTCACCCTCAAAGAGGAATTTACTACTTCATTTGTACTTCTCAAACTTCCTCCTGGAAACAGAAGAAAATAAAATTAGATTTTTGTAAGCTGAGATGATATGCATATTATTCTTATTTTCAATATAGGTGGTCTCTCCACTTTATTTTTAAACACAACCTCATAACATAAATAATCTAGTCTTTTCTGGAGCAGTCTGTTTATTCAGACAGGTGGAAGTTGGCGCTAAAGATTGGCGTTAAATTGAGGAAACCATTCATGTAGTAAATAAGATAATTTGTTTCAGCCCCTAAAAAGATTAAAATATAGGTTTTTTTTATAGTCTGTATTTTTAACACCTATGGTCCCTGAGTATGCTCAATACAGGTTTGCGTCTGTAATTTGGAAGGGCTTGTTGTTGCAAGTAAAATATTCTTCATTTGTAGAAATTATCTGTGAGGGTGTTTTTTTCTATGCTTGAGTTTCTTGCAGTTGTTACTAAATAAAACGTTTAGCTAGAAGTCATGTCTATTCTCAAAATGAGAGTTAAGGATGAGGGTAATATTTTTTCATATTAGCATATTTATTTTTATCTGTGTACTTTTTGCAACTTATAACCCCTTGGGGTCCAAATAAAATAGGAAACCAGGTAATAAATTATATACTAATACAGATCGCTTCATGACAGTGCCTTATTTTCTGGTGTATATGTAGGTGAGATTCCTTGGAGACCATTTTTGTAATGTAGCTAGTTTTTTGCCCAGTCATTTTGCTTTGACTTCCTTGTATAGGTACAAAGGTGTAACTGGGAGATTGGGCGAGAGCGCCTACAGACGTGGCCCTGTAATTACCCTTGCGTAAAATCAGCATAATACTCCCATTCCTTGCTTATTTCACTGGGTTCATGGGTAACCACTGTAAATGACACAGGAGACATGGAGTAGAGTTTTGTTACCCTGATACACGCATCTTTAAATGCTCTTGCTGTGTAGACATCAGTCTGTCCATATTAATAGTATTTTATGATGTGCCAGTTGTGTGCCTGGTTTCTGGCATATGCTTTGGCATATATTGCTTTATTTAATTCTTCCAAGAACGTGTGCGATATCTGTTTGAATTATTCACCTTTTACAGACACAGAAACTAAGAATTAGAGAGGGTATGCAATCTGCCAACAGGGAGAAGTTGGAGCTGGAATTTGAACCAGGAGGTCTGACTCCAAACCTCTGTCCTTAAGCAGTACATGAGAGCGGAGGAAAGTCAAGTTTGGAATGCCATTTAGCTGCTCTCAGGGAGTCCCATTGCTACTTCTCTGTTCAGACTCAGTTCAAGCCTTCCCTGGGCCCCGAGGGACAGCAGGTTTGGGTCTCCTGTGTTTGTACCCCGTTTCGTGCCCACCTACATCCAGGTTCATGTCTTTACACACCCTTAGCCTCTTTGTTGCCTTGTCTTTTCCCAGAAAGCCTGGAAACTTGCTTAAAGAGACAGAATCGCAGATCCCAGATGGGTCTCCTATTTTAGAATCTCTGCTCTGCATTTCTGAAATCCTTTCCGGAGAATTACTTGGCCAATGAAAGCTTAAACACCCCAGTGGATTATGAGTGTATAGAGACAAGAACGGGTATTTCCTGTCTGCAGTCCCAGGGCCCAGGACGTTCCTCCAGTAGAGTAGCCTGTAATACCTATGGGCGGCATGAATTCCTGCCCTAACAAGCTAAAAGAGGGATGTTACAGAAAAGCCCAGATTTTTTGGGTCCATGCTGTAAGGTGAGAGGCTTACTCCATTTGCTCAAGAACAAACATTTGTCTGCCCCAAATTCTGCATATATGTATATATGCAATATTGCAGGTAAATATGCATATTTTCACAGAATTCTAGAAATACGATATACTGATTATTTCACATTGATAGAGAAAGCAAAAACAACCAATTAAAATTCTGTCAAAATATTTTTTACCAGTTAAATTAAGTATAGCATCATAGATAGTTCATTTAACTGGGCAGATAAACTAATTTTTTATGTGGTTGATCATCTGATGCTTTTCCTCTTCATTATGATTGGATATGATAATCTCAGAGTTGCCCAAATTATTGCCTTTATTATTATTCTAATGTGATCATGATGACTGATGAGTATCACTAACAGTGAGTGCTCCTTTTGCTTTGTTAAGTGTGCATTCACAACTTTACATACATTACGGTTGCACAGGAAATACTAGCCCTGTTTTACAAATGAAGAGGCCGAGGCTCAGAAATTTTAAATTGCTCAATGTCACACAGTACTAAACTTGGAATGCTAAGGTGTTGCCAGTGCTTATAATCTTAACTGTAATAATCATAAACCATGTTGTGTTGTTCAGAACCATTGTATACATCGTATGAAACAGACTTTTTAACCAAAATTCATCACTTGGGTATTCTGAGTAGCATGGAAGAATATTATACATTGATGGATTGATTGATCGATTGAGACAGAGTCTAGCTCTGTTGCTCAGGCTGGAGTACAGTGGCACAATCTTGACTTAATGCAAACTTGGTCTCCTGGGTTCATGCTGTTCTCCTGCCTCAGCCTCCTTAGTAGCTGGGACCATAGGCATGTACCACAATGCCAAGCTAATTTTTGCATTTTTAGTAGAGATGGGTTTCACCATATTGTCCAGGCTGGCCTAGAACTCCTGACCTCAGGTGATCCACCGGCCTTGGCCTCCCAAAGTGCTGGGATTACAGACATAAGCCATCACAGCTGGCCAATTTTATATGGTGAGTGTTAGATTTTTAAAATTTTATTTTAATGTTTACATAGAAAAACAATTGTCTTATCATTAAGCATTATAATCATGGGATTTAGTGAGTATAACCTGTTCTGATATGATATGTAGTTGAACTGGTAAAAAACATTTTGACAGAATTTAGTATTGGTTCTTTTTGCTTTCTCCATCAATGTGAAATAATCAGTATATCATATTTATAGAATTCTGCTAAAATATGCATACATTCATAAACAAATATTCATCAAAAATATGCATATATGCATAAACAGATATTCAGCTTAAATGATGTTAATTGAAATGTGGGAGTACTTCATTTCTCCAGAATACATATTTCCAAAGCAGGAGGCATATATGTTTGTGTATGTATATATGTATGTAGATAGATTTCATATACATACACATGCAGTAAAGTTTCAAATGGTTTCTCTGTTCAGCAAATGTGACCTAAAGTTTTGGCTTGAGTTATTTCGTGTTTTGTTAAGACATATTTGAATTTTAAATGGTTAATTCACTTAAGAAGTTTCCGTTAAAGTACTATTAAAAAGAAAAACACAGAACAACACAGTGATAGCAGAAAGAGCATTATCCCCCTCCCTCTTCTTCTTTTTCTTTTAGAAGCCTTGCAGGATCCATTGATGGTAAATATTTCATGTACTTTGCATATCAGCCTGAGCTCCTTTTGTGAAGTCAGGTAAATGGAATGTAAATCCCTACGTCCTCCAGACAGTAAAACGGCATTATTTGATGTTACATCACATAAAGATGCAGATTTGATTCCCCCTTTACTCACGCCGTAAAAACAAAGTTTTTAAAGTGGTTAGCCATACCTGGAAATGTAAATGCATTCGCCTAATGTAATGCCAAAGAAAAATTAAGACAAATGATACCACATCGCTGCCACAAACTGCAGCTCGTACAAAATTCACTTTAGTTATTATGCTGTGAATACGGGCTCTCACCCTCCTCTGTGAATGCACAATTTATGTTGAATGCAACATGAATCATTTTAATAGACCAAACAAAAAGTCCCCAAAGTCGATTTTCAAATTATGAACCTTGGAACAGAATATAACAACAGCGAACAACAAATAGTTCAGACTTTACTCTGAGCTATGAGTGAACCATTAAAGATACAGCAAGCACTTTCGGTGAGGTGTTACACAATTCATAGCCTAATGGCAAAAATATCAGAAATGGGTTTTTTTTTTAAATGCTCTGTTTTCAGCCATCATTCTGTTCAATTATTTTCACATTTGTGTAATCAAGATATTCCCCAACAGAACATACAGTTGTGTATTGTTTGGAACTAATTATATGTATTATAAATCCAAGAATTAATTTAAATGACCCAGTTTCCACAGAGAAAAAGCCACATAGTTTTTAAATAGCTAACTAAACGAAATGCTAACCCATATGGGAGAAATTTCCAAAGAATTAAAACCACCCACCAGGAAAATGGGAAAGTACCCCACCCCCCCTCCACACACACACACACACACACACACACACACACACACACCCCACACACACACACAATTACCAAATCATACCTGAACAAGATGAAGAAAATGAAACTGATAGAGGAGATATGATCTTTTTTAAAAAGTGTTCAGGCAGCAAAAGGTGAGATGGGCATTTATTTTGAGATACCCAAAGACAGACTAGAGGATCTCCAAGTGTTATTCCCTGGATCTGTAGTGTCACATCACCTGGTAGCTTGTTAGACATAGAAATTCTTGCCCAACACGGTGGCTCATGCCTGTAATCTGAGGACTTTGGGAGGTCGAGGTGGGCGGATCACTTGAGGTCAGGAGTTCGAGACCAGCCTGGCCAACATGGAGAAACCTCGTCTTACTAAAACTACAAATAAATTAGCCAGGCGTTGTGGCATTCGCCTGTAATCCCAGCTACTCGTGGGGCTGAGGCAAGTGAATTGCTTAAACGTGGGAGTCGGAGGTTGCAGTGGGTCCAGATTGCACCATTGCACTCCAGCCTGGGCGACGGAGTGGACTTCGTCTGGGGGGGGAAAAAAAGAACCATAGAAATTCTTGGGCTTTATCCCAGACTTACTGAATCAGAAGTTTGTAGGGTAAGTCCTGCAATCTGAGTTTTTTTTTTTTTTTTTTCTTCAACTTTTAAGTTCCGGGGTACATGTGTAAGATGTGCAGGTTTGTTACACATGTAAACGCCTGCCATGGTGGTTTGCTGCACAGATCAACCCGTCACCTAGGTGTGAAGCCCAGCACCACTGGCTAGTCTTCCTGATGCCCTTCCTACCCACCACCTACAGGCCCCAGTATGTGTTACCCATCCCCACCATGTGTCCCTGTGTTCTCATAATTCAGCTCCCACTTATAAAAGAGAGGATGCAGTGTTTGGTTTTCAGTTTCTGCATTAGTTTGCATAGGATAACAGCTTCAAGTTACATCTATATTCCTGCAAAGGACATGATCTTATTCCTTTTTTTTTTTTTTTTTTTTTTTTTGCCTTTGAGAAGGAGTCTCCCTCTGTTGCCAGGCTGGAGTTCAGTGGTGCGATGATGGCTCACGGCATCTTCCACCTCCTGGATTCAAGCAATTCTCCTGCCTCAGCCTCATGAATAGTGGCTCATTCCTTTTTATCGCTGTATAATATTCCATGGTGTATATATACCACATTTTCTTTATCCAGTCTATCATTTATGGCCATTTGGATTAATTCCATGTCTTTGCTATGGTGACTATCATTTGACCCAGCAATTCCATTCTTGGTATATAACCAAAGGAATATAAATCCTTTTATTATAAAGGTACATGCACACGTATGTCCATTGTAGTACTATTTACAATAGAAAAGACATAGAATCCACCCAATCTGAGTTTTAATAAATCCTCCATGTGATTCTCAGACAGGCTGAAGTTCCTGTGGTTCTGGTTCTGTAGGACTGAGGTGGGGCCTGAAACTTTACATTTCTAAAAGATACTGGCTGGGCATGGTGACTCACACCTGTAATCCCAGCACTTTGTGAGGCTGAGGCAGGTGGATCACTTGAAGTGAGGAGTTCAAGACCAGCCTGGCCTACATGGCGAAACTCCCTCTCTATTAAAAAAATATAAAAATTAGCTGGGTGTGGTGGTGCATGCCTGTAGTCCCAGCTGCTCAGGAGGCTGAGGCAGGAGAATTGCTTGAACCCAGGAGCCAGAGGTTGCAGTGAGCCAAGATCACACTACTGCACTCCAGCCTGGGTGACAGAGCTATATTGTGTCAAAAAAAATTTTTTTAAGAAATATATAAAAGACACCCAGGTGATGTTGGTGCTGTTTGTTGTGGCCAATGAAATGAAAAGCCTTCAGGCCGGGTGTGGTGGCTAATGCCTGTGATCCTAGCACTTTGGGAGGCTGAGGCAGGCAGATCACTTGAGGTCAGGGGTTCAAGACCAGCCTGGCCAACATGGTGAAACTCTGTCCCTACTAAAAATAAAAAATTAAAAAGTAAAAATCAGTTGGGTGTGGTGGTGGACACCTATAATCCCTAATCACAGCTACTCGGGTGGCTGAGGCAGGAGAATTGCTTCAACCCAAGAGGTGGAGGTTGCAGTGAGCAGAGATCACACCACTGTGCTCCAGCCTGGGCTACAGAGAGGTGCTCCATCTCCAAAAAAAAAAAACGAAAGAGCCTACAATTGCCAGGCAGATAACAGAGGAAGCAAAGAAGTCTTGTTGAGGGAGACAATTGAGAGTGGTGTGGACCAGTGTCAGACACAATCCCCATCCGTACTCTGGGAGGTGAGGACTTCTCAGTTCCGGCTGCCCATTGCCAAGGCACAGCACAGACCCAGAGCTGCCATCATGTGTAATTTTTTTAAAAATTAGAGGCTAAAAGTTTTGGGTTGTAAAAATGATATACCCTGAGTTTTTACAATGACGTTTTAGTTTTGAGATGCAGTTTCATTCTTGTTGGCCAGGCTGGAGTGCAGAGGCACCACCTGGGCTCACAGGAACCTCCACTTCCCAGATTCAAGAGATTCTCACCTCACCCTCCTGAGTAGCTGGGATTACAAGCGCCCATCACCACACCTGACTAATTTTTTGTATTTTTGGTAGAGGCTTGGTTTCATCATGTTGGCCAGGCTGGTCTCGAACTCCTGCCCTCAGGTGATCCCCACTCCTTGGCCTCCCAAAGTGCTGGGATTACAGGAGTGAGGCACTGTGCCTGGCCCTAAAATACTCCTAATTTTAAATTACTGGTAACTCATACATTCTTTAAATACTCTGCAGTTCAAAGAAAATGTGTTTCTGGTAGGTAGCCAGTTTATAACCTGTGTAAGACTCGGGTGTTAGCAAATTCACTAAATGTGTTGGCCAAGAGTGTGTAGGAATCCTGGAGAGAATCTATTGAAGGTGTGTTTTTTAAGTTCAGTTTTAGATTTACAAAGTAGAGTATATAATACGTAGAGTCCTGTGTCCCCACCGCGTCGCCGCCCCGGGAATGAGGGTGTTATTAACATCTTGCCTTTGCATGGCACATTTGTTACCATTAATAAGCCAATACTGATACATTATTAACTAGTCTACAGTTGACATAAAGGGCCACTTTTTGTATTGGGTGTTCTGTGAGCTTGGTTCAGTGCATAATGACAGGTATCCACCCTTACAGTTGATACAGCATAGTTTCATCACCCTAAAAGTCCCCTGAAACTGTTTTTAAAAGTACCATCTGGCCATGTCCTCACTGCCCCAGCAAAGTCCTTCTGAGAATTTAGGCTCTTTAGGCTGGAGAATCTCAGTGCTCAGAATGAGATGTCTCTGTACGTGAAGATGCCTTCAGCAATTACAATTGAATCTTGAAGCTGGAGTTTCTTGGATATTGTATTTCCCTTTTCTTTGTTTCTGCCATGAAGGAGCGGAGACCCCTGTAACCTCAGTGGTAGATCTGCTGTAGAAGCGCCCTCTCTGTTCCTGGCAGTGCCTGTCCTGCTAACTTCCTGTCTCTTGCTGGGGTCTTCATTAGACCTCACGAGATGCTTTATGAAGTCATCTAGTAACCAAGCTGATGAGAATGGCAGTTTCTTTTGTTCTTTTAAAACATATATTAAATTATTTTTATCAAATATGACAGAGATCAAAAGCCTTTGGGAAAGGAGAGATGGCGAATAATGTAGGCACTGTCTTTTGCATTCACATGGTGTACTCATTACTACTGTTATGAAGTTATCACATGCAAACAAAACATTGAAAAATTTAATTTCGTGAATTAAATAAAGCCTCATGGGAATTTACTATCTTATTGGGCATCTGACTTTGTGTCCCTTGCCTGAGAATGCCGGGTGAGCAGATGGGAATGTAGATGGCAATCCACCCTTATGGATTCCCAGCTCCTAAGAGTTTGAATAGTTTGTTTAATCCGTAGAAACAAAGTTGTTTTCCCCAGTCATAAAAAATGTGCAATTTTATTTCTGCAAAATTGTCTTCTATGTTCCTTTGCCCTTTGGGGGACAAAATGTCTTTATGTTAAATTGTTTTATTATTGTTACCTTAATGGAGTTAAGGGCACATAAACTATTCTTACAGAGGGATATTCTGCTGTTGCCGCAAGTAACCAGAGAATTGTTCCTGGCAGAGAATTATTTTTTTAAATGCCTGTTTTTCCCTGAAATTTTTAGGGGAGTTAGAGATGGGAAAATACCATAATCTACCATGAATTCAGTTGAGAAAAATAGAAATGGTGAGAAATCTAGGTTGTGCTGCCATAATTTAAGTCTAATGTGTGATTGTCTGTGTATTTACAAGTTACCACCTTTTTATTCCTTCTATATTCCCTTTTCGTTCTTTCATTTTTATATTTTGCTGTGCCGTTCATTCATTCTGTTCTCTTCATTATTTCTTCTGTTTAGTTTGTCTTTTTATTAAAATTATACAATCACAGGGTGTAAAATTAGAGTCACATATGTCTATTATTTTATTTATTTTTTGAGACGAAGTTTTGCTCTTGTTGCCTAGGCTGGAGTGCAATGGCACGATCTCGGCTCACTGCAACCTCTGCCTCCTGGGTTCAAGTGATTCTCGTGCCTCAGCCTCCCTAGTAGCTGGCACTACAGGCATGTGCCACCGTGCCTGGCTAATTTTGTATTTTTAGTAGAGATGGGATTTTGCCATGTTGGCCAGGCTGGTCTCAAACTCTTGACTTCAGGTGGTTCACCCACCTCAGCCTCCCAAAGTGCTGGGATTACAGGCATGATCCACTGTACTGGGCTGTCAATTAAATTTTTACAGAAAAAGTTGAAGCTGTCCTCAGGTCACCTGTTTCTTCATTTCTAACTCATTTAGTGAATTCAGCTGGTCGTCATATATATAGCTTTAAGTGATTGCATATAAATTTCCTAGTATTGGCTATTATCTGTAGAATTTTCAGTAGAAAGGAAATTTAGCTTCCTTCTACTTTTACGCCCTATCATGATATGCATCTTTTTTATTTCTGCATCATACCAATATAGTTATATAATGATTCTTAAGAAGGTTTGTGTTTAAGTTGCTATGAATATCTAAATGTATGCATCTCTACACCATGTAGCATATCGAGATGATTTTTCTTTCCTGCACCTTTTTATTTTCCCTGCAGTTAATCCTTTTTTTTTGTTGTTGTTGTTGTTGTTAAATTTGCTAAGTTTTTGATGTACCTATCATTCACTCAACCTCAAACTTTCATGTGATTATTTAAATCTCAGAGTTCTTTTTATAAAAAAAAACTCCCCTGAAGCCTTAGTACCTTGTGCAATTTGGGGTGTCTGTCCTTTTTGTTTGCTGCACAGGAATGCTGATGCTTTCTTTAAAACTGCCCTCACATTACATCCTGGAAAGTCCATTTACCTGTAACCTGAGTTTGAGCTCCTCTTCCACATCTTTTCCTGTACTGGTTTGCTTATTGTTTTGTGGGAGCATGTCCTCTAGTAGCTTTCTGAAAAAGGGTGATGGAATATGTGTGTGTATGTGTATCGCAGGTTTCAAAATGTTTCTGTTCCACCCTCATTTTATTCATTGTTAGGGATAGAATTATAGACTTGAAATCAATTTTTCTTCAGAGTTTTTAATTCTTTGTGTTTTTCTCTGTTACTCTCAGGGAGTACAAAGCCGTGTGATCCCTGTTGTGTTTCATTTCTCTGTTTCTCTCTTGGGAGTATCTATCATAGGAGGCATATCATCAACCCCTGCCACTGTCCAAATAGGAGACTGTTCCCGTTTCAAGAGAACTTTAGGTATTCAGATCCTAGACCTCCCAGGTGGTTTCATAATTATTTTTATCTTCAACTTATCTTTGTCTTTTGTGTTACTTCCTGGGATATTTCTTCTAGCCTTTCCATGGTTTTTGTTTTATTTTTTTAACTTTGTGTAGCCATATTTTTTATTTGTGAACTTTTTTCCTTTGGGTTTTGCAATATTTCCTTTTTGTTTAATAACATTCTATTCTTGTTTCATGAATGAAATTACTCTTTTATCTCTCTGTGTTAATGATAATCGTTTCAGTTTTTCTTCTCTCTCCATGCCTTCTATCTTTTCAAAATTGCTTTCATTTGTTTTGGTCACTGCGTTTGATGATAAAGTCTTATTATTACTATTACTATTTTGAGGTGGAGTCTCACTCTGTAGCCTGGGCTGGAGTGCAGTGGCACAGTCTCGGCTCACTGCATCCTCCTCCTTCTGGGTTTAGGCAATTCTCCTGTGTCAGCCTCCTGAGTAGCTGGGACTACAGCTGCATGTCGCCACGCCAAACTCATTGTTTGTACTTTTAGTAGAAATGGGGTGTTTCACCATATTGGTCAGGCTGGTCTCAGCCCACCTCAGCCTACCAAAGTGCTGGGATTACAGCTGTGAGCCACCGTGCCCAGCCTGATGATACAGTCTTTCCCCCAACGTTCTGATCTGTGGATGTCTGTTTGTACCTAAGAGTAGAATTCAAAATTGCAGCTGCCAGCTCTTAGCACATGACCGTGATCAGTTAACTGTGGACTCCTCTGAAAGATGATCTGGCTGAACTATTTCTTGGTAAAATCCTTGTGTTGGAATGTTTGCATCCTTCCTGTTGGTAGCACAAATTTCCCAGAGAAGGATCTTGTAATATTCTGCTGGGGGGAGGTTGGAGCTGAGTGAGGGGAGAGTGCTGAGTCTCTGCATTCAGTAGGCAAACATTTACGAAGTCTGTGTTTTTAGTATCATGCCACTGTTGTCATCGGTTTATAGTCTCTTCAGATAATAAACTTAGATCATTTTTCTGGAGTTAGGAAATGCGGTACACTGACTTGGCCGAGTGAAGAGGGATTTTCAAGCTGTACTTAGCTGGCTCACTTTCACCTGCATTTTTGTAAGTGCCAAGTTCCGCAGGTTTTGAGCATTTGCTGGCTCTTTGATAGGAATTGTATTACTTCTTGGCTGTCTGCATGACTAGCTAAAGACTCGGTTCTCTTGAATCTCATCACTTAGTAGTTGTCCATCTGCTTTCCAGCATCCAACTTTATTTTAATATTATTTATTTATTTTTTTCTAAAGAGAGATGAGCTCTCATTTTGTTGCCCAGGCTGGTCTCACTGAAACTCCTGGGCTCAAGCGATTCTCTCACCTTGGCCTCCCAAACTGCTGGATTATAGGCAGGAATCGCCATGCCCAGCCTCAACTTTAAATGTTTACACTGAATAATATTTGGTTTGTATTGTCTTTCTTGTTTGATAGCAGTTACTGCTGTTTTAGTGAGATTGGGGTTGAAAATTTAAAAAAATGAATATGAATAATCTGCCATCTTTTTTCATTTTCTTTTTATGTTTTTTCTTTTTTTTTTTTTTTTTTTTTAAGATAGAATCTCTGTTGCCCAGGCTGGAATGCAGTGGCACGATCACAGCTCACTGCAACCTCTGCCTCCAGGGTTCAAGCGATTCTCCTGCCTCAGCCTCCCAAGTAGCTGGGACTACAGGCATGTGCCACCACACCTGGCTAATTTTTTGAATTTTTAGTAGAAAAGGGGTTTCACCGTGTTAGCCAGGAAAGTCTTGATCTCCTGACCTTGTGATCTACCTGACTCAGCCTCCCAAAGTGCTAGGGTTACAAACGTGAGCCACTGTGCCCGGCCTATGTTACTAATTCTTTTAAGCTTGTCTTGGATATAAGGGGTATGTTTTATTTTGCAGGGAGAACAATTTGGGAACATTTCAGCAGAAAACCATAAGTTTCTTAGCATCTGTGCACCTGGAGCTCTGAATCACTATTCTCACTTAGGGAGTGGACGGGAAGTGATGCCTGAGATAAGTCTAGATGGGATAGGTGGGCAACATGCATGAGAAACCTCCTGGGAAAGGTGAGCCCAGGACACTCAGGTGAGACATAGCACAGAGAATGGAAACCTCCATGGGCAGCAGGTCAGTGTTCCTGAAGGATGTGGGCATGTCTGAGGCCAAATAGATGAGTCTCTACGGGGTTTTGCCTCTCCACAGTCTAGAGGAATATTTATGGAAAGCTAACGGGGCCTAGGGGAGCGCATCTGTAATCCTAGCACGTTGGGAGGCTGAGGTTAGAGTATTGCTTGACTTCAGGAGTTCAAGACCAGCCTTGGCAACATAGCAGGACCTCATCTCTACTTAAAAAAAAAAAAAAAATTAGCTGGGCATGGTGGTGCTCACCTGTAGTCCCAGATACTTGGCAGTAGAATTGCTTGAGCCTGGGAGATCAAGGCTGCAGTGATCAAAGCTGCACTGCACTCTAGTCTGGGCAACAGAGTGAAACCATGTCTCAAAAAATTTTTAAAAAGAAGTACAAACGATTGAAAATCTGAGGAAGGCTGAATGCTTACTTTATCAGAAAACTGACTTTTGAGGGGACTAAAGTCAGAGTCTTTTAGTCAGGTTATGTAAGTGTCAGCTGCTATGACAAACACATTGCAACATTTCAAGATCTTCATATGACAGAGGCTGATTTATTGCTTTCATTGTGTATCCAGTGTGAGTTGGCAGGAAGGTCCACCCTATACAGCCACTCAGGAAGGCAGATTGAAGGGGACTCCACTCTCTTAGAGCTGCATGTAAAACAAAGGGCCTCTAAAGTCAAGAACTCTGTAACAGAGGGTGAAGAAGGGTGTTTTATGGGCAGGTTTGGAAGTGGCATTGATTGCTTCCTTCAATATTCCATTGGCCAGAACGAGTCCCTGCCCCTATCTAATTGTGAGAGAGGCAGAGATATGAGGAGCACATGGGTGTTTGGAGAGCACCAAAGGTCTCTATCCCAGAGGCATGACCTCCAGCCAAATGGGACATGGAAGCCCAGAGAAAGGAGTGAGTCACGGAACTTCTGGCATCAGAATCTGATTCTCAGGGAGGCTTTCCACCATACCCAGGGGCATTTGTACCCAGGGATTGCACCATTACTCCCTAACATTGCAGGGTTGAAAGGGTACCTAAAAACAAGCCACCAGCTCCTCCCAACCCACCATCATTCTGTCTTCAACACTGAGATGTTGGAATAGCAGTTAAGTCACATATTTCTCCTAGTGAGGGGACCCGGATGAGCCCTTTTGTGCTTCAGGAGCTGAGTTTATTTCATGAAACTGTAGCATCTTCTTGGAGCTATAAACTCACTTTAGGATGGACCCTTGCAGATGACAATAAAGGTATTTCGACACATAGAGAAAACTGCTCAGGACACCTTGTATTTCCTTTGGCATGAACCATGCCCATCTAGTCGGCCAAACAGCACTCCCACTGCCAATTTGGCTTGCTTTTCTTTCATTTTCTTTTCAGCACGAGCCTCATGAGACAACAGCGGGATGGGTGATTGTCCATTGGTGCCTTGACTCTGTTTGCCTTCTGGGTATCCTCTGTGTGCTCTCAGCAGTGTGCCCGATGTGGAGGATCTTCTTACTCTGTGTGTGTGCCCTGCGCTTTTGCAAGTTGCCCGTCACCCATGATGCTGTGCTGATGGAGCAAACTCATCCATAATCCACCGCCACGTTCCTTGGCTACTTGCTGCTAGGCACATTAAACGGTCCGTGCACAGGTCCTCATTTTTCTCATGCTTCCATTTCCATATTAATTCTCAATCAATCACTGACGGCCAGCTGTTGACAGGCACCATTTTTGGTGAGACCTGAAGATGTATATCCCTTGTTTTTATATTCCTCGCCTCTTATCATGTAACAGGATACTCTGAGCTGGGTCTTAAGGCTTCTGGGTGCAGCCCCCTTGAGCCTTCATTGTGGCAAATCTAGTGCAGGTGCTGAGAGGAGGTAACTCTTTAAAGGGACGGGATATGGAAACCTGGCTTCATGGACAGTGTTTTAGTATATTTCTGTATATTTAGCACATTTACATGTGGATATGCACCCAGCTATGGACCTCCTTAATGGTGATTCATTTGGGATATTACCTTCGGTTTCTAAACTTTGGTAGACACACTGAATGATAAAGGAGTGATTTGCTGTCCCTTCTTTGTCATTTAGCTGCTTTAATGTTAATATGACACCAGTTTGGGCCTGGGAAAGTTTCCCTTTTGCTGACATGATGATGATGACAGTGACAGTGATGACAAGGACAGTGACCTTTGGTTGGAGCAACACAGTCTAAATCTAGTTGCGTCAAGCTCTTCCTTCCCCTTCCTCCCTTGCTTTTTCTGCCCCTCATGCCTGCCCCTTCTTCGCACATCACCCCACCTTTTTTTTTTCTTTCTCCCCACCATCAAGAAATGTTTCAGAAGTCTATCATTATTCTTCCTCACCAGAGTCAGGTATATCATCCTAAGGGCAGAGGGTGAAGGTACGTAATTAGTGCGTTTCACCAGACTGAGCATTGTTCTCGGGCAGGTGCAGGGGAGAGTGGCTGGTATTTATGAATGAATGGCAGCGTTTTGACAGGACGATGAATAAATATGCCGGGCTCAGAGGACTCCGGGTGATAAGCATTTCTTTGTGGTCTGGTAAGTGATAGCACCCACTGCTTAATTTCTCTCAAATCTGCATTTGTCAATTTTGTATTTTTGTAGTTTGAAATGTATTTGCTTAAATAAATGGACCATATACATCTAGCTCCCAGTGTCCATTTTCAAGTGATTTCCAGGAAGGAAGATGGGATTACCAAAAGGAACCTGTTGTCCTATGTTTCTGCTTAGATAGCTGGGTGTATGCCAGGCTTTCTTTAAATGAACACAGGAAATGCCATTCACCCTTACTGTGGATGGGAGTCTTTGCCTGTCATGTGACTCAGCAGAGCCTGCTGTTACTCCGCAAGTTCTTTAGATACTGGCTGCAGAAGGGAACCCCACTTTTGATGAGTGCCTCTGTGCTGGGCACCTCACTGGGTTTTATACACATACCTCATTAGAAGGGCAGGAATTGTCTGAAAAGAATTCCCCATTCCAACTTCCCATCTCAGTTGGCATTTGGCCCTGACAAAGCTGCACTTTGTCACTTTTTCCTTATTTAAATAGGAAAAAGTGCATCAAGCTCTTGCTAATCTGTCAGGCTTTCCTAAGATTTCTGAAGAAGGTAATTTGATGCACATGGGCTTCAAGGGTAGACTACTTGTGTTCCAGTCTCCGTCCTGTCACTTCCTCACTGTGGGAACTCTGGAAATTCACTTAACCTCTCTCAGCAAGCTTCTATTTCACCAGGTGAAAAAGGGAGCTAATCATAGTCCCCTTTTGATAAGATGGTTGTGGAAAGTATAGTGCTTAATGGACCTGAAGTACTTAGGAGATTGTACTGGGTGTTGTTAACTCATAAAGTTGACGATGGTTATTGCTGCAACTAGTATGACTGTCAAATCAGTCACATGGTTGCCGAGTAGTACGTGCGGGTATACAGGATGCAGGCCTCAGAGCCACAGAAGTTTTGCACAATTTCTGGCAAGCTAACTTCTCTGGACATCATATTCCTCATCTGTCCAAGAGAGACTTCAGTCTTTCTTAATGGCAGAAGTCACGGTTACTTTTGCACCAGCATAATAGATTTCAGTAAAATAAGGCTGGACACGCTGGCTCATACCTTTAATCGCAGCACTTTGAGGTGCCAGGGTGAGCAGATTGCTTGAGCCCAGGAGTTCGAGACTAGCCTGAGCACCATGGCAAAACCCTATCTCTAAAAAAAAATAATAAAAAAATAATAATAATTAGTGGGGCATGATGGCACGCTTGTAGTCCCAGCTACTTGGGAGGTTGAGGTAGGGGGATTGACTGACCCTGGGAATTTGAGGCTGCGGTGAGCTGTGATTGTGTCACCTTACCTCAGTCTGGGTGGCAGAGCAAGAGCTTGGCTCCAGAAAAAAAGAAAAAGTGAAATAATCCATGGGAAGTCCCTTGTACAGTTTGCGATACGGGTAGACACTCAGTGAAATGGCCATTAATACTGTTTTTTATTAATTCTGGAAACAGTGGGTCATTTGAATGCTCACTTTAATTTTTTTTAAAAGAAAAATTTGAGGCATTTGACACATGCCTTTTGCTTGCTTGCTTGCTTGGATTGGTCTGATCAACTTCGTTGAGGTCTAATTTATGTACAATAAATTGCATCCTTTTAAATATACAATTCAGTGCGTTTTGACAGATGCACATACCCATGAAACCACCACTAAAATCATGAAACAGAACATTTCCATCACCTCAAAGATTTCAGATGCCCCTTTTGTGGTATATGACTCTTTGCGGTCCAGACAGCCCCAGCTCTAGGAAAACCCTGGTCTGTTTTCTGTCACTGTTGATGAATTTGCATTTTGTAGAATTTGAGATAAGTGCGATTTTACATTCCACTTGATGACTTTGGGATGTACCCAAGCTGCTGCCTGTATCAGCGGCTCACTCATTGTCATTGTTGAGTAGTAGTCCATTGTGTGGAGAAATCACGTGTTTTCAAATACCTGTTACCTGCTGATAGACATTTGGGTTGTTTCCAGTTTTAGCTGTTGTAAGTGGATGCTAATGTGAACAAAGCCACCATGAATATTTATGCACAAGTCTTTCTGGACATACGTCAGCATTTCTCTTGGGATAATACTCTGGAGTGGAATCAGTGGGTGGTTGGTTTAGGGCTGTGTTTAAGTTTGTAAGAGGCTGGCAACTCTTTCTCCGAAGTGGTCATCCCATTTTACATTCTTGGCAACAGTGTTTAAGCGTCCAGTTCCTCTACATCCTCGATAATACTTGATATTGTGGGTCTTTTAAATTTTTGTTGGGTACCTAGTGATGTTTTGTGGGGTTATTAAAAACCAGTTTTGAAATATGTGACTAATGATGGGTAATGATGTTGAACATAAAAACTATGCCTATCGGGCATACCTATTTTGTTATTTATTTATTTTTATCGAGATTATGTCTCGCTCTGTTGCCCAGTCTGGAGTGCAGTGGTGTGATCCTGGCTCACTCAAACCTCTGCCTCCTGAGTTCAAGTGATTCTCCTGCCTCAGCCTCCCAAGTAGCTGGGATTATAGGAGCCTGCCACCACCCCTGGCAATTTTTAAAGTAGAGACAGGGTTTTACCATGTTGTCCAGGCTGTTCTCAAAATCCTGACCTCAGGTGATCTGTCTGTCTCAGCCTTTTCCAAAATGCTGGGATTACAGGTGTGATTCACCGCACTTGGCGGTTATCTCTTTTTTGCATTTTTGTGAGAGTAATAGGTTTATTGAGATGTAATTCACATACTGCACAGTTTAGTTTTTAGTGTATTCACAGGCGTGCAGTCATTGTCACAATGAAGCTATAGCTTCTTTTAAACTTTGTCTTCCTTCTTTTTCTAAACATCCCCTTCCTCCTCTCCCTCCATTCTTTCTGTCATTTAAATGTCAGTATCCTCCACAATTCTGTTATTGACTCTTCCTCCCTTTGGGAAATACTCCTTCCCCTGTAGATTTCACCCAGTCCCAGTATTTCCGACATCACATCCATCCCTATCTGACTCCTGTTATCCATATGTCCAGATTCAACTATCTGTCTCTGGTATTAGTCCCACATTATTTGCACCTGCATGTGTCTTTGGTATAGCACTCTTGACAGCTCATAAAGCTAGGCTGTTGTCCCTACAATGTCCCCCTACATGCACATCATTCCTGTCCCTCCCCAGCACCCCACTTCCTCTATGTTTCTGAGCCTCTCAGGGGTGTTGTGTCTTTCTGACCTTCCCAGTCCCAAGCCCAAGCAGACACTTGATAAATATTCATTGAATAAACAAATGAACTTGTATTCTCCAGATTGCTTGAAAGTATGCTTCACTTTTATCTTTTTTAGAAATTAATTGCGTTACTATCTTATTAAAGGTCAAGAAAAATCATTCATACTGCAATTCATGAGGCTGCTAACCAGTTGCCCTGGCAATTTCTGATTATAATTTTAGAAATATTTCTAACCTCTGGACTTTTTTCTTATCTCGACTTAAAGCTTCTCTGGAAGGAATTCAATTTCCGTCTTCCTTAATGTTCCTTAAATGTTGTACATATCTTAAAAGTGGATTCGCCATAAAACAATATGGATTATGGTCTTATCCTGTTTAACGGTATGAAAGCTCGCCTGAAAGGACAAGATTAAGACTCTCTTAAAATCATGCCCAAGTTTTAAAGGAATATAAAACTTTCTCTTTAAAAATACACCTTTCTGCTTTTATCCTCTAACCCACAAAGCTTGAGTCTGGTTTAATTCCGACTTGGAGCTAGTTCTTTTGTTATTGCTCCCTGCAATGGGAACAAAGCTGGGCCCCGAAGATCTGGATACCACATGAAAATACTTTTGCTTCTGGGCTGTAGCTGTGTTTCTTCTTAACAAGGCAGAAGCCCGAAAGAGATTTCATGTACTGTGACCATAATAAAGAGGGCTGTAAGTAGAGAAGCTGGAATTTGAAAGGTTACGTACCACTCAAGCTGCCTCTGTAATGCCACTTATATCCAGGAAACGGTGGCAAAGAGCCATCCCAGCCAATAGCTTAAGGGTGGCGTAGGGGGATTGGTTGTTGGTAACAGGGAGGGAATAGGAGGAAAAGAATCACAGAGGTAAAGAGCTTGATTTATATATTGATGTGGTATCTGTTTTATTTTACTTTTTTGAGACAGGGTCTCTGTTGCTCAGGCTGGATGGAGTGCAATGGTGCAATTTAGACTCAGTGCAACCTCTGCCTCATGGGCTCGGGAAATCCTTCTGCCTTAGCCCCTCGAGCAGCTGGGATTAGAGGCATGTGACACTATGCCCAGCTAATTATTGTATTTTTAATAGAGACGGAGTTTCCCCACGTTGCCCAGGCTGGTCTCGAACTCCTGAGCTCAAGAGATCCACCCGCCTCTTCTTCCCAAAGTGCTAGGATTGTAGGCATGAGCCACAGTGCCTGACCCTGATGTGATGTTTAAATTGAAAAATTAGGAAGGTGGGTCAGGTAGCGATAAGCAAAATATAAGAGCAAAAGAAAGACTTGCATCTGTTGTTTGTGAGTTTGTGTGGTGATACATTAATGGAGGCAACAGAGAGTCAGAAATCAGGGAAATCACAGTGGAAAATAGCCCAATAGACAAGAAAGAGCAAGTGTGAACGAGGGACACGTTACAGATAGAGGCCGGTGTATTGGTCTGCTCAGGCTGCCGTTAACAAGTATCACAGGCTGGATGACTTGAACAACGAAAATGTATTTTCTTATAGTTCTGGAGCCTAGAATTCCAAGGTCAAGGTGCCAGCACGGTTGCTTTCTTCTGAGGTCTCCCTGCTCGGCTTGCAGACAGACATCTTCTCACATGACCTCCGCACACATGTTCTCACATGACCTCTGCACTGTGTGTTCACATGACCTCCGCGTATGTTCTCACATGACCTCTGCACTGTGTGTTCACATGACCTCCGCGCGTGTTCTCACATGACCTCCGCGTGTGTTCTCACATGACCTCCGCGTGTATTCTCACATGACCTCCGCGCGTGTTCTCACATGACCTCCGCGCGTGTTCTCACATGACCTCCGCGCGTGTTCTCACATGACCTCCGCGCTGTGTGTTCTCACATGACCTCCGCGCTGTGTGTTCTCACATGACCTCCGCGCTGTGTGTTCTCACATGACCTCCGCGCTGTGTGTTCTCACATGACCTCCGTGGGTGTGTTCTCACATGACCTCCGCACTGCGTGCATGCATCCCTGGTTTCTTTTACTGTGTCCAAATGTCCTCCTCTTTGAAGGATACCAGTCAGATTGCAATAGGACCCGCCTTTATGGCTTCATTTTTTTACATAATCACCTCTTTAAAAGCCATTCCTCCGAATACAGTCACATTCTGCGGTTAATAATAGGGGTTAGGTCTTCAGCATATGAATTCTGGGGAAAGAGAATCCGGCTAATAACAGTCGGGGATGAGGCTATAACAAATACCACTGCCTAGTGCTTACACGGGGATATTATGGTTTTCAGAGACCATCTGCATCCTTACCTCACTTCATCCCTGCCCTTCAGCTTAGAAGCTTCGAGGGGGTTCTAGTCAGCTGATGTGAGGTTGCATGGCTCTGATTGTCTTGACCCAGCACCTGGTGCTGCAGGCCGCCCTCACAGCCTTGCCTCATCTCTTCCCGTTTATCCATGGAGTGGCAGGAGCCCTAATGGTTCCCACCTCCGACAGTCCCTCTTCCTTCCCGTGTGTTTCATCGGCCAACTGAAATTTGCCACCATTTCACTGATTGAAATTATGCTTGGAGTGCAGGTGTCACGGGTGAAGTAGCAATGCCTCAGGGTGACGAATTCAGTGTAAAAATAATTCTAGCAAGCCCAATGATTGGAAAACAGTGACTCTCAACTTTGCGCTATATTGATTTTGTATTTCTGGGCTCAGCTTTTGCCTCACAGTCTCACTCCCCAGAAATAATCCCTGTTCACATTTTGGTTTGTGTCATGGAAGTGTTTTCTCTTGTATAAATCACCTAATGCCCACACAATACATATGCCTGCATTTGCATAATCTTAAGCCAAGTGGCACTGTGGTGTGTGTTACTCTCTAGTAGCCTGCTTTTCATTGAACTTAATGGTGAATTGCAAACATTTTACCATGTCAGTGAAGTTTCTTACCATGATCTCAACAGAAGCAGTATTCTGTCATATGGGTATATCATAATTTTCTCGATCCACAATCTCATCAGAGTCCCAAGAGTGACCCGATACATCTCCATCAGTTGTGAGCTATGTTTCAAATGGTTTATTACTGGAAATTCTTAGAGATCAGATGTTTGCAAATTATTTCTCAAACTACTTTACATTATACAGATACCGCATACTTCACCCATTTAAAATGTACAGTTCAGTGCTTTTAGTATATTCAGAGTTGTGCAGCTGTCACCATAGTCAAGTTGAGAATATTTCCATTTTCCCAAAAAAGAAACCTTTGGCCGGCATCCTTTTCCCCACTCCTTTTTCTCTCTACTCTCAACCTCTGGCCCAGCCCCAGGCAACTACTTTCTCTCTATAAATAGATATGCCTATTCTAGACTTTTCATATAAATAAAAATCATATAGCGCTGGCCTTTTGTGTCTGGATTATTTCACTTAGCATCCTGCTTTCAAGGGTCATCTGTGTTGTAGGGTGTATCATCATTTCCTTTTTTAGGGCTGAATAATGGTCCATTGTGTGGATCTCTACCACATTTCATCTGTCTGTTCAGTTCATGGACGTGTGAATTGTTTCATGTTTTGGCTGTTGTACATATGCTGCCAGGCACACTTGTCTACACTATGTCTTGTGTGGACACAGGTTTTCCTTTTTTGGGGTATGCTCCTAGGAGCAGAGTTGCTGGATCACATGTAATTCCTTGTTTAACCTTTTGAAGAGCCACCAGGCGGTTCTCCACAGTAGCTGCATCCGTCTATGTTCTCGCCAGCAGTGTCTGAAGGTCCCAGTTTCTCTGTATCCTTACCAAGACTTGCTGTCATTTTTCTGAGTCCTTGTCATTTGATTCGGTATAAAGCGGTATTGCGTTGTGGTTTTCATTTGGATTTTCCTGATGGCTAAGGATCATCTCTTCCTATGATTATTGGATGGGCGAATTTTTTAAGCGGTTATCATGTCATCCCTGTAATCATGCCCACCTCATTTTCTTACAGCGCAGGGCGTTCTTCCAGGCACATACCAAGAGCTTACAGAGATCCTCCTGGTTCGGAGGAGAGATTCACATCCCCAGCAAACATTGCTCCCGCGTTACAATACAAAGAGGCTAAATTACAGCCCACATAACTTTTCCTTTAAACCCTTAATTGTTCAGAAACAAGTACCCGTTGTCTGGCAGTTGTGTAGGATAAGAAACTGTGATATGCCTGGCTGCATCAGAACCGTGGCCATAAAACCGTGCCTGGCCCCCCGGAGGTGGGGCGAGGGGAGAGATACCATATAAGCTCCACGAGGGACTGAAGGGTGGTCTGCCTCTGTGCAGGCAGGAATGTTCTGGAAGCAAGCTGCCTCTGTTTCTACTCTAAATATTTAACAGGCATTGATGGCATGAGTCCTGACTAAGCGGAGCAGATGCTGGCTCTGAATTGCACATACCTCCTAAATATCAGCCCCGACTCCCTGAGCGTGTCTTTTTTTGTTTGTTTTTGAGACAGAGCCTCACTCTGTCACCTGCACTGGAGTGCAGTGGCACGAGCTCGGCTCACTGCAACCTCTGCCTCCCAGATTCAAGTGATTCTGCTGTCTCAGCCTCCTGTGTCGCTGGGATTACAGGTGTGCGCCACCAGGGCCAGCTAATTTTTATACTTTTACTGGAGACGGGGTTTCACCATGTTGGCCAGGCTGGTCTGGAACTCCTGACCTTAGGTGATCTGCCCCCCTCAGCCTCCCAGAGTGCTGGGATTGCAGGTGGGAGCCACTGTGTCCAGCAGTGTGTTTGTTTTTCTTAAACGGTAGACCAAGAGTCAAACAGTCAAATGTCTGATGGTGCCATTTCGTCATTAACCAGGGCTTTGGGGTCAGGGAGATAGTTGAGCCTGGTTAAAATTTTGGCGCACTAGAGGGTCCGTGCTCCGTCCCAAGGAACTCAGCCTACCCGATTGTCGAAATGTGAGCGTATGCAGTCCAGATGTTGGCTTCTTTGTTTTCGTTTTTCACAGGAGCCAGAAATTTAGATGTGCGTGTGAAACCTCCCAAATTAAAAATGTTACATAACTGCCTTCTCTTTCCTGTTTCTGCTGTAACAAATTTTTACAAATTTAATGACTTAGAACTACACAGAAGTTATCACTTTACAGTTGTGGAGGTCAGTGGTCCAAAATAGGTCTCAGTGGGCTGAAATCAATGTGTCCGCGGGACTCCCTTTCTTTCTGTAGGCTCTAGGAGAGAACCAACTTCCCGTGCTTCCTGGCTGTTTCCATTTTCCAGGGACTGCCCACATCCTTTGGCTCATGGCCCCTTCCTCTGTCTTCAAAGCCAGGGATGGCTGCTGAAATCCTCCTCAAACAGCTCTGTCCCTGGTTCTCTCTCTTCTGCCTCTGCTTTTAAAGAATCTTGTAACTTCATGGAGCCCACCCTGATAATCTGGCATAATAGCCCTATTTTGCGGTGAGCCAGTTAGCAACCTTAATGCCATCTGCAACCCTAATTACCATTTGCTATGTAACAAAACATATTTATAGATTTCAGGGATTCATGCATCAACATCTTGGGGCAGAGGGCATTCCACATACAGCAGTACCCATAGTGTATATGTTCCTTAAACAATGTATGAATCTTAAATTTATTCTGCATCCTTCAAGTGTACAGCAGAGCTAGATAGATCTTTCTTAACTGGCGGTTGATTGAATATCAGCTTTACAGAGGAACTGGATAGGAGTGTAGAGAAGAGACCAATAATAACACTAGCTTATAGTTTATTTTATTCTTTAAATGTTTAAAAAATATTTCTCTCACTTAATTGAAAAGCAGTCTTAGAAATTAACTGGAATCGGTGACTTATTCCTGTTTCTTTTGTAAAATAATGGTACTATGTAACTCAGATTTTTTTGTGAGGAATAAATAAAATACTGTCTGTTTTCCCTTTGTCTTTTTATCTGTGGTCCAGCCAGCCAACTATGCATTTCTTTTTCTGTCTTTTCATTGTAACACCTACCTTAGCAATTCTTCATTGCCGCTTTGCAAAAAGGATTTGAGATTGTTTATGTAGGGGTTCGTGTATTATACCACAGTAGGAAATGACACAAATAAGGCTTTTGGGATGAAGGGAAACTCGGGTAAATTGAGAGGTAAAGCGCTGTCCAGAAATCCTGGCCGGAAGCTATGAACAGATGCCACAGCTGGGCTGAAGAGCCTTACCTGTGAGCCTTCTAGGGGTGCAAGCCAAGAGAATGACAGTTCACCAAATCTATCGATTAACAAGGATCATCCAGCAGTAGTGACTGTGTGAGATGTTCAATATGTAGCACCTTTCTGTCCTTCCTCCTCTGGCCAGCTGAGGCTGAGCAAGGATGAGCAAGCCAAAGGCTTTCTGAAAAAATCTGTAGCAGCTGTATTCATGGTATTTACCAAGGAATTTGCCAATATACAAAGACTTGGTAAGGAATTGTTAGCATCTTTGCCATTATCTGCAGTAATATTACCACGATTCGAAATGCAGCTCGCTCTCCTCAACAATTGCAGTGTGTGGCTCACGTTGGAGAAGAACTTACGAACTGACTGAAGGGAGCCACCTCACCTGCTGCAGGCAGGATCCGCTAGGTCAGCAGTTAGCGCGGAGTTGCACAGGCTGGGCTTTGGTGGCGTTCGCTTTACCCTTGCCCTTGCTGTGGTGCCGAGTTGTCAGATTCTCGTAAAACTCCTTGGTGATGGCTTCTTCTGTTCTCTTTATTTCCTGAAGTGAACATCTGTCTAATTGTTCACCTCCATCGCTTTACTGCTTTCCTCATGCTTTCTCTCTTTCCAGACAATAAACTTTATTTTCTTCATAAGAATTCAGTCTACGCAAGGGTATTAGGCAGCTTGTTTGCACCTTTTAATTCCTGGATGTTTTCCAGGAAGGCTCTTTGCCGGAGTTCCAGTGGGTTCATCTGTGAACCAGGGAAGACAATGCAGCTTTGTGTTTGGGTTTTTATCAGTTACCTTCTGTTTGTAAACATCTGTTTGGAAACGTTTGCTGGTGCCCACCCTCGTACCCCCCACCAGAAATAAAGGGATTAATCTCTTTTTGCTTGGCATAGCGAGAAGACAGTGTCTGCTGATGTGTCTAAAAAGATTTTTTTTTTTTTTTTTGGTCAGGTGCGAAGGTATGTGACTGAAACCCATAGACTTTGCACATGTTGTCAAATGACTTTCCAGAGGGACTCAGGCACTTTATTTCATTAATGGCTATGAAGCCCGTTAATCCGCTCATTACTGTGGTTTAATTTTGATGCTGGTTTTTGATGATGTATTGAAAAACTGTATAAACTGGCAATTACAACTGGAAAACATTTCTAGTTTTGAAGAGATCATTATTTTTCATATGCTTAGAAATACCCAGCAAGCCACGTTTTTGGGACTTTTAATCACGTTTTATTCTTAATTCTTCTGAATTCTTTATTACATTTTTCCTGATAAACATTTGGATTTTGTTATTGGCTCAGTGTAAGAATATTCTTAAACTAGGTAAACTATTTTAATTATTTGTTGTTGTGTTCTTATTCTGTTAATTAGTTTTCTATTTTTCATGTTTTTGCATTTTTCTAGATGACCTGTCTTAAAAACTTTTTGATTATATTTTTGATAAAGTTTGCACATGTCTTCAAAAGTACAGAGGATGGCTATGTGTGGTGGTGCATGCCTGTAATCCCAGCACTTCGAAAGGAGAAGGCGGGCGGATCACCTGAAGTCAGGAGTTCAAGACCAACCTGGGCAACATGGTGAAGCCCTGTCTCTACTAAAAATACAAAAATTAGCCAGGAGTGGCGGCGCACATCTGTAGTCCCAGCTACTTGGGAGGCTGAGCGGGGAGAATTTCTCGAACCTGGGAGGTAGAGATTGCAGTGAGCTGAGATGGAGCCATTCGTTGCATTCCAACCTGGGTGACAGAGTGAGACTCTGTCTCAAAAAAAAAACAAAAACAAAAATAGTATAATGTGCTCCCATCTGCCAGTCACCGTATAGTAACTACTAGGAAACTGCTTTTCTTGGTTTAGTCATTGCTCCTGTGTGTATGTCTGTGTATACAAAATGTGTACATACGCGTGTGTGTTTATATATAAATCCACATGTGAGATGTATACTTTTGTGAATCGTATGCACATTATATATGTAACATATACATATATAACATACATTTCTTTTTCTAGTGTATGTGTACCTTGCTTTATGTTTTACAGATTCAGAATACTCAAAATTCATTTAAAATAAGAGCACAACCTGTTTAAGTAATAAGGATCCAAAGCCTTGTTTCAAAATGCTTAATTTTCCTGTGAATTTGTGGACCCAGGCTGGAAGGGAGGAGACGTTCCACATATCTAGTCCATTGTACATCGGCTACCCTAGACCTGACCTCCGGTGCTCTGAATGTGGCGGAGGCAGGGGCACGGCAGTGGGACAGAGAGGTGCACTTGGAAAGACTATCACGTGAAAACAAAAGTTCCGCCACACGGTATGTTGTCTGAGATCTTCACCCAATCAAGGCTTAAATGGCCAGTTCCTAAATGACACCTCCCTTTTTATGGCCATATATAACTTTGCCTCAAGACTATTTGCATTTGTTGAAATCCATTTTTCAAGATACAGGGATGGATTTCCAGAAGGCCTAGGCAGGGGTGCCGGCCAGGGGACTCCAGGCATAGACTCTTCTTTCTCAGAGCCTTTGTGGCCCTTAGTTTGAATCTTTGAATCACTTCCGAGAAGTCCCTGATGTCTGACAGTGCTCCTTAGGGAGGGAGTCACGTGAGTGGCTAGCTGAGTTCTCTAGATGGTGGTGTCTTGCCAGTGTGGGAGTCACTAACGTAGAGAACATGCTAGGTTCTGTGGACACTTGATTTTGGGAAGAGCGCAGGTATATGTCTTTCCCAACAGCACACACACTACAGAACGCAGAGGAACCTGCACTGCACCATCCTGCTCCTCCCCACGTAGCCACCTCTCTTCCCAGGAATGTTTGTATCTCGGTTCATTAAATCAACGGGGTAGGAGATCGGCTTGGTCCTTTACTCTGCAGCCTTCTTGCAACATTGTCTTTGTAATGTTAACATAACCTTGATTTTGGGGGATAAAATTGGGCATAGTCAGAGAAAACGTGGTCTGGGACATATTTATGGAGAATTTATTCTATGCCAAACATTTCCATATATCTTATTAATATTCGACACAACTTTATGGGGTAGGAGATAAGCTTATATTGTTATGATTGTCATGATCAACACTAGCTGTGATTATTGATTCATTATCTAACTCAATGCTTGCTGCACTCTTGCTGGTGTATGTCGTTACTCCCAGTTCACCGGATGTAGGAGAGTTTGGTGACTTGATCACCCAGCATCCAAAGAGCTAACCAGCAGCAGAGCTGGGATTCAAACTCGGTTAGGCTGACTTCTGTGCCTGTTTTCTTGTCTGAAGGATGGAAGCCTTGAGTAGGAGGAGGTTATTTATTCCTCTTTGCCACCGACACACCTGGGGACCTGTTCCCAGAGAAGTGGAGTTGTGCTTTAGGGCTGAACACACACACATGCACTGCATGTAAGAGAACTTTCTCATCTTTCTGGATACACTTGGAAATAGTTCTTTGTATTTTTTTTAAAAAAATCATGCACAGGGTAAAATTTTTAATAATACAGAGAAATCTAATTGGCAAGTGTCTTCTCAACACTCATTAATCATCAGTTCCTCTAATGAAAGATAACCCCTTGTACTTACCAAAAAGAAAGAAAAAAAAATGCTGACAGCAGCAGTAAATTCATTCATGTATATTACACACTCACTTGCAAAATGGATCTGTTTGATTAAGCTAGCACTGTGAAAATGAATTCTTTTTCTTGGTTGCACAATAATACAGTTGTTTTCGTAAAGATAAGAATTATATTGAGGTGGGGTGGCTCATGCCTGTAATCCCAGCACTTTGAGAGGTCGAGGCAGGCAGATCATGAGGTCAAGAGATTGAGACCATCCTGGCCAACATGGTGAAACCCCGTCTCTACTGGAAAAAAAAAAATTAGCTGGGTGTGGTGGTGCACACCTGTAGTCCCAGCTACTTGGGAGGCTGAGGCAGGAGCATTGCTTGAACCACCCGGGAGGCGGAGGTTGCAGTGAGCCGAACTCGTGCCACTGCACTCCAGCCTTGCATCTGGTGACAGAGTGAGACTTTGTCTCAAAAAAAAAAAAAAAAAAAGTGTGTGTGTGTGTGTGTTTGTATAAATTATAGTTGAATATATACAAATGAGGAGGGAAAATAGTACCATGTGTCAGGAACAATTACTGTGAGTTTTGTGTAGATCTTCCTGTCTTTTAAAAATTCAGATATATTTATATTTCATAAAGTTGAAATCGCCCTGTGGTCTGATTTTTTTTTTTTTTGCCTGGCATATTGTGGTCATCTTCCTATATCAATACATACTCTTTGGCAGTACAGTTTTACTGACTTTACATTATAGCTTCATAACTTATTAAATGAACCCCTTATTGCTGGGCACAGATTCTGTTTTCCATTTTTCACAGTGCTGAGCAGGGTTGCTGGTTTACCTGGGCTAAAGAAGTTGAAATGCAAGTCCATACACTTCTTGAGAAAGCTGCTTGTCGTTTATACACTTCCTCCAGCAGTGTCTGAGCGTCTCTTTTCTTACAGCTTCACCATACCGTGTATTTATCATTTTACAGTGAGTTGCATGGCTTGCGAGGTGAGCATGTATCTCTAATTCATTGATAATTGAAAAGAAGGCCTGGGTTTGCTTGGCAACTTGTTCCAATATTCTTTTCAGTTTTAAAGAAGTGTTGAACAAAAAGTTGAAGCATTTTACATAAAAAACCTTTAAAGCTCTCAGGCTAATCTGTAATGTAGCCTATGGAAATTAAGTTTGTTTCTGCTGTGCTTAATTCTTATTAAAACACTAATTATTAGGGCCCCCACATTGCTATAAGGAGAACATTTAGAAAACATAAGGGATCGATAGTTTATACTTAGGAAATCAGTGAATCACTTTTGTTATTTTTAAATCTGTCTTGGAGCTGAAGATAAAAAGACTCAAAATGAGTTAGAATGTGAGTTTTTCAGCATCTTACAGCTTATATGTTAAAGCAAATTTAAAAAATACATTTTTACATATCAAATTTTTCAAAAGCTACAGAAGATACCTGTAAGATTTTTAAGAATAATTTAAATTTTCACTGTGTAAATCAACAGCAACAAAACCATAACCTTTTACAAGGTAAAGGGATGTAAATGAGAGGCCCTGAATTTATTTTATTTGATTTTTATGTTTTTGAGACAGTCTCGCCCTGTCGCCCAGGCTGGAGTATAGTGGAACAATCTCGGCTCACTGCAGCCTCCATCTCCATGCTTCAGCCTCCCAGGTAGTTGGGATTAAAGGCATCTACCACCAAGCCTGCCTAATTTTTTTTTTTTTTTTGGTGTAGAAATGGGGTTTCATCGTGTTGGCCAGACTGCTCATGAACTCCTGACCTCAGGCAGCCTGCCCACCTGGGCCTCCCAAAGTGCTGGGATTACAGGCATGAGCCACTGTGCCTGGCTGAGCTGAATTTTTTTTTTTTTTTTTTTTTGTAGTGATAGGGTCTTGCTATGTTGCCCAGGGTGTTCTTGAACTCGTGGACTCAAGGGATCTTCCCACTTTGGGCTCCCAAAGTGCTGGGAATACAGGTGAGCCACTGTTCCAGGCCAGGGGAGTTTTAACTTGCAGCGATTTTTATGAGAAATCCACATCTGAGAGTCCTAGAAGGTAAAATATTCCCCTTTCTTCTAAACATACTTGACCACTACTGTTCATGTTCTTCTATTAACCCTCCTTTATTTGCCAACCCTCAACCTTTTAGAAGCAAGAAATGGGACTCTAGAGTAGGTCTTAGCAACACCGTGAAATCCAGACCCCTAAGCTTACAGCCGAGACCATGAAGTCCTGTGGGAGGAGGATGGAGAGCAGGAAGTTGCCCAAGGTCACATATTGAGTTACAGGCGGGGCCTGGATGGGAAGCTGGGCATAGATGGGAAGCCCGGCATGGAGACCCCAGGCTGTCTCTTTGCCATCTTGTTGTGAGGCTTCCTGAAGAATGCCTGTCACTCCTGCTGACATCTTACTGACCAAGTGGGCAAGAGGAATTGGTCAAAACAATTGAATGATAAATGCTTACATTTTCTTTTGGCCCCGAGCCACATCCCCGCTCTCAATCTTGTTTTCAAGGTTGAAGGTTCCTTTAGAAGCTAGTGACCTTGCCCTTCCTGGCCTGTGGATGTCGCTCTCCATCCATAAGCCTCCCTTCCAGCGACCCAGTTTGCAGCAAAGACTATAATTTTATTTTGGGTTTGGATATACTGATTACATTTTAGCTTCTGGTATATTTTCTTACCTGTCACAGCCATTAAATTTATTTTAATAGTTACTCTACTCTCCTGATAGCCACTAAAGGGGGAATTGGATATTGTCTATCAATTGGTTAGTCTGTGAACTAAGGCTGTATCTAATTACAAGGCATTGTATCGGTTCTGATTTATTAACCATTTACTGGGCTTTGGAGAAGGCAGCATTTTTAGTAGCACGGCTGAGCCTGGTGGTCGCTTTCCAGGAGGGCAGGGTGCCCGGAATATCTGATCTTACAGTTATTACTTTGTGTCATATATAATCTTGTTTTTTCCCTGCAACAAATAAATCTTTGGGACTCCTAAGGAAAAAAAAATGGGAAAGAAAAAAAAAAACATTTGTGGTTACAGTATAATAAAAATAAACTGTTTGTCGTGACTGCAGCTGACATTTATCAGCCTGTTTGTGGGTGCTCTTTCTCTCTCTCTCTAATACAGAACATAATTTGTCACTTTGTAAATACATTCCAGTCTAAATCCCTGCCAGCATCTGTTAGTGTTTGAAGGATTAATGTGCTACCCTGTGTACGTCTGCACTTCCAGGGAACAGCGTAGCCCATGAGTACCGATCTTGGTAGAGCGGGAGAAGAAGGTGTATTCTGTGCTTTTTCATATCTTACTGTTGTCTCGGCCTTTTTCTGATTTTTCTTGTCTTTATCCCCTTCTGTCTAGGTACCTGGAATTTCATCCTTTGCCAGGATGTCCCTGGTCCCCAGCCTTCCTTTTGTCTGTGATAGGCACAGCTGAAGTCATAGTGTGTCATGTGTACTATGGGTCGAGCTGTGGATGATTCTTTGGGGTCAGTTAAACTTGGGTTCAGGTTCTTGCTCCATCTAATTTATAAGTTCAAGTTATGTGACTTCCGTTTCTTCACTTGTGAGAAGATGCTAACACCTGGCCAGGCGTGGTGGCTCAAGCCTGTAATCCCAGCACTTTGGGAGACCGAGGCGGGTGGATCACGAGGTCAAGAGATCGAGACCATCCTGGTCAACATGGTGAAACCCCGTCTCTACTAAAAATGCAAAAAATGAGCTGGGCACGGTGGCGCGTGCCTGTAATCCCAGCTACTCAGGAGGCTGAGGCAGGAAAATTGCCTGAACCCAGGAGGCAGAGGTTGTGGTGAGCTGAGATCGTGCCATTGCACTCCAGACTGGGTAACAAGAGTGAAACTGTCTCAAAAAAAAAAAAAAAAAAAAAGATACACCTACTTCTCGAAGATGTTGAAGATGAAGGGAATTTCGACGTTAATGCAAAGTGCCCAGTTAAGCACCTGCCAAGAGTAACTGGCGGGTGTGTGTCATCTTCTGACGTCCTTAGTGTCATTGTCTTCAGGCACTGGAGGAACCCAATCCCATGAGGCAGCTGGTGGTTGTGTTTTTATTTTGTGTTTTTCATTTGTTCTTGCTGGTTAGTGGGTTCTGTTGTTGAGAAATATTTACATATCTGTAAATCAGGTGCTTGCTAGGGTTCTTGGCACACAGAGCGTCCTGCCAGTAAGAAACTGTGTTTCCCAATGAGGCTTGCAACTGGATCTGGGCAACATGGAACATTACTTCAGTAAAGACAAACAGACTCAGATTCCTGCTGGAAGGTCCATACTTGCTGTCCCCAGTAGGATCCTGGAATTCCCTGAATAATAGCATTCCCTGTAATTCTTTCCACATTCTGAAGTGGCTCTATAGAGTGCCCACCACCTTTTATCTACTGCTATCATTTAGATTAGGAAAAGATTCCCGGATATGGAAGAAACGGCCTCAGTACTAACTCTTCTGTGAGCAGTCTATTTCTTGTTTCCATTCTTTTGTTTTTTGTGTATGCTTCCGCCTGCCACACCTACACGGTGCCGGTTTCCCCCCACCAAATTTCTGTGTCTTTATTTGCAATTCTCTTTTCATTAGAGAAACATTGTTTTGGTTTGGGTTTTTGAAGTACAAATGCATATGAACTGGACGGAAATATTATTCCCATGTGCCAGGTGGCCAAGATGGGGCTTGTGATTAGAAGCTTTTTCTCCTAGATTCTGGAAAGTATCACTAATTGATCAGGGAATACGTCTTTGGGCCCACTGGAAAATATCTGTTCTGAGCACCCTAAATGCCCAGGTATTGGCATACATGGGTAATGTCTAGAAACTCTTATTTCAATCTACTGATCGTTTTTGGTAAATTGCTGGAGATGTCAAAATGCATTTCAAAAACGGTTCGTGTTCAAGAAGATACAGAAACAGTTCCATTTAATGCTGATATGTATGAAGTGTAATACCGTTAAACTTTTAGATTCTTTAATAGACACATTTTGCAAGGTGAAATGCTTACAGATGCTCCCTGCTATGCCCATCCACACATCCCTCACTCTTTGCGTTCTTTGAGACTGTTATGCTGTTTATTTGATACTTCATCAAATGGTGGGTAATAAAACAACAGATGCTCTAAGGGATGGCACCACATTCTCTGTTTTTCTCATGCATTCATTGGAACCTAAACATAATATTAATTATAAGACTGTTAGACTTCAGGGGCACATACTCTTATTCTAAAACAGTGATCAGCTAACTGTGCTTTTCAGGGCAGAATTCCTGCCCAGTACTTGGTTTTGTAAATAAGTTTTACTGGAACACAGGTACACCCCTTTATGTGTGTATTGTCTGTGGCCACTTTTGCTTTCATGCTATGAAAGCTGAGTATTTGGGAGATACTTGCAAAACCTAAAACAGTATCTGGCCCTTTAGAGAAAAGTTTTGCCAATCCCTGTTCTAAAGGACTCATGGCCATTTGGAAAGAAAAGTCTGTTCCATTAATTGAAAATGAGCAGGTGGTTGGGTTAGCAGTTTCTTTCTACACATATAGAAACAGTTCCTATCATACCTGACTCAGTTGTCAAACTTGCTTAACCCAAAGCCTGGGCGATGGATATAGGAGAAAAGTTTAAATTAGCTGTGGTTTTATTCCATCACAATAGTTAGAATTTTAATGGTCTAAATCAAACTTGTTTAACCTATAGCCTGTGGGCACCTGTGGTCCAGGACAGCTCTGAATGCGGCCCAACACAAATTTATAAACTTGCTTAAAACATTATGGATTTTTTTGCATTTTTTTTAGCTCATCAGTTATCATTATGGTTAGTGTATTACTATTTGATGTGCGGCCCGGGAAAATTATTTTTCAGTGTCACCTCGGGAAGCCAAAAGATTGGATACCCCTGGGAATAAAACACAAAATAGGTATAAAAGGCTTTGATTTCATGGACAGAACATTTTTATAAGTAAAGTATTTATGGATGTGGCTCCTTCTTAATCTCCTGGCTCAAGGATAATTTCCGGGCTGGGGAGGAAGTTGTGGCGTAGAGACAGCAGTTCTGTTTTGCCAGGAGAATCGACTTTTCACTGTGGAGGGAGAACTACCATCCCAGTTCTGCCAGCTTCTAATTACAACTTTGAGCAGATTTCACATGATTTTTCAGCGTTTGCTTTGTTTGTAAACTAGAAGTCATTATGTCTACTTTGAAAGGGCTCAGTAGGGCAGAATATGGCCATGTCTGTAATCTCCCCTTCCAGAGCAGAGGGTAGGTTCTCCAAAGTCTTTAGCATGAGTGTAATGGGGTTTTTAAAATTTATACAGAGAAGAATGTGGTAGGTCCTACATGAGTGATGACAGGTGACAGGTTAACTGGAACAGGTGGCTCTCAGCCACAATTCCCCCACATCCCCCTTCTGGGGGATGCTTGTAGACCTGATACCCTGGAAAGAAGTGTGGCCTCTTAAAGTCCGTGCTGTCCTTTAGTTTTCCCGATATACCAAATGTACCAAAGCCTCTTTTTAAGGTGGTGAAAGCTCTGGATCACCCGATCACACTGCAGATGCTAGAAGCTCTTCCCATAGAGAACATTTATATCCTCAAGCCAAGGAGAACAGGGAAGATGCTGTGTATAAATATTGAAGAGACAGGGAGAGCATGCACTGAGGCCAAGCTGCTTTCACATGCATGTCACGGTGAAGTCGCTTCTAATGGACATTTGCAGGGTGGCGTCCCCTCCCTGCCCCTCCCTGCCCCTCCCTGCCCCTCCCTGCCCCTCCCTGCCCCTCCCTGCCCCTCCCTGCCCCTCCCTGCCCCTCCCTGCCCCTCCCCGCCCCTCCCCGCCCCTCCCCGCCCCTCCCCGCCCCTCCCCGCCCCTCCCCGCCCCTCCCCACTCTCCCTGCCCCTCCCCACTCTAATGCTACCTAGGATGCTCTTTGCAACACAGGCAGTCTGTAACTCAGCTGGCTTATAGCAAAATTGTCCAACGCGATTCATTTGTGCCATTTGGCCACAGGAAAAGAGACTACAGAGCCAGCCAGATTCTAACGTGGCCCTGTGCCGCTGCCCTAACCAGCTGGCTGCACGTATGCCCTGACAGGACGAGATTTCCCCACACTGGTCTGTGTTTCCTGGAAGTGTCAGCTGCTCTCTACCGCTCCTCATAGATGCCTTGCCTGCCTTTCTCTGCATTTCTCAGGCCCCCTCCCTCTCCATTTCTTTCTTCTCCTCTCATCCCCTCCCAATCCTCTTTTCTTTCTCAATTCTTTCTACCTCTATCCTTTTTCTTTCCTAAAGAGTTGCTTTTTTCATTGAACTTATGATACATGCACATTAAAAGAAAACCCACCATTCATGTGAAAAATTAGGAATATCATAGCTAACGTTTGCTTGCAACTTACTATGTGCTGGACATTATTCTGAGTTTACACAGTGAGGTCAGATTTCTCCTCTGTCACAGTAAGTTCAAAAAGATGGTGAATAATATTGCGGTGAATACACTGAAACCCACACCTTTCATACTCAGAGGTATCTTTTAAGTGAGAAGTAACAGGAAAAAAAGGTGGAAAACAAAGACTCAGGAAAAGCTTTCCATTTAGCTATCTTGACTAAGTTACTGGATGACTTACTCCAGAGCGTAAAGAGAAGAACCAAAATGGGTTAAGAATGAAGGGGTGCACAGCAACTGGACAGGGTCAGGTATCAGAGGCACGACAAAGAAGGAGGGTCAGGTCACCTGGCCCGTGCTGGCCACACAAATGCACCTACCACCATATTGGGGGGCTGGACTGATTTCTCATTACTGCCTGGGCAAAGCTCAAAGAGGCAAACATTTCGTTACATATTTTTTCCCGTACTGTTGTGGACCAGTTGCTCCAGAAAGGTTTCTCTCTGGGGAAGGATTAATAAACAACATCAGAAATCCAATTAAACACAATTGCTAAAAGCCAACAAATATGTTGCTTGTGGATATAGATGTGTATGGTAATGTGCATAGTGATGGTCTTTCATGTGTGAGAGAGGCGGCTCAGTGCCATAACGGAAACCATCAGGCTGGGCGCAGTGGCTCACGCCTGTACTCCCAGCACTTTGGGAGACTTAGGTGGGTGGATCACATGAGGCCAGGAGTTTGAGACCAGCCTGGCTAACATGGCGAAACCCCGTCTCTACTAAAAATATAAAAATTAGCCAGACGTGGTGGCACGTGTCTGTAGTCCCAGCTACTTGGGAGGCTGAGGCATGAGAATTGCTTAAACTTTGGAGCTGGAGGTTGCAACCAGCCCAGATCACACCACTGCACTCTAGCCTGAGGGACAGAGCACGATCTCTCAAGAAAAAAAGCACGGATCTAGGTACCAGACAATTTGGGTGTTTATCTTTGCTCCAAAACTTACTATCTTTATGATCTTGGGCAAGTTAACTCATCTCAGCTTCAGTTCCCTGCTTAGCAAGATGGGTTGGTGTTACTACCTGCTTCAGAGTTGTCGAATGGGTGAATTCATGTAGAAATGTTCTTAGAGCAGAGCTCAGAACATAGTAAGGACTGTGTAAGAACTGGCCAGCATTAATATTGGTAATTGGATCAACATCAAGTTGAAAATACTGTTTACACTGGGAAAGGGAAAAAGAAGAGAAATAAGAGAAAGAGGTATGCTGGGGATTTCAACGCTATCTACAATGATTTCCTTTTGATTTTTTTTTAATGTCATTTCTAATGTTTCCATTCCTAATCTGGCCTGTTTTTAAAGTATATCTGTGATTATTAGAATATAATTGTGGATTCTGTCCTCTTTATTTTTAAATCTTCTTATTATGTCTGTCTTTCGTCTTTCTCCATATTCAGGGAGAAACATCTAATTTTTCCTTCCTTATAACTAATTATTTTCCTTGGGATAAATTCTGATCTTTACCGTCTGCCAATATGAGTTTTAGTTCCTCTATAAACTTTTAAACTTTAAACTTTTTTTTTAGGCAGGGAGTAATCCATTCTTAACCCCCTTCTGTTTTTCTCAGCCTATTTTTTTGTTTTGTTTTTGTTTTCTATTTCTGTTTCATCGAGATGCACATAAAGTGGAAGATGGCCAATATTTCTAAAAAGTTGTTTCCTGAGATAGAGAATGTTAAGAGGTCAGCTTGCTCTGAGACTTTGTTGGGACTTATTTTTTTTTTATTTTGTCCTTTCTTTTATTATTGCTTGCTTTTATTCTCACTTTATTTGCTGTTCTCCATCCTTTAATTAGCGTTTACACTAATTATTAGAGTATGTGACATGATCTTTGATATGCCTAGGTAATTTTTCTCAAGTATATGAGTTACTAAGTTGATATGCACAGTTCCTCAGCATCAATGTCATTGTTTTGCAAGTTTCAGTTGAATGTGACATTGTTGTTCTAAAATTTTCTCTGCTTCTACCTCCTAGCTCTGACTCTCTGCAAATAGGTTTAACTTTTTCATTTTTAGATGAAAACCATTTATTTTCAATTGCTAATTTAACTACATCACAGTAAGAAAAAAAAGCGATCTTCGTGATGGCCGGAATTTGAAGTATGTTGAAATTGCCTCTGTGATCTGGCTCATGGTTAATTTCAAGAATATGTGATTGAAAAGAATGCATATTATTATGTGTAGTGTTCTATAGCTCTTTTACATGATTTATACTCTTTCATTGATTTTATTTTTTGCCCATTTAATCTAGATATTCTATTTTGTTTGCTTTACTTATTTCTATTATAAATAGTTAAGCTCTTCTGCTAAGATTGTTAAGTCCATCTATTCTTTGTTTATGGCTGTGTTCTTTGGAACATGCAGGTTCATGACTGTTACATATTCTTGCTTGTTTCTCCCCTCATGCATTATTCATTTTTATCTGTAGTGTGTTTTTTTTTTTTTTTTTGCCTAAAATTTCATTTTTATTTATGGTAATATTTGCTATACTGGCTGCTCTGCTTTCAAAAATTTTCTGATATTTTTCTTTTATGTCTTTTAACCTTTTGATATTTCTGTTTTAATCATGTGTGTTAGATAGGCAAGGATAGCTGCTAGGACAGATATTTTCTGATATTTCAATAGCTTAACAAAATGGTAATTTATTTCCAGCTTCTGTAACAGTGCTTATTGGGCTCTGAATTGGGGCTGGAAGTAGACATGATCATGTGGGAGATGATGCATGTGGGTGTTTTATGGGCTGGGCCTTGAAGAGGTGTATCTCACTTAGATTTATATCCCACCGTCCACCTCTAAATCTCACGGCTATGCCTGATTGTGAAGGAGCCTGGGCGATGAATGTAGTTGAGTTCCCTGGAAACTAAGGCACAGGGATGTTGGGAACAGCTGGTAGTCTCTGTACAGTCCTTACATCTGGACGCCAAATACGGTTTGCTTCCTTATTCTCACAAAGAGAACACGTTCACTTTTCTTCCAAAGGCAGGTCTCAAAATCCCATTTAATTCTTTAATTCTTTGCAAATTCTAGGGTCTCCTTCCTGCTTAAATGTGGTTCCTTATGGCCCTGTGGCATTCAAAAAGGCAGCCTGTTTGTGCCTTGAACCCCACTGCTGCCCTGTGCAATAGAAGGTGAAGGTGGTATAGAGACAGCATATTGGCAGCAAAATCACCATTTTCAAAAGAAAAGAATGAGAAACCTGCTGCTCCGTGACAGTCAATGATAGCATCTTGCTGGGCAGGTAAAGAACCTTGTAGTAAGAGAGCATTCTTTATCCAGGTCTTAAATCTGCTCTCTGGAGGGAAGTACCCTGTCCATTATTCTCCATGGTCCCATCTGACCTGGAACTAGAGTAGGGTTACTCTCCTTAGGGGCATTAGCAGCTATCAGCCCACTTCCTGCTGCTGCATGGTTGGGGCTCAGTTTGTTGTTTGTAGCAGTTACAGGCTTTTAAGGTCAGATTGATTTTTTCACCATATAATTTCTTAATAGTCTTTTTTTTTTTTTTTTTTTTTTTTTGAGATGGAGTCTCGCCTTGTGGCCCAGGTTGGAGTGCAATGGCATGATCTGCAACCTCTGTTCTGCTTCCCGGTTTCGAAGGATTCTCTTGCCTCAGCACCAACCCCCAACCACCTGCCGAGTAGCTGGGATTACAGGCACGCACCGCTACGCCCGGCTATTTTTTTGTATCTTTAGTAGAGACAGGGTTTTACCATGTTGCC
Organism: Saguinus oedipus; assembly: GCA_031835075.1. Classification (NCBI taxonomy): domain Eukaryota; kingdom Metazoa; phylum Chordata; class Mammalia; order Primates; family Cebidae; genus Saguinus; species Saguinus oedipus. Next base: position 37,283,835 of record CM063189.1, read on the forward strand.
CATGCTGGTCTCGAGCTCCTGACCTTGTGAGCCACCCACCTCAGTCTCCCAAAGTGCTGGGATTACAGGTGTGAACCACCGTGCCCGGCCTTTAATTTTTTAATAATCTTACTGGATTCAGATACATCAGATACATTTATTTCTAGTTAATTCGTGAGTAGTAGCCACACCAGTCTTTCCTAGACATGAAGCTGAAGTTGCTTTATTTTTCTCATTTGTTAACCATCGTGGCTCTCTCTAAACTCGGTGGCAACTACCATGAGGCTATCTGGAATAACAAGCTTGGTTTGAAAAGTAGCATCATTAATTTGATAAATGCTCCTGGGCCGAATTATTTGAATTAACTCAGAGGCTGTGATGGACTATTTTGTCTCTCAAAGACTTTTGCAGGCTTGTTGTATGCTTTTTGGACTCCAGACTCGATTGACTTTTTCAACTCCATAATGTCCTAACTTTCACTTCTGCTTGCATGCTGGACAATGCTTTTTTTCAAAAGCACATCCCTTTCTTGTAATATCTTAGTAAAAGCAGCGTGGAGCAGCCAGCACACACTGACATCCTGGCTCTTCCCTAGAGCTTCAGACTCAGTAGTTACTAGATCTACCTTTTGAGTTATGGCAGAGTAGTTTTACCAAATGTCTTCCATTGTAAAGACACAGTCTGCATAGGTATCTCTGACTGACAGGTGGCTTTGCCTGTTTGGTGAGTAAGATACCCAAGCTCATTTCATTTAGTGGCTGTATTGTCCCCTAGGAACTTATTATAACTTAAGTTTATCTCATGGAAGGTGGAAGTATGGGGAACCCAATTCATATGAGAAACAGCCCAGGAGTTACTTCTCTTCTGCTCAGTGACCATTAGTGGAAATGTAAATATCTCAATTCAATGCAGTGTAGGTTAAGAAATGTGGCTTTCTGTCTAGTCAACCTCTCTTTCCATATTTGGAAAGGGGAGAACTATTCTGAGGGACACCTGGTTCTTTCTGTCTGCAGTGTATCTTTTTTATACAGCATAGAACTATTCTTTAAATTCTAGTCTGTTGGTTTCTGCCTTTCAATGTGTGAATTTAAGTTGATTCATGTTTCTTATGATTACTGATAAATTTGAAATAAATTTTATATTTCATTTTGTGTTTCTTCACTACAAGTTTTTCTTAATATTTTTAAATGTTTTTTGGCATATATGTGTGTATTTTTTGATACAGAGTCTCACTGTTGCCGAGGCTAGAGTGCAGTGGTGTGATCTCAGCTGAATCTGCCTCCTGAGTTGAAGCAATCCTGCCTCAGCCTCCCGAGTAGCTGGCATTACAAGCGCGTACCACCATGCCTGACTAATCTTTGTATTTTTAGTAGAGATGGGGTTTCACCACGTTGGCCAGGCTGGTCTCGAACTCCTGACCTCAAGTGATCACCCGCCTCGGCCTCCTAAAATGTGGGGATTATAGGCATGAGCCATTGTGCCTGGCCACGAGGCATATTTTTGGATTGATCAAATTTCTTTTTATCTGAGTGATTCCATACATCATTTCTCCTCCCTGTTGCTCATTTGGAAGCTAATGATTCCTTCCTTCCTTCCTTCCTTCCTGTCTTTCTCTTTTCTTCTGTCTCTGTTACTCTTGAAAGTCTAATATACATGTCTAAATTTTTTCTTAGCATATAAAGTTATTTAATGACTATCATTCTGATCAACAAAGCCAGACCATGCATGATTTAATAGCTCAGTGAAATCCTTCCTCCCATAAAACAAATTTCACTTATTACTGTTGTTTCAGTTCTTCCTTCAATTCATTTTCGAGTGTGATTTATTTGGTCCTGTAGCTACACCAAATGATGCACAAAATGTGGCTATAACTTGACTGTGATGGCTGTTTATGTGTTTATGGTATTTTGAGTCCTCACCTTTCTCTCTCTCTCTCTCTTTTCTTTTTTGAGGCAGAGTCTCCCTTTGTCACCCAGGCTGGAGTATAGTGGCACAATCTCAGCTCACTGCTACCTCCACGTTCCGGGTCCAGGTGATTCTCAGGCCTCAGCCTCCAGAATAGCTGGGATTACAGGCATGTGCCACCACACTCAGCTAATTTTTTTTAATTTTTTAATTTTTAGTAGAGATGAGGGTTTCACTATGTTATCCAGGCTGGTCTCGAACTCCTGACCTCAGGTGACCTGCCTACCTCAGCCTCCCAAAGTACTGGGATTACAGGTGTGAGTCATTGTGTGTGGCTACTTTTCCTGTCTTTCCACGTATTATGATGGGAACTCATATCTGCAGATAACCATTGTAAGCAGGAAACCTTATTTTTTTCTGAGGCACATTAAAGACTATTTTCTAGTGTATCTGTTAAACATCCTGCTTTGCTCCTGCAGATACTCTGACAGAGTTCTCTCTTTAGATTCGTCTATAAATTAAAAATAACTGTCGTAGTCATTTCTCAAGCGTAACGATACTGTTACATGTTGACTGCATACTCTGCATTCCAAACACATTTCCATCATGCGCAGCGTGGCCAACTTCCAAGAGGCCAGTTCCTCCTTCAATTCATTTTCAAGTATGATTGTTCAGCCAGACAGCCTGAAGATCCAGGAGAGATGCCTGGGTTTCCAAAGAGCTTATGGAATATTGTTGCTGCCAATATGACTAGCCTACTTTTATTTCTACTTATGGCTTTTCCTCGTGTTTGATCGTATGTTACATAGTCACTCATTCATTTTCACAATTAAAGCCTGTCCTGAAAATGTGCTCAGTGCTTTTCGCTGTGCATCAGTTACTAGAGACACAGATATGAAACTGTACGTTTTAATTTACTGTAAATGTCAATGTGAATTATTGGTTGTTTTGCCTTTCTTTCATAGTCTCCTGCAGGGTTCTTGGGAATGGAAATTGATGTAATCTCTTTGGAGGACCCTCAGTATAAATCTATCAAAATTTAAAATGTGGGTATCGCTTGACCTAGTGATTCTACTTCCAGGAATTAATGTTACAGAAAAAGATGATATTTTGCTAAGTGTACGTATTGCAGCATTCCTTTCAAAACAAACAAAACAAACAAAAAACCCACCTGGAAACAACATAAAATAATAATTACAACAGAAACAATGAGTAATGTTTATAGGATTTTATTTTTTATTTTATTGGTTTTTCAAACGGAGTTTTGCTCTGTCATCCAGGCTAGAGTGCAGTGGCACGACGGTGGCTCACTGCAACCTCTGCCTCCTGGATTCAAGTGATTCTTCTGCTTCAGCCTTCCAGTTAGCTGGCATGGGACATGTCACCATGGCCAGCTAATTTTTGTATTTTTGTAGAGATGGGATTTCACTATCTTGGCCAGGCTGGTCTCGAACTCGTGACCTGCAATGATCCACCTTCCTGGGCCTCCCAAAGTGCTGGGATTACAGGCATGAGCCACCATGCCCAGCCGCTTCATGTAGATATTATCCAGCAATTTTCACAGTAACTTCAATAAGGAAGCTCAGGCATAGAGAATGTAAGTAAAAGGTTCACAAACCTAGTGAACTGTTTGGGGTGATTTTTAATGAATGATCGAACATTCTTATAGTCGGCCGTACATACTGGTTAAAAAGAATGGGCATAGAGCTCTGTTTAGATATATTCAGTGATGCATTATTGAGGAAAACTAGATTGTGACGCAACACGTGAACTACAATACTGTGTTTTTAGGAAAAGTCACACAATGTTTTTACATGTGTAGAAAATACACTCTGGAAGGAATTGAACCAGGCTGTCACTTTTCTTATCTTGGGGCAGTAGGACTCAGGTGATGTTTTCGCTTTATAGGTTATCCACTTCTGTATTATTTGTACTTTAATGAACAAGTTTTATTTTATTGTTTTTTTCTTTTACGTCTTTTTCGAGACAGAGTCTTGCTCCGTAGCCCAGGCTGGAGTGCAGTGGTGCGATCTCAGCTCACTGAAACTTCTGCCTCCCGGGTCCTGGTTCAATCTATTCTCCTGCCTTGGCCTCCCAGGTAGCTGGGATTATAGGCACGTGCCACCATGCCCAGCTAATTTTTGTATTTTTTAGTAGAGACGGGATTTCATCGTTTTGGCGAGGCTGGTCTTGAACTCCTGACCTCATGATCTGTCTGCCTCAGCCTCACAGAGGGCTGGGATTACAGGCCTGAGCTATCGGGCCCGGCCAAACCAGTTTTATTTTTTACAACTAATGGTAAGTGTAAATAGATGAAGATCATTTAGGATGAACCGAAGTGCCTATGACCACACACAGGCAGACAATCTCAGTACTATTGATATTTGGGGACAGAGAATTGTTTGCTATGGAGGCTGTCCTGTGCATTGTAAGATGTCGAGTAGCGTCTCTGGCCTCTGCTACCTAGATGCCAGTTCACTTTCCAAGAAGTTGCAACAAGCAGAAATGTCTTTAGACATCAGCAGATGTCTGCTAGCGGTTAGACAGCCCGTGGTGGAGAGCCAGAGCCGACTCCGCTCACGCTGCTAGCGGTTAGACGGCCCGTGGTGGAGAGCCAGAGCCGACTCCGCTCACGCTGCTAGCGGTTAGACGGCCCGTGGTGGAGAGCCAGAGCCGACTCCGCTCACGCTGCTAGCGGTTAGACAGCCCGTGGTGGAGAACCAGAGCCGGCTCTGCTCACACTGGGCTGTCCCTTCCAACAGCTGGAACCAAGACCATCTCCCTCCATTTGAGGATCACTCAGACTTCACAAGTCCTCGGTGTGGAATGTAAAAATTTAGACCAGAACAGACAAATCTTGTTTTGGTCTTTTTATTCAACGTAAACATGACTGACTTGCAGTAATCATCAGGTCCCAAATCTCTGTGTTTGGAGCTACACATCTCTTTCTGAATCAAGGAGGTGGGGGGCACTGATTGTTCTTTTAGCATTCACTTCCCCGAAGTGGGGAGTTCCAATGCTTAACAAGTTTCATTAAGGATACAGCTAGTAAGTATTCAAAATACACAGACTGTTGCTGTTGAGCGTGTAATTATGCAGCAAATTAGCTGATGTCCAGTGTGTGCCTTTTCAGCACATCTTTGAGGTTTTCAGTATTAACATAAGATATAGGGCGTGTTTATTAAGAGTCTTCAACTGTGTATGGAACTACAGCAGTCAAAAGTAATGGTGTCTGCTGAAGGATTCTTCATCATATGAATTTACCTTTAGTCATCTATTATTTATTTCAGCTATTTTATATGCCATTATAATAAATATTATGACAGAGAAAGCTTTTATGCTTCAACTTATTGTACTCCTCTTTACCTGCCTGCAATCCTTCAGGAAAATGTAACCACGCTTTACCTATAGTTAACGTAAATCATCACTTACATTAGAATGAAAAATTCACTATGAAAAAGGGCTCTTTCTTCAATAGCAAGGCATAAATGCACAATCATGTTGACTGCCAACCTCCTGTGTCATTCACTGTCCTTCCTTAAACTGTTTTTAAGCTGCAAAGTGAATATATTGCATCGAGGGAAATTGGAAGGTTTTGGAATTTTTTCACTCTCTTGTTAGTTTCTGGCAAGATAAGCATTTTTTATCCGGATTGAAAAATATTGCCAATTACTGTATAAGCATTTTTAATAGTTTTGCTTTCCATGGCATGTAACTCATCTACCAAATTAAATAAGCTGTTATCTGGTGCAATTTCTCCTTAAATAGACTTACAATTACCTATAGATATTGACATGGTTATTTTATAAATTGAGTTCCAGCAACACAAAGCAAAAATTTTGGCCTGTATATAATGAGGGAAGAGTTGTCATGATTTTCTTATTAGGGATGTTTGTGTATTTTGGCAGAGGGACCTAGGAAGGGGAACTCTGGAGCAGGGGAGGGGGCCTGCAGTGAAGGTTGACAGTGGATGGTTGATTTGAAGGTGAGGAATGGCAAACTCAGCCTCTGTTCAAGATTTCCAAAGGAAAAAAAAAATGCAAAGGAAATCCAGGACTTTGGTGGGGATTATTTTTGGTGTGGTTCTGTATTTTAAAATGAGGAATCCTTTCCAAGTGTGTTTGCCTCTTAAAAGCAAAGTGGGGCTGGGTGTGGTGGCTCATGCCTGTAATCCCAGCACTTTCGGAGGCCGAGGCGGGCGGATCACCTGAGGTTGGGAGTTTGAGACCAGCCTGACCAACATGGAGAAACCCCAGCTCTACTAAAAATAGAAAATTAACCAGGTGTGGTGGTGCGTGCCCATAATCCCAGCTACTCAGGAGGCTGAGGCAGGAGAATCATTTGGACCTGGGAGGCGGAGGTTGTGGTGAGCCAAGATCACAGCCTGGGCAACAAGAGTGAAATGTCATCTTAGAAAAAAAGAAGAGAAAAAAGCAAAGTGTCTGATAAAATGTGTTGAGCCAGGGAAGAGACTTTTGAATTCTCCCCTTTCCTGCAAATCCTATCAGAAAGAACATTTGTAAGGGAACACTTTTTATCTTTATGCTTGGCACAAATTGGTAAACTCCCCATCATGCTGACACATGATGCTGATTTGGGTTTGACTGAGATAAAAGAATCACTAGTCAATAAAGCAACTGTGTCCTCATGCATTTTCCAGTGCAGATGGCGCCATCCATCGCCACCATTACCATCAGTTAAATAATACTAGAAAAATTAGTGTTACGAAGTCCCACAGACGATATTGATGATTTATTAAACCAGTTTAGTTGGATCTCTATTGTATTTCAGTGAATAATGTCATGTCAATACTATGCTCAACACCAGTGTCTCTTGCTGTTGTAAATGTGACAACTCCTATTTAAGGTTTTAGAACATAAAATCAGCGCGGAGAGTATGTAAAGTGGAAGGGTGAGAGACGTCAGCATAATGCAATTAAGGCCCATTGGATTAGAATTTGCAGGATGCCATTAGCAGTAAGCTCTGAGTATAGATTATTGCCATGGTTACATTTTCTCCTTCAGCAGTAACACTTCTCTTGTAAATTCTAAGTGGGTAAAATAAATATGATATAAAATAGACACAAATAACGATATATAGGTGATGTTAATTTCTTCAGCGCTTTCCGGTGTTAGGTGTTGAGGAACGTGATGAGGGGTACAGCACAGTGTGACATCTTGTGCTGGCATGAGCATTGAAACTGGCTGCGTCTCCATTGGAAATGCGGATCTGTGTCTTACTCGCTTTGCCACTTTAACGTCTGTCAGCCTCTGTTTTCTCATCTGTAAAATGGGAAAAATTATAGATGCTTCAAAAGATATCTCCTGTTAAATAAAAGAAAACAAGCATGTCATAGGTGCTCGTTATTTTTGTTGCTTTTATGAGCAATAGATATATGCAAATGAGAGCTTTGTAAATGTGATTCCAGAAATAAGTTTTTCCCGTATGTGTCAGGGAGGGGTAGATACATAGCCATCCAATCAGCATCGATTGGTACCTTGAGGTGAGATCACAGAATAGCTAATTTCCTGTAAACGGGAACCCTTGCCTCCGCAGTTGCATATGACAAGTCCCCCAGCTAAAAGAGCATTTCCTCTGGGCATAATGGAGGCCACGCTCAGCACTTCCATTTAGAGCATCTGGGCTTCTTCCACCTTCAGGCACTATACTGAGGTGTTCCTTTTGTTGACCCCCTTAGTGATGATTCTTTCAACACAGTATAACAAAGAGCGGCAGCTTCCTGCTGCTAGATGTGTGGAAAATGTGTGCCAGGGATTCTTTTGAGGTAGATAAGTGGAAAAAGCAAGGCCCATGTGTGCCAGATGGGAGCATTTTTGAAGCATCCTCCCTGAGACCCAGCAGCTTGGGCTGCAGACCAACTATTTTGGTTCACTATGGCAAGAAATCGGATAGGAGAGAGAACTCATCAGTATCCTCCCAGCTAATTCCGAGGCAATTTACAATTAACAAAGATTTTAAGGTAATAATTTGTGCCTTTGAAAACTAGGTTTGATCACTGGACTCTCCCATGTTCTAAAGGCCGACTTCCTTGAGATGTTTCTTCTGCTCCCACTGTTCGTAAGCATGATGTAGGTCTGAGGCATTCCCTTCGAAGTGTTGCAGTGATGGAGAAGAAAAAGGGAAAAGGAGATTGAATCTATGGGTAATGCATTTACCTTTAGAGGCAGTGTTAATGAATAAATGAATTTACCCCCGTGGATGTTGTCTCCCTTGTTTGGGACTTGGTGTATTGAAGGTGTCAGTGAACTCTGCTACTGATGAATGCCCCCGTATCCAAGGGAGATGGGAGAAGTGTACCTGGGCTACCGGTTACCAAGGTCAGGACAGCATGAGGCAGTTATGGATCTGATGGTTTCCCCTGGTCTTTGTCTCAGCTGCTGTGAAGGCTTCTAAGGGGCAAGGAGGGTTATGGGAGATGAGAGGACAGGTACATTGTATGGACATAATGGAATACAGAATAGTGATTGAAATCTTCCATTGGTGGGAATCATGGCTCTGCAGTTACTATCTGGGTCAAACTGTCCATGAGCCTTTTGACCGTCAGCTTCTCCATCTGTGAAAGAGGTGAATGATAATGACTGTTACTATAGGGATATGTAACTGCGGCGGGTGCACGGACTCACACGGCCAGTGATGACCCATTGAGGTCCAGCTGTGAAGAGCGAAGCATTGCACTCTTCACGGATGAGGCTGAGTGGGTCATCACCCATTCCGCGGTCACCTCCGCATTGTATGATCATGACAGTAATAAAACAGTACACGATCATAATTAGGATCTAGAGTTATAAACTACTGATCAGGTGCCATGTTCTGCTCCAAGTGCTTTACATATATTACCTCACTTCTCAATAAGGCAGGTGCTGTTTTTCTCACTTTACAGAGGAACAAACTAAATACACAAGAAGCGAAGCAGTAATTTGCCCAGCTCATAACCGCCCCCCGAAAAAAACAAAACAAAACAAGGGAGACCCGCAGTTACTAATAGGCATTATTGGAAAACAGTGGGCATCACATTTTAACAGTCGCCTTCAAAATAATGTTAATAGCATGTATTGAGAGCCCATTGTGTGGCTCATACTTTGTAAACACGATATCTAATCCTCACTGTAACCATACAAGGCAATCCTATTATGCTCATTCATGACTAAGGCAACCGAAGCCCAGAACATTCAAATAGCTTCCCTGAAGTCACGTTGCCAGTGTGTTGGCCATGCTGGGCTGTGGTTCCAGGGCAGCCTGGCTCTGGCATCTTAGCTGCAGGTGATGGTATGTCCCCATTTCTCTGTTGAAATACCACCCCCACCCATATGGTTTCTTTGGATTCAGGTAGTATCGCATCAGAGTCACACATGGCTAATTTATGGCCAAAAAATGATACTAGAGATCACCGTTGCATAACAACAAGAAACCCCTTTGATTCTACACTTACAGGGGCTTGAGTCACTAAGACAGTTTTAGAAGTTAAGAAAGACTAGATCAAGAAGACTTGTATTGAAGGTGTCAGTGAACTGTGCTACCGATGAGTGTACCTGTATCTGAGGGAATTGGGAGACCTGTACCTGGGTTATTTGATTGTGTCTTTCTCGCTGAGCCCTGGGTGTCAGGAGCGGGTGGGCTTCTGAGCTACCCAGAAATTGCCTGCTGCTTCACGTGTGGGATGCCACCTGCATGGCTCTGTTTTAAAATGATAGTGGAGTCTGTATACATAATTTAAAATACATTAACATTTCTGTTTTGCCTGAGATGAGCTTATACTGGTGTGATCAGGAGGAAGAATGAGGATTTGGGGAAGGCAAATTCTGAGAGCCATTTTACACCATTTCAACATGAAGTGATCTCAGTATGAACCTCTTTCTGTTAAATAAACGTGGTAGGGTAGATGATTGGATGGTGGATGGGAAGATAGATGGATGGACATATAGGTAGAAAGGGTAGGAGAGAGATACGGAAGGCTAGCAGTTTATTTTGTGGTGGTGAGAGGTTTTTTTTTTTCTTTTCACTCTCAGTCTTGCTCTGTTGCCTAGGCTGGAGTACAGTGGTGCGATAATGTCTCACTGCAGCCTCGACCTCCCAGATTCAAGTGGGCCTCTTGCTTCAGCCTCCTGAGTAGCAAGTGCACACCACTATGCCCAGTCAATGGGATTTTAGATGCTTTTTTATATGGCCCATATTCATGTGTCTTAGTGACCTTTTTCTATAATGGATGTGAGTGTGAAATACGAGGTGACCTGAAACAAGCCCAGAGAGGTAGATGGGGACCACGTCATGGACTGAGCTAATTATTCTTGTTCCTCACTATCTGTTTTTCTTTCTCTTCTTTCTGGGCACATGGCATGTTGCACCTTCTAGAAGCTAGACACAGCCACATGACTTTGTCAATGAAATGTGAGCAGACGTGACATCAGTCACTGCTAAGTGGAAGCCTTTGAGATGAGATGCCACCTGCAGCTCACCACATTCTCTTCCACATGTCATAGAGGCTGGCGGTGTTACAGACAACAGAGGTTTCATCCATCTGGGTGCTGGCTGGCCATGATGAGCTGGGCCCCCTGACCTGCGGTGGGTGTGAAGTTACTTCCGGGTTGTTTTCAGTCATGGAGATTTGAGGGTTGTTTCTTACTGAAGCACATCCTGATTGGTGCAGAGGATCTTGTGAGTCTTGCTAAGGAAATCAGACCACACCTTATTGGCCACTCTGACGTACTAAAGAGGTTTTTGTTGGTTTGTTTTGTCAGTGCAGAGAGCAGGCTTTGGCCAAACAAGGCCTGAACTTTTCATGTTCTAGATGTGCTACTTCTAACACTTCTAAATAAAAGTCATGGTTTGCTTGGTGCTGATGGTACAGTTCTGTGTCTTGAATGAGGTGATGGTTATATGAATCCATACACAGGATAAAATGTCATAGAATTACGCACAAAAGTACAGCAAACAAAAGAAAATAAACGCATCTCAACTTGTATTAGTTTATTCTCACACTGCTATATAAACATACCTGAGAATGTGTGATTTATCAAGAAAACAGTTTTAATTGGCTTACGGTTCTGTGTGCTGTACAGGCTTCTGCTTCTAGGCAGGCTTCAGGAAGATTCCGATCATAGCAGGAGAAGGGGAATCAGGTACATCTTACTTAGTGGGAGCAGGAGGGAGAGAGAGGGGAGGTGCTACGCTGTTTTTAAAAAGCAGATTTCAGCTGGGCATGGTGCCTCATGCCTGTAATCCTAGCACTTTGGGAGGTGTAGGTGGGCAGATCACAAGGTCAAGAGATAGAGACCATTCTAGCTAACATGGTGAAATCCCATCTCTATTAAAAATACAAAAATTAGCTGGGCGTGGTGGTGCATGCCTGTAGTCTCAGCTACTCAGGAGGCTGAGGCAGGAGAATCACTTGAACTCGGGAGGTGGATGCAGTGAGCCAAGATTACACCACTGCACTACAACCTGTCAACAGAGCGAGACTCCATCTCAAAAAAATAAAAATTAATAAAAAAGGCGCCCTCAGGCCACCTGTATCAGAAGACAGCACTAGGGGGATGGTGCTAAATCGTTTTTAACCAGCTCCATGATCCAGTCACCTCCCATCAGGCCCCACCTCCAATGCTGGGGATTATAATTTAACGTAAGATTTGAGTAGGGACATAGAGCCAAACCACAGCAGGTGACATCCCAGTAATGACTGTGGTCTAGTGAACTGTGTCGTGCTGATGTTGATCTCGAGGTTTTGCTAATGCACTGTCTGTATGTAGGATGTATATTTGGGGGAAGCTGGATGATGGGGATAGAGGTGTTCTGTATACCTGTTTGGCCATGTTTTGTGAAGCTCTAATTAGTTTCAGATAAAAGTTAACAACAAAAATAACATGAGTTAAACCAAGAAAGTGAACTGTGGTCAGTTGCAGATTCACTGCCAGACCTGGCAGGAAATCTCACCTTGGTGGATCGCATGTGTTGTCTTTACCTAACAATCAGCACTTCACCCTTCAAAAATGGGTTCTGTTTGCAATCTGTCAGCCATTACTTTCTTACTTATAGTGTGTCCCGCTACAGACAGTTCTGTAAAGCTAAGTTAGACAGTCGAAAGTGCAACCCCCCTAACACACCTGTAAACACAGAAACACACCCTAATTTAAAGGCTACATTTTCCATCCCCTGGACTTCCTGTATTGTCTCCAGTTTCTCTCTGTTTCTCAGGATTGGGAGCAGAAACAGGAAACCTGATACCTAGGGCAAGAGAATTACCTGAATAATAGTGTGTGGACTTGAGTCACTATCCCCAGGAGCCTAGTAACCCACAGCTTGTGGATAAGTCTGTTGAACTACTTGATGGCTTGTGACCCCTTTTTCCCTTAGAGGTATATGTTCTGATTTGGTTCATACTGGTAGTGGCAGCTCAGTGCTTTATTTTGAAGGGAAGGGGGAGAAAACTGACCAGTTGTAAGTTACTCATATAGAAGAATGTATGTGCTGTGCTATCATTTTTGTTGAAATACTGCTTTGGGGGTCACCATCTGGGAATGTTCTTCCTGTTTTATGGAGGAAATGGACATGCATTTTTATATGTAGCTTGCATATCCCTTGGGGTTTCCATTGGGGGCTTCGTGGAACAGAAGAGTTTCTTTACCACCCCCTCTGCAATACAATGAATGGCTGCCTTTCCCTTTGTGATACATTCACATTTCTGTAAGATTCTGCACTGTGGCAGTGAGTGTCATGCTCCGAGTAAAAGGAGGTATGGAACAGAGGACTTGGAATGAAGATGAAAAGTCACTTTGCTGACTCTGAATGCCAAGTTAAGTAGTTGTGTTGATGAGGCATGAGCATCTCTGGGGCATTGACACATAGTACACATGGAAAAGATTTTTAATCCTTGAATAAGTATCAGTGACTCAGCTTGTGGGGTTCTGCTCCTCATCTGGAGGTCTACACCTCGCACACAGTGTGACTTCACTCAAGCGCCTTTACTGTTAGTGGTGGCAGTCTCCTTCCTTATAGAGGAAGAGACTCACTTTGGCAGATTGAGTCTCTTGTCCTCACCTAACAGTCGGACGTTCACCCCTCAAAAATGGGTTCCATCTGCAATGTTAGCCATTACCTACTTGGAGTAAGCTTGGCGAGACCTAAAGCATTTTTAGAAAAAATGGTTAGAGTTACTTTAGTATAAAGAACCTTATGAAAACCAAATTTTAAAAGCCACAAGTGTTGATTGTTTTAAAATAACATGCTGCCATTCTTGATTGCTAGAGCTTTTGTTAGTACTTTGGATGCAATTAAACCTGTGCTATCACATGTGAGAAGCTTAAATTCTATCACTAAAAAAAAATAATATAGGCCGGGCACAGTGGCTCACGCCTGTAATACCAGCACTTTGGGAGGCTGAGGCGGGTGGATCACGAGGTCAAGAGATCGAGACCATCCTGGCCAACATGATGAAACCCTCCCTTTAGTAAAAATACAAAAAAATTAGCGGTGGCATGCACCTGTGGTCCCAGCTACTTGGGAGGCTGAGGCGGAAGAATCGCTTGAATCCGGGAGGTGGAAGTTGCAGTGAGCCGAGATTGTGCCACTGCACTCCAGCCAGGCGATAGAGCAAGACTCAGTCTCAAAAAATAATAATAATAACATAAGTAAGAAGGAGTGACGTGGCCTCACCTTATAGCATACCGTCCATCTCTATTATTCCCTGAACTTAGGAAACTAACAACCTATATGTTGGCATTTTCTTCTTTTCCTAGGTAAGGTTAATAATGTTTCTCCTCCTCCTTCCAAAATCTGCACGTTTGGGCATCTGCCACTGTTACGCAAGACCAGGAATTTAAATCTCTGTTGGCCAGTTCGTCTCTGCCACGGATGTGCTGTTGGGGTTTGGGGATTTAATGAAATCACTTTCTACCACCTTTCCTTAAAGCTGGGCTTTGTTAGCAGACATGACTTGGATTGTTGAGGATCCGTCCCTCAATAATCTGGTCTGATGTGGCCTTCAGGGAGCATCTTTGGACATGATTGGCATCCCTTTATCCACTGTGCTGACCTCTAACCCACACTGAATACCATTTATTATCAAGTGGCATCGGGGCAAGACTTGGACACAAGAGACATCTTCTCTGCTAGTTAGGTTAATGAAATACCTTCTCTTCCAGACAGGATGTTAGATGCTTATGAACCTGTATCCTTAAAACCTATGAATAGATCACTAATACTTATTTTTTTACAGATTAGGAAACTGAGGCTCAGCACCATTAAACGGTCTAGCATGGGTGTGCTTCCTAGCCGTCACTGCCTGATGTTTATTGCTCAAAGCTTAGGCCTTGGATTATAGCCGAGGACTTGGCAGCCAAGATAAACCAGCTGCAGATACACTGAACATCTCAGCCCAGCTCCTGTCCTTTCCATCCCTGAACAGGACACGCAGGGTAGAGGCTGTTCCCAGCAGTGCCATTTGCATCCCCTTTCATTGCCTTGGAGATATCATGTTATTCTCCTTAATCTTACTTAAGCATCACAGTCTAGACTAGAATTCCCAAGTCAACAGTTAGTTTTACCGGACTCTTCTTATTTGAATAGGCAGGTGGCCCTGTATTCTTGGCTTCTTGTCCTTTTGAGGAGCTAGGTCTAAGAAGTGATAGTATTTAATCTCACACGCTGAAGTGCACCCCGATTTAAAAGTTTGGAGTGGCCCATACACTTTAGGCAGGTGGGAAGGGCAACCCGGAGACCTGTCCTTCTCGAATGATGCCATAAAGAACCTGGCCAGTGGAATACAGCTGCTTCATATGTTTTCCTCTCCGGTTCTCCTGTTTTTTTGCTGGGAGGGGAGTTAGGCTTCTGTATCAGACTGACTTGGGGGTCAGTTCTTGCCCCCAGTTTCTTACCTCTGTGATCTTTTGTATGATGCTGCATTGTCAAATGGGGAAAACACTGTGTTTGAGTTGTTATGAGCCTTAAGTGATGGTATGCAAATGCCCAGCTGGTAGTTGAGCTCTCCATACCCGGTAGCTATTGTGACCATTATTATTCCCATCATCAGCATGTGCTTCTCCTGTTTAGAGAGTTGTCTGGGTTTTCTAAACCAGGGTTCTCTTTGGGATCTAGGTCTGTCAGAGTACGTTAGCATAAGCGAGTGTTTCTGCTTTTGTGCTTGCTGTAAAGGAGTTGTCTTTGATTCTTGATGCAGCTTTAGTGGAGATACTTCAGAACCTGGATGGCAGCTTTTGAAATTAGGATACTGTCCACTGCATCTTTGCATCTTCCAGGACCTGTTGTGTGTTTCCCTCTCCTTACAGCTTTTTAGGATGCAGATTGAGAGGAGATAACGATAGCCGGAAGCACCTTTGCAGCCTCTTTTGTGCGGTTGAGTGAAACACGACACAACCCCCATCCCTATCCCCCACCTTGTAGGTTTAGCAGAATCCCAGCCTCACATCCTCCCCGAACTTGGCAGTAAAAGCCCTGTTCTTCCATTCGTTCCGATGATTTATATTCTCTCTGGGTGTCTAATATTAAACAGGGGAATTCCGACATGTTCCATAACACATTTACTGTAACTTGAAACCATGAACTAAACTTGCTGTTATTTATCATCTCTCTTTATTTTCTCTCATTCCAGCATAAAGCCAAGGTAGAAGCAATGACCCTGGACCTCGCTCTGCTCCGTAGCGTGCAGCATTTTGCTGAGGCGTTCAAGGCCAAGAATGTGTGAGTGTTCCAGCAGAGGGTTATAGATCATCATTTCTTGCTATTGTAATGTCTTTATCAGATGAACACAACTGGGAGAACGCAAGGCTGTTGTGTTGGCTTGGCGTCCAAACCAGAGGCTCATTTATACTGGCCCTGTTAGGGTGAACCATATTTTCTTGACTCACAGTCACCCTCATTATGTGATGTGTCATCAATCTAATAACAGCTTCTCAGATACAAAAAGAAAAGACGCTGTTAAAGCACTAGTAAAAGTGGCTAATAAAAGCCAGGCAATGGTAAGATGCATCCGGATTATAAGGTTTTTGCAGTACGTCTCAAAATCGAGGAAATGTATATCTTAATTGCGTTCAGTAACAAGTAAACTCAGTTATCTAGTATGGGTGGGATGTTGAGAATCCAAGCACCAAGGAGACCTAGTTTCCAAAGCCCTCGATGATTTGATGTGGTACATGGATGTGGTTCTAAAAACAGGGACTCACATTCCATTTTTTTTTTTTTCAGTGTTTCGAAATTCCAGTTGGAGAAAGCCTCAGATGGGAGCTAGCATATTTTGATGCTTTCACATCTAGCATCCCTTTGTAACAGAGAAAGTTTGTAGGGGAGAGTGGGGAGAAGCGGAAGCGGGTGGTGAGAGAGACAGGGGGAGAGAGAGAGACCACAAGCAGACAGGAGGCCTCAAACCCTGAAACCCTGAGCAAAGGAGAGCGATCATGGCAAGCTATGGTAATTACAATACTTAGTTTCTAAGTGTTTATTTTTACTTATATTTAGGGCAAGCAATCCTGGTTTCCCGTTGAACATAGAGGTTTGAATTTCGTTAATAAGTAGCTTGATTTAATTTTTTTCAGTGACTTGATTCAAACCCAAGGATTAAGTTAATAATAGCACAGGTGGTGCCAAGGATACAATAATTACACAAGAGGCACCGGAACCACTGAATGTGGAAAACTCTCATAAATGACAAGCTGCCTTTGGGTTAGGCTCTGTGGGAACATTAGTTCTTCAGTGTTCCAAGCAAATGAGGGATGTGAGGGAAGGGATCTTAGACGACATGTTCACATGGCTCTGCGGGGAGCTGACCCCACAATGCTGTCTCCTATCGAGTTCTTCTTGTGTTCCCTTGAACTTCTCACTCTACTTTTTTTTTTTAAGGTAAAGTCTTTCTCTGTCACCCAGGCTGGATGGAGTGCAGTGGCGCAAGCTTGGCTTACTGCAAACTCTGCCTCCTGGGCTCAAGCGACTCTCCTGTCCCGGCCTCCTGAGTAGCTGTGAATAAAGGTGCCCACCATTTATGCCTGGCTAATTTTTGTATTTTTAATAGAGCTGGGGTTTCTCCATGTTGGTCAGGCTGGTTTTGAACTCCTGACCTCTGGTGATCCACCTGCCTCCACCTCCCTAAGTGTTGCTGGGATTATAGACGTGAGCCACTATACCCGGTCACTCTACTTTATCATACTTAAAAAGTTTGCTCTCGGCCGGGCATGGTGGCTCATGCCTGTAATCCCAGAACTTGGAGAGGCGGAGGCAGGCAGATAACCTGAGGTCAGGAGTTCGAGTCCAGCCTGGGTGACATGGTGAAACCCCATCTCTACTAAAAATATAAAAATTAGCTAGGCATGGTGGCACATGCCTATAATCCCAGCTACTTGGGAGGCTGAGGCAGTAGAATCACTTGAACCTAGGAGGTTGCAGTGAGCCGAGGCTGAACCATTGCACTCCAGCCTGGATGACAAGAGCAAAACTCCATTTAAAAAAAAAGAAATAACTGACTCTCAAAGGTTCTTGCTGGAGTAAGCAAGTGTCCCAAGACCTTGAGGTCTGCCATCAAGTCAGAGTCTTAGTGAGAGTTGCACCATCCCCTCAGTGCACACCCCAGGCTGACTTGTAGGAACAGTGAGACAACATCCCCCAGCTAGCCAGATCTGAGAGGGCCTGCCTGTGTTGTCCTTTGCGGTGCTGGGCTGTTAGTAGCTGCTGTCCCTCGCCAGAACTGTCAGAGCATTTCAAGTCAGGTTACAGCTAGCATCCAAGACCTATGTTCCCTAATGCCTTCATCATTCATTTATTCCCCTGTTCCTTCACTTCACACGCATTTCATGAGCCCTTCTAAAGCCTCAGGCATTCTTCTGGGCTCTGGGAAGACAGTGGTAGCCCTGGAAGCCACAGTAACCTCACACAAACTTTCCCCTGAGTTGTCAGCAGTTATAGGTGGCTAACTCCTCAAACTCATCTGTCTGTGGTTGTTTAGGAGGGAATAATAATGACCAGAATGACAGGAGATGTAGGAGCTCGTTTATTAAGGGCTTGTGATGCGCCATACATAGAAAATACTTTGCATGTATCTTCTGTTTCAATTCTCAAAGCAATCCTTTGGAGTAGATGCTGTTAATATCTCTGCTGTACCGATCAGCATAGTGAGTCTAGAGACGATAACATAATGTATCCAAGGCATGTGGGATCTACATAGAGGGGCTGATTTAGCCTCTCCAGGGCTCCAACTTGACCACCATACTACACTGTCCTTCATTTTATTTTATTTTATTATTTCATTTTATTTATTTATTTTTTGAGACAGAGTCTTGCTCCATTGCTGAGGGTGGAGTGCAATGGTATGATCTTGGCTCACTGCAGCCTCTGTCCCCCCGGGTTCAAGTGATTCTCGTGCCTCAGCCTCCAAAATAGCTGGGGTTACAGGTGTGCACCACCACACCCAGCTGATTTTTGTATTTTTTTGCAGAGATGAGGTTTCACCATGTTGGCCAGGCTGGTCTCGAACTCCTGACCTCAAGTGATTCCGCCCACCTCGGCCTCCCAAACTGCTGGAATTACAGGCATGAGCCACCGTGCCCAGCCCTGTCTTTCATTTTAAATGTGATAGAAACAGACTCAGAGAATGTGAGTGACTTTTGCAGGGTCACTCTGCAGGTTGGTGACAGGCATAGGATGTCACTCCATTCTGTCTGTTGTTTTTTCCCCCATACCATGTGAGAGCTCACATTCACGGCCTCTGAGTGACTTTGCCAGTTCCTCCGTCAGAATGTGTTGGAAGCAAGCAGCTTTGCTGAAGAGAGCCAACTGTTACATAACAGGATCATCTTCCACGTTGTAACTGGACCATTCGTTTTTTAACCATTAAGTAGTTTCGAAATCATCAAATTCACGTGCCTTTTGTAGTCACCAAGCTGAAATCCTTGGAGGAAACTCACACCCATTCTGCCCTCATCCCAGATTTTAGCACAGGACTTGGAGTTTTTAGAAAATACTTCTAGGTTGAGAACCAACGGCGATTTTCCTTTTAGAATCCTCTGTAGCACACAGACCTCTTTGTATCTGTCCCTTGAGAGTACAGGATTTTACATGACTTAGAGAAATATTGTGGTGGTGAAAATATGCATAAAAAAGCAAGAGATTTTACTTTAGAAATGCTGCCAAAGTGAAATCTCTCATGGATAGGCAGATGACAGTTTAGTACTCACAGGTCTTTAGATTCTGAGAACTGTCAGAAGTGAATTTAAGTGCTGGTGACTCGGCTGCCAGAGAAACACATGTAACTCTATTCTTATCACCCCCATCTTCAGACATTAAAACTTCCTTGTGTGTAAAACATAACGACAAATGAAAGAAAGGCTGCCAGTTCAGAACCAATCTCCTTTTGCACTGATGGATTGAGGAGAGGAAAAAAAAAAACCCTTAAATTTAAATTCCATGTGGATGCTCTTATTTAATATACCGTTTCAAAGCCTGTATATGATCAAACCAGAGTATGATCAGGCTCTGAGTTCCTGTGTGTATTCCTTTGGTCCATGCTCCATCTCAAGTGTTTCTCCACACTGGGATAGGCAGCATATTGTGTAGTCTTAGAGCGAAAAAGGTAGAAACAGATGCTTGGTACAAACACTCGTGAGAAGAGCAGCTTGTACCGTGGAACCAGCCTCCGTCTGCCTTTTGCAGGAGATGTACATCAGCCTCTTCCTGGATATCTTCTTTTTATTCTGAGTGGTGGGAGGAGAAGGTACAAAGGATGCTATTTTAGAGGAACCCCTCCTAACCCTGATTATGTAAACGAGCTGCTTGCCAACTTTTTATTTTGTGTAAGGCAATTTGCTAAGCACTTGTATGCATGTATTCTGTCTGTAATTTGTTGTAAGAATCCTAGACACTTAACCATGATTATCCCTGTTTAACCAATTAAAAGTTTGCAGTGCAGAGGGCCAAAGTCACTTTCCCATCTTTAACAAGGAGGAGATCCAGAATTTGAACCCAAATCTGGCTGAATCTAAAATGATGACTCTTGTTGTTCCTCCACTTAAGTTGTCTAATTTTCTATGTGGATTTCTGCATTGGTCATGTATTGCTGAGTGGCAAATGACTCTGGCCGGGAATGGTGGCTCAGGCCTGTAGTCCCAGCACTTTGGGAGGCCGAGGCAGGTGGATTGCTTGAGGCCAGGTGTTTGGGAGCAGTCTGGCTAACCTGTTGAAACCTCATCTGTACTAAAGATACGAAAATTAGCCCAGCATGGTGATACACCCCTCAAGTCCCAGTTACTCAGAAGGCTAAGGCATGAGAATTGCCTGAACTCCGGTGAGGGGTAGGAGGTGCAGAGGTTGCAGTGAGCCAAGATTGTGACACTGCACTTCAGCCTGGGAACAGAGAGAGACTCTGTCTCAAACAAATTACTCCTAAATTTAGTGGGTAAAAAGCAATGTAAAACAAACGTTTCTCTTGTCTTTCCTCTCTTACTCCTTCCCTCTTTCTCTTAGTTTTGTTTGTTTGAATCAGGATTCAAATAAAGTCAATGCATTTTTAATCCATAGGTGTTTTTTTTTCTCTTTTTTCTTTTAACTTAAAGTTCTTTTAATGCAACATACTTGTTTAAATGACCAGGGTGTTCTCTAGAGCGGGCGTCCCTGACCTCTAGGACACAAACCAGCAGTGGTCCATGGCCTGTTAGGAACTCGGAGGCACAGCAGGGAGTTAGTGGAGGGTGAGCAAATGAAGCTTCATCTGTGTTCACAGCCACTCCACCACTGTCATTACTGCCTCAGCTCTACTTCCTGTCAGATCAGCCACAGCCTTAGAATCTCACAAGAGCACGACCCCCTATTGTGAACTGTGCATGTGCGGGATGTAGGTTGCTGTGCTCCTTGTGATAATCTAATGCCTGATGATCTGTCACTGCCTCTCATCACCTTTAAGATGGGATCGTCTAGTTGCAAGAAAAGAAGCTCACACTGATGGTACATTATGGAGAATTGGATAATTATTTCATTACATACGACACTGAAATCATAATGGAAATAAAGTGTACAAGAAATGTCATGCCCTTGAATCATCCCCAAAGCACCCCCACTCCCACGAGTCTGTGGAAACGCTGTCTTCCACAAAGCCAGCCCCTGGTGCCAAAAAGTTTGGCAACCTCTCCTCTAGAGATTTCTGTGGTCTGTACTTTGAGGATTGCTTCTCTGTGGTGTCATTTAACACACTCTTTTGTCTCCTAAGTTTCCTGTGAAAGGGTACATAACTCAAGAGACTCAATCAAATTCATGTTTAATGTTTTGGTAAGAATATTTCATAAGCAGTGGTGTAATAATCGTCTATCGAGAGAACACACAGGCCTGATTGCCAAAGCCACTTTTCTGAAAGCCCAGCATGTCCTGACCTCCTCAGTCCTCTGCCCCCTCTCTGTTTACCCATTCACATTTTCATTTGGTGATTCTGTTATTCTCCCCTTGGTTTTCTGGGTGGTCAGCCCAGGAAACCTCAGCCTGCTTCCAGATAGTTCTCCTCAGATTTAGCAGTAGCGGTGGTCATTGGCCAGTGTGCCTCGGGTCACATTATTTTGGGCATTACTGGAAAGTTCCAAACCAAAGCTTGTGGTAAGTTCCACCCAAACTGGGTTGTGAGGGTTATTTTTGTTGAAACTGCAGCCCTGGAGAGGAGCCGGATCTCCCACCGCCTAGAAGCAGTGGCATCCATAGGAGTATGAAGAGCTGGGACCCTTTCTAATCACTCAGACCAAATATCGGGGTTTTCTGTAATGGATTCAGAAACAACAGTATGTTTTTATGATGGCTTTGCACATTTTTCTTCCTAGCGGTAGCTGCTTAGTTTACTGAGAAGTGCATATTTTAAACAGGGCCTGGAAGAGTTAACAGCTCCTAGAGAAAGGTGCTGTGTAATACTTTTTCTTCTTCAAAAATGGTTTATGGCCAGGCACAATGGTTTGTGCCTGTAATCCCAGCTCTTTGGGAGGCCAAGATGGGAGAATTGCTTGAGCCCAGGAATGTGAGACCAGCCTAGGCAATGTAGTGAGACGCTCTCTCTATATTACAAATTTGTTTAAAAATTGTTTATAGTTCCATATGTCCCTGATAAAATAGACAACTGAATTCCAATCCTGGAACTTAAAAAGTTGGTGATGATACCTGAGTTATTTATGACTTACATTTCATTTTCCGGTCAGCTTGTATGATACAGATGAAGGGTTTTGATACTTCCTGGAAATTGACAGGAAATTCATACCAAATAATTACACTGTTCCAAATGTTTTTAGAATGGCAGTTTTGATCATAGATTTTTATGTCTCTTCTGAACTATCTCCAGTATAATTTGAAGAAATTTAAATTGAGCTTTGGCTGGGCGCGGTGGCTCAGGCCTTTAATCCCAGTATTTTGGGAGGTTCATGCGAGCAGATCACGAGGTCAAGAGATTGAGACCAGCCTGGGCAACATGGTGAAACCCTGTTTCTACTAAAAATACAAAAATTAGCTAGGTGTGGTAGCACGTGCCTGGAGTCCCAGCTACTCGGGAGGCTGAGGCAGGAGAATCACTTGAACACAGGAGGTAGAGGAGGTTGCAGTGAGCCAAGATCACACCACTGCACTCCAGCCTGGTGACAGAGCAATACTCCATCTCAGGAAAAGAAAAAAACATATTACACGTCTCACTTAGAAGATATTATAGAACAGTAGTGTTTTTTTTTTAATTTAAAATAAGGTTAAAATAACGGTTTTCTATCCTTGCTTTATTTCTTAAACATTTGAGGTAATAAAATCTTTAACAAGGTTATTTATTTTCATTTTCTGCTAAATTACTTTCAGATCTTGATTCTACTAATCCCAGATATAATATTCTTGGATTCATATTCCAAATTTTGCTGTCTCAAATCCTTCTATGGAAGTGGGTGGGCTATAAATTATAAATAAATTCCAAATTTTGAGGGTTAAATTACCCTGAAGACCAATGTGTAAATTACATATTAATCTTTTTCTCCCTAGCTCAGTTTTAAGAATAATGTTTTAGCCAACATATCTGCATTACTCTTGGCTGAACATGAAAAATCCATTTCTGGTTTGCCTAACGGAAGATCATGTTGCTTTGCTTCTCTACACAGTATGAAAACCCAAAGAAAAGAAAAACAGAGGCAGATTTTAGCTGTATTGAATGCTCTAAATCTAGCTCTTAATTACGATTTTTTAGGAAAATTTTGAAAAGTCTACATTATTTTTTTTCCTATCCCATACATTTTCCATCCTAAGGCATTGAAAAATCATACTGTGAAACAGTGAGTATATCTGGAAACACCAGGGAAGAATGCTTCCCTCATAAGTAAATTTTTTGCCTTCTGAAACTTAGCCTTCAATGTTTTATTTATTTATTTTTTTAGACAGAGTGCAGTGGCACTGTCTCAGCTCACCACAGCGTCTGCCGCCCAGGTTCAAGCAATTCTCCTGTCTCAGCCTCCCAAGTAGCTGGGACTACAGGCACACAACACCATGCCTGGCTAATTTGTGTATTTTTTTTTTAAGTAGAGACAGGGTTTTACTATATTGATCAGGTTGGCATCGAACTCCTGACCTTGTGATCCACGAGCCTCAGTCTCCTAAAGTGAGTTACCGCACCTGGCCAGCATATTTGAAAAATATTTCTGAAATAGATTATACACTCTCTTCTCAAAAACATCAATTCAAAGTAGGACTGTGAAGTGCAGAGGTAGGTAAATGTTTTGTAAGGGGCCAGAGAGTAAATATTTTAGAATTTTCGGGCTGTTAAGTTCTCTGTAGCAACTACTCACTTTTGCCTTGGTAGCCTGAAAGCCGCCATAGAAAGCATTCAAATGGATGATCCTGGCAGTGTTCCAATAAAACTTTACAAAACAGACAATGGGCCAGATTTGCCAGGGGCCATAGTGTGCTAGCCCTGAGCAACAGCCTGTATGCCCTGGAGTAGTTGAGAACACGGGTGTTGGAGGAATCAACCGATCCTTCCAGCTCTACCACTTAGTGGCTGTGTGGCTGAAAATCTCTGTCTTACTTTGCAAGTCTGTGTAAAGTGGATTATCACAGTGCTTTGCAGGTTGTTGATTATTGAAAATAGCTGTAATGCATGAAATTACCAGGCACATCTCACCTGATGGAGCCTGGGACTAACTATTGTTAATATGCCTTTGTTTCTCTTTTTTTTCCTTTCGCTCTGTCATCCCAGCTGGAGTTCAGTGGCACGATCTTGGCTCACTGCAACCTCTGCCTCCTGGGTTCAAGCGATTCTCCTGCTTCAGCCTCCCTAGTAGCTGGGATTTCAGGCGTGCGCTACCATGCCCAGCTAATTTTTTGTGTCTTTAATAGAGATGGGGTTTCATCATGTTGGCCTGGCTGGTTTCAAACTCCTGATCTCGTGATCCGTCCACCTCAGCTACCCAAAGTTCTGGGATTAATATACATTTGTTGCTTACCTTGATCCTAAAATGATCTAAGAAAGGTTTAAGAAAGGTTTCTGCTGGGCGCGGTGGTTCACGTCTGTAATCCCAGCACTTTGGGAGGATGAGGCGGGTGGATCACGAGGTCAAGAGATGGAGACCATCCAGGTCAACATGGTGAAACCCCGTCTCTACTAAAAATGCAAAAAATTAGCTGGGCACGGTGGCGTGTGCCTGTAATCCCAGCTACTCAGGAGTCTGAGGCAGGAGAATTGCCTGAACCCAGGAGGCGGAGGTTGTGGTGAGCCAAGATTGCACCATTGCACTCCAGCCTGCGTAACAAGAGCGAAACTCTGTCTCAAAAAAAAAAAAAGGAAGGTTTCTGAGAATATATAGAGTATAAGATAGAAATAGGACAGCTATTTAAACAAGAAGAGGTGATAGATGTACTCTGAGGAAGTGTTGATCTCATAAGGGCTTTCACAATCATTGAAAATGAGGGGACAGGTGAGGTGGTTCATGCCTGTTATCCCAGTACTTTGGGAAGGCAAGGCAGGCAGATTGCTGGAGCTCAGGAGTTTGAGACCAATCTGGGTAACCTTGCGAAACCTCATCTCTACAAAAATTATGGAAATTAGCCGGATGTGGTATTGCACGTTTGTAGTCCCAGCTGCTTGGGAGGCTGAGGAGGGAGGGCTGCTTGAGCCAGGCGGGTGGAGGTTGCAGTGATCGTGCCAACACACTCCAGCCTGGGCAACAGAGCCAGAACCTGTGTGGCAAAGAAAAGGAAAAAGAGAAGAAAGTAAAGAAGGAAAATTAGGCACGGGAATGATCTTTGTGAGAGCTGGCAACCAAGAGAAGAAGGGAAATGAGCTTCACGTTGCCTGCAGGCTCTAGGGTGACAAGATCCAAGAGAAATTATCAGTACTGTAGTGATGTTCCACTGAGAATCATGAAGTGCTTTATTACTCTACTGTGTATTATTTTTCCTGTTATTTTGTTATTCTTGATTTACACTGATGCAAAGCCATGGACCCGAGGATGCTCCACAGTTCTTTTTTGAAGTAAATGCTTAGATTCCATTTTCTTTGACATTAGTGTGTCTGTTCCTCTTGATTTTAGGCAATCTTTTTCAAATGAGTTGCCCTGAAAGCAGCCTGCTCTGGATAACTCGGGTATACTGGGACACACTGCAAATACTGGGAATCCTTGTGTGCCCTGGAACAGCAGAGGACTCCATCTGCTTTCACTCCCCCTCTGTAAAACCTGCTTCTTCCTGGCCTCATCATTTATTTAGCACTAACAACAGTGCCAGGAACTTGGCTAGACATTGGAATTAAAGCTTCTCCTTTCTCATATCTCCTGTACCTTATTTCTTTCTTTTACAGTAGTTGTGATGCTTAGGAACTTTTTTATGATAACGCCTAATTTTCCTTCTTTACTTTCTTCTCTTTTTCCTTTTCTTTGCCACACAGGTTCTGGCTCTGTTGCCCAGGCTGGAGTGTGTTGGCACGATCACTGCAACCTCCACCCGCCTGGCTCAAGCAGCCCTCCCTCCTCAGCCTCCCAAGCAGCTGGGACTACAAACGTGCAATACCACATCCGGCTAATTTCCATAATTTTTGTAGAGATGAGGTTTCGCAAGGTTACCCAGATTGGTCTCAAACTCCTGAGCTCCAGCAATCTGCCTGCCTTGCCTTCCCAAAGTACTGGGATAACAGGCATGAACCACCTCACCTGTCCCCTCATTTTCAACCTTCACAAACACACCCCTGGTGGAGAAGAATAATTATTAAATTAATTAGGGGTCACTTAGCATGACATTTGCCCAGAAAAAAAAATTCTAGTGAGCCCTTTTGCCATACTAAAAGTCATCACTGCCGAGACGTAAACGAAAATGTGTTTGAATTAACCACACCAATGTTCACGAAATAAACATTTTCAATTTCCCAACAGAATCCTGGGTTTAACCATCACTATCATGTTTCGTGAAAT
The DNA here is from genome assembly GCA_031835075.1 of Saguinus oedipus. NCBI lineage: Eukaryota > Metazoa > Chordata > Mammalia > Primates > Cebidae > Saguinus > Saguinus oedipus. The sequence continues at coordinate 37,310,123 of CM063189.1, forward strand.
CAAAGTGATGTATGTAAATTGCAGACACAAAAAACCCTTCCTTCCAGGAAGAGTAAAAACTGTATCTGGAGGGTAGATACAGTTATCCCGTGGTTGGCTTTTCCCACTCCGCACAGTCCCACCAGTGCATATGCGAGCTGATGTCTTGCCTTTACTATAGCAAATAATGTTAATTACTGCTGGTGTTCAATGATTTCATAAAACACAGGAGTAGATTTTGGTTGGCAAAGTTTTTCTGTAAAGACTCAGATAGTAAATATTTTTGCTCTTACGAGCCAGATGGTCTCTGTGGCAACTACTCAACCATTGCTGAGTGTTACATGAGACTATTATAATATAAAAGTAGCCTACACCCAGCATACATGTGACTGCGTGTAGCTGTGTCCTAATAAAACTTTATTTACAAAAAACAGAAAGTGGCTTGGATTTGGGATCTGGCCTGGTGGCTGTGGTTTACTACTCTCCTTGGATGGTAGCCCTCAGACCCTTGAAATTAACCTCATTTTAATAACACCCTTCTTCATCATGAGAAATGTGTTTCCTTTTTCTTAGAAAATGGGTTACGTTAGGTCCATTTTAGGTCTGGTCAAGATAAGTAAGTGTAGAGAGTCAATGTGTGCATGGTTAATTTCAGTTCTCTGCGGAAACTACCCCATGATACTTAACGGCTGAGAGAAGAGATAAGAGTTTGAGTGGAACAGTGTGCTGTGCTGAGCTTTGGAAATACTACCACATGGGGAAGTAGGTCAGTAAGACAACTAAGTGCTGTTTAAGTAATGAAGACACTGAAGCCCTAATTGGAGCTTGGAACCATATAATGATAATAATTGCTAATATTTATCAGCTATTTATCATGTGTCGTATACAGCTAAGCACTTACATACCAGCCAACTTTATCCTTACAAGGACTCAAAGGGTGGCTTAAAAATGGCAGAAGAATGGTAGTGTTTAATGGTTCAGCCTGGTGCAATGATTAACCACATTTTACAAATCAAGAAATTAAGAACCTCAACCAAGGTCATGCTAGCTGGCAGCTGGAACCAGCTAGAACCTAATCTAAAATCTGTTGTTCTGTTGAGCTCAGCTTACAGAAAGATCTGTCTCATTTGGGAAATTCACCGTGTAGAACACATTGTCGCTAAAGGAGATGTCTCCTGAGTAAAATAGATGAGATAGACGCTGCCTATTGGGGCAATTGTAAAGGTTGCTTCAGGGTTGGAGGAGATGCTTCTTGCAGACAATTTTCTTTCTCTTTCTCTCTCTTTTTTGAGACTGAGTCTGGCTTTGTCACCCAGGCTAGAGGGCAATAGCATGATCTCAGCTCACTGCAACCTCCACCTCTCGGGTTCAAGCAATTCTCCTGCCTCAGCCTCCTGAGTAGCTGGGACTACAGAAATGTACCACCAGGCCCGGCTACTTTGTATTTTTAGTAGAGATTTTGTTTGACCATGTTAGTCAGGCTGGTCTCGAACTCCTGACCTCAGGTGATCCACCCACCTCAGCCACCCAAAGTGCTGGGATTACAGACATGGACCACCGTGCCTGGCTTTTCAGCCAACTTTCTGTCACCGTGGGGAAATTGTTTTGCTGAAATATGTGTAAAGGGGGTTAAACAAACTCTGAAGAGATTCTCATCCCCTCCGTTAAGGTACTCAGACTGTTTTCCACCCAATCCAGAGGGTGCTTCTTCACGGAGTCCGTTTAAGCGGAGGTGGCAGCTGTTGACTCTCATTTGCAGTCATCTTTACACATTTACTGCAAGTATCACTGTCCATTTCCCCATTCTTTCTACTTGTCTTCAAAATGATGCTTATCAAGTAGACAGAAGATGATAAAGGGGTCATTTTGCTGCTTACACCTCCAAACTGATGGGGAGTGATCACTCTCAGATGCAAACCCAGCCCTGACACGTTCCTGTTAGGCAGTGTCCTGCCTGAGCTGCAAACAGCTACCCTTCCTGCTGTGGCCCACCCAGGCCTCTGGGGTCTGATCCCTTCTCCCCTTTCCCCTGTGGCTAGGTCTTCCCCAATCCGGGCCTCTCTACTCTGCTCCTCATATTCTGGATCTTGGCTCTGAGTCTTTGCTCATGTGGCTCCTTTCCCACTTGTCCATCATCATGTCAGTTACATAAGTGTAGATTCCACAGTGCAAATGACGGTGGTTAGGATGGTAAGAGGAGTAAGAAGACCAAGCTGGATTCTTGGATGGCTTGTGTCACGTCCTCGGCAGAGCCTTCATCGTTCCTGCTGTTACCTCTGTACCACAGTTGAATTGATAAATTACCCAGTCATTGTACATGGAACACTTTGGGAACGCTTTTTTTCTATATTGAGTTTTCTTCGTTAAACTGAGCACCAGAGGAGCAGAAACTTTGGCTAATACATCTTGGTCTTAGCTTTGAATCTCTGTGGTACAACTTACCAAGATGGTGACCTTGGCAAATTCCTTAGTCTCTAATTTTCACTTTCTTCATCGCAGAGATGGGCAAGGATAGTAACACCACTCAGGGTTGTTGAGAAGATTCAATAACCTAATGTTTATTGGACATGGTGGCTCACGCCCGTAATCCCAGCGCTTTGGGAGCCTGAGGTGATTAGATCACCTGAGGTCAGGAGTTCGAGACCAGCCTAGCCAACATGGTGAAATCCTGCCTTTACTAAAAATACAAAAAAATTAGCCTGGCACGGTGGCATGTGCCTGTAATCCCAGATGCTTGGGAGGCTGAGGTCAGAGAATCACTTGAACCCGGGAGGTGAAGGTTGCAGTGAGCCGAGATTGTGCCATTGCCCACCAGCCTGGACAATAGAGCAAGACTCCATCTCAAAATAAATAAATAAATAAATAAATAAATAAAATAAAAATAAATAAAGCATAATACCTGATCCCTAATGAGCACTTAGTAAGTTTTAACCTGTATAATCATCATCATCTTCTTTATCATCCTTTGCAATTACTACATTTACTATCTTCTAGTAAGTACAAGGAAGGGGATGGGTGACTGGCTGGATGCATAGAAGGATTGAAGAGGGAAAGGAGAGAACAGAAAAAGAGGGAAGAACAGAAGTGGAAACACAGTACCATTTGGTGTACTGAACTTTTAAGCTGCCGATTCTCAGCCATTGAATGTTCTTGAATTGGTACTTCCCTGGGTGGTATGGAGCTTATACATGTGTAGATCTTAGGAAACTACTTATAAAATAATCACATATGCAATAGTTATTTTAGGCACGTAACACAAAGGTTTTCTTATAAGGAGTCTATGAACCCATTTGTCCATGAAGTCACGGCTTCCCTGGAGTGGTCATGGGCCCTGTGACCGAGCCAGCTTGCCACTGCTTGGGTTGAACAGGGGCGACACCTCTGAGCCCAGTCTGTCAAGCCTGTTCTTTGACCTGCAGTGAGACCACCCACACAGACATCAGTGCAGCAAATCCATGGTGTTAGGGTTTTCACATTTGGTTACTTCCAGAGAACTCTTGATTTATGTAGACTTGGAAAAAGCGTTTGAGTTTCTGTGGTTTACAACTGTGTTTCCCAACTTGGCCCCTGAATGCAGCTTGGTTTTTCTCCTCTTACCATCCTGACCACCCTCATGGTCACTTTGCAATCTACACGTACGTAACTGACATGTTGAGAAGTTGTGCTAAAACCACACTGAAATCACATTTAAAATCACATTTTAATAACATGGGAACCATCTTTCCCCAGTAAACTGTTGAGAAGCTAATGCTTGTCAGCCTAAAAACTTGAATATCCATTTGAATAAGTCAGTGGTGCTTCAGTGTGGTAGCCGGCTGAAAATCCCCAAGGAAGATTATATTTTTAGTTGAACTACTTGTTACTGTGAGTTTTGTTTTTAATATTGCGAGCCCTTTTTCTTCATTTTTGAAGAATCTATTCAATACCTTGTCATTCAGAAAAACATAAATGGGACCTCTCAATTAGCAGTAAAGGTCCTCACTTTGCCTTTTAAGCTTACACTGCGCTTACAGTTCAGTCATTGACTCGTCATCAAAAAGATATTTGAGCTGGGCCGGGCGCGGTGGCTGACACCTGTAATCCAGCACTTTGGGAGGCCGAGGCGGGTGGATCACGAGGTCAAGAGATCGAGACCATTCTGGTCAACATGGTGAAACCCCGTCCCTACTAAAAATACAAAAAATTAGCTGGGCACGGTGGCGCATGCCTGTAATCCCAGCTACTCAGGAGGCTGAGACACGAGAATTGCCTGAACCCAGGAGGCGGAGGTTGCGGTGAGCTGAGATCGTGCCATTGCACTCCAGCCTGGGTAACGAGTGAAACTCTGTCTCCAAAAAAAAAAAAGATATTTGAGCTGATGTTATGCAATAATTGATAACCAAAAACAGAAAGGAGGAAAAGGTCTCTGGTTGTCCCCAAAGTACAAGTTTTATCTAAGGTGACAAATGACATGGCTTTGGGAAATGGGTCTTAGTGGAATGCGCCAGCCTAACAGAACAGCAGTGCCTTGATTTCCCACCTTAGATCTGAAAACTGAGAGACCGACTGGGTGGTTCCCCAGCCTGGCAGTGTGTGGAGTTGGCTGGAATTCCTTAAACACTGCCGTCTGGCGGCTACCCCCAGGCGTTCTAATTTAATTATTCTGCCTTGTGGATGGACAGACAGATGAATGAATGGCTGGACAGAAGGAAGGAGGGAGGGAGGGAGGAAAAGAGGGAGGGAAGCAGGTGAAAAGGGAACAGTGAAGGGAGAAGGAGAGGAAGAAAGAAGGGATTATTCTGGAATGTACACTGGGCATTTGCTTTTAAAGCAAATCCAGGATGTCATTAAATTTGTATCAATGAATACACTATTACCCCTCAATTAACACCATAATCCATGTATCCGAATATCACTTTGGTATTTGTTGTTTTTGAGATAGGGCTGGCTCTGTCACCCAGCCTGCAATGCAGTGGCACGATGACAGCTGACTGTGACGTCAGCCTCATGGATTCAAGTGATCCTCCCATTCAGCCTCCTGAGTAGCTGAGACTACAGGCATGCACCCCATCATGCCTCGCTAATTTTTATTTTTGTAGAGATGATGTCTCCCTACAGGAGAGGCTGGTCTCAAACTTCTGTACTCAAGTGATTCTTCTGTCTCTGCCTCCCAAATTACTGGGATTGCAGGCATGAGCCATGTCCTGCTACCTTGTTTTTTTAATTGAAGGGAATGATTGACATTCTGTAGGAAAACATTAATTGTATGCAGAAATACAGATTTCAAATATTTTTGAAAAATATTCTTTCTAATATAATTTTTTTCTACATTTTCCATAATTTAGTGAAGACAGTAAATTAAAATATAAAGTGGAAAAGACTGTGAATAATATTTTAATAAAAACCAAGTTTAAAATTTTTGAATCTAACATTTCTTAAAATAGCTAAAAATTCAGCTACTCAGAATAAATTCAACTTGACATGGTAAAATTCTAATAATAGGCTGAAATAATGTGCTGGTCTAGAGAACTGTGTAGCTTTGTGTAGCCCATCAATTGTCTAAAAAAAAAAGCCTTATTTTTGTGGAACTCGCTGTATCTTGTATCCCGTCCTGGTGTGTGTGGTGGGAGTACAGATGTTAGGTGACAGGGTCTGGAGAGACTTAGCTAAGTCTGCTTTAGGAAGAGGGTGGGGAACCTGGCTGAAGGCTACTCCACTCATTTTGAAAATGTCAGGAAGTGTTTCTCAGAGCCCTGGGATTTTTTTTTTATTTTAATTGAGACATAATTTACATACGATGAAATTCTTTTTTTTTTTTTTTTTGAGATGGAGGCTCATTCTGTCTCCCAGGCTGGAGTGCAGTGGCGCGATCTTGGCTCCCTGCAACCTTCACCTCCTGGGTTCAAGCGATTCTTCCGTGTCAGCCTCCTCAGTAGCTGGGATTATATGCATGCGCTACCATGCCGGGGTAATTTTATATTTTTAGTAGAGACAGGGTTTCACCATTTGGTCAGGCTGATCTCGAACCCTTGACCTTGTTATCTGCCTGCCTCAGCCTCCCAAAGTGCTGGGATTACAGGCGTGAGCCAACCACGTGCAGCCAAAATTCATTATTTTAAGCTGTACAATTCAATGGTTTTTATTACGTTCACAAAGTTACATCACCATTACCACTTTTAAATTCCAGAACAATTTCATCATCCCCCCCAAAAAATCCTGTAGCAATTAGCAGTTGTTTTCCATCCCTGCTTCCTCCAGCCCCAAGGCAATCACCAGTCTGCTTTCTATCTTGACCTATTTGCCTATTCTGGACATTTCGTATGACTGGAATTAGAGCATACGTGGTGGTCTTTTGTGACTGGCTTTCACTTGGCATAATGTTCTCGAGGTTCAACTGTGTGATTGCAAAAATCAATACTTCATTTCTTTTTTCTTTTTTTTTTTTTGAGACCGAGTTTCGCTCATTACCCAAGCTGGAGTGCAATGGCGCGATCTCGGCTCACCGCAACCTCTGCCTCCTGGGTTCAGGCAATTCTCCTGCCTCAGCCTCCTGAGTAGCTGGGATTACAGGCATACGCCACCATGCCCAGCTAATTTTTTGTATTTTTAGTAGAGACGGGGTTTCGCCACGTTGACCAGGATGGTCTCAAAACTCTTGACCTCGTGATCCACCCGCCTCGGCCTCCCAAAGTGCTGGGATTACAGGCGTGAGCCACCGCGTCCGGCCACTTCATTTCTTTTTATGGCTGAAAAAAATTTCATTATGTGGATGTGCCATGTTTGTCTGGTTGTCAGATGGTGGATATTTGGGACTCTGAACATTATTGTGAGTATTATACCTTATTTGTAGTCATCATGGGTTGTGGGGTTGCGGTAAACATGTTGGAAGGTAGGGTTGGAGGTCCGTTGAAATTGGGGACTTCCTTCAGCCCTTCCCCCAAGTTCAACACCCATCCCCTTTCTGAGCCTCTCTTGAAGGAGTGTTAACTGGTACGAGGCCTTTGTTGGTACAGTCGCTGAGGAAGCATTTTTCTTGGGGAGAAGCTTCCAAGTCCACGATTAAAGCCGAGAAGAGACAAGGTGTTGAATGAGTCGTATTTGGTTTAAGGAGTGGCAGGCTGAATCCAAGTTGGGCTGAATTATTTTGTAAAGCGTTTTGCTTATTCGACCTCTCCTAACCTGGAAAGTAATTCTAACCAATCAGCACTGGCTCCCATTGGCACTGGGGTCTGGTTGCTTTATAGCTGGTGACAGGGGGACCGCACCACTACCACATGCGAATTAATCCTCAACTCCAGAGCCAAGTGCCATTCTCCAGCAAGGTTGTATTTCTTCATTAGCTATTCCCAGGGCCCAGAAAGTCCCAGAGGATGTCAGAGTACATTAATTTTTATCATAACATGGAATCTTTCAGGTCTGAATGGCAGCACACAGCTGTCAGGGGCTTCTGAACTCTATTACAGCTCCATATATCTCTAGGCAAAACAGAGGAAAGAGTTGTCATTGGCAAGGGAAATGTACAAAATGCGTGAGTTGTTTTATTGTTTGAGTGACTTGACCATGTGCTTAAGCACAGTCCCCAAACAATTTTTTTTTATATTGTGAATGTAAGTTCACCTCTGCCATTAAAGTCCCTTCCTGCATTAAAACTCTATAAAGTGTATTTACATAAGCTCTCTTTGCATAATGTGAATGAAATTAACATCCAGTACGTACAACTATTCTATAAATTTATTAAAAAATTAATGTTCCCTTCCCATGATTTTTCTGCAGAGTTTATGTATCCATGGTCTGCAGAAGTTCATAAATAATGGCTTGTATTGCTGCTTTAGTTTTGCTTTATGTCCACAAAACGTTACATTAATTTGTAGAAATGCTAATGTGTTTCCAGGAAGGCTCGTTATTTGTTCATTGCCTTTATTTTCCCCACTTATCAAGTGAGTAAAATGCTTCGAGGGATGCATTTGATGTATTCAGGAGGCCCAGATATTATTTCAATACAAGTAGTGTTGACAAATGCCAGTCCTCCCCACTGTGCCAGGCCCTGGACTAGGCAGTGCTTGGCACGGAGGCTCCCCAGATTCTCCCACAAGGAAAGCATAGTCAAAGGCAGAGTTTTCAGTTCTGAGAGTAAATATGTTCTGACTTGGTGTTGCCAAGTAATTTACTGACAGCTCTAGCCCTTCACTCAAGTTTCCTGGATACTTTTGACTTCTTAGCCATGGATGGGTTTGAAGGCCGCATGGACCGTCGTCATTTAATTACTCGCACTGCAGGTCAGCCTGATTGCATGAGCTCTGTGGACCATGGAGCATTGTTTCCCAAGGTTCACCAAGACACTCTATTATCTTAACATGTATGCATTTTGTAAAACTCAAAATCAGAAGAGCAACCCCACTTAGCAGAAGTTTTTTGCAAAGGGCGAGGCTAGGCTAAGAAGTACACCTGAGTTAGTTTCCAGTGCAATTTTATAAAGCCAGATGGTCCTTAAACTAAGCAAATGGTACCTAAATGACTGTGTTGTGGGTATTGTTAACAGAGGGAGGGACTCTGTGGGTTTTTAAAAAAGTAACGGTTGTATGCAGTGTTTTAAACAGACAACTGTGAACTTAGTGTGTTCAAAGATGCAGAGCCAGTGGTATCTTATTTATTTTGGGGGGATTTCCATATTCAACAAAATTGTGTTGTATGCCAAGCATAATCCTAGGTGTTAGAGCATAGGTGACTTGAGATACCGTCTGTATCCTTCAGGCGTTTCGGGTCCATTGTTATGACTGACTTCATTTTGACGTCAGAAGATGAGGGTCATAGAAAGAACCAATTTCCTCTTCTCTAAATAATGCCACCCCTGACCCTTCTCATCTGGCAGCTTTTCTCCTCTTCTATTTGTATGAGTAATAGTCACATTCTCTTGTGGAGTTTGTGAAATTCTACTTTGGCCTATCAAATTTCTTTCATATCACAACTGAATTTCTGTAGGACGCGACAGTGATTCATTTGTCAGATGAACAAATGGGAATTTGCCAAGAGAGACATGGGTTAATTTACATCCTTTCTGTCCAAGGGTGCTATCTTCAAGTGAGACTAGTAGGTCATGAGTGTAGTTGCAGTTAAAACTTTTTCTTACTTTCCCCACCAGCCCCTATCCTTACTGCATTTACAGTTGATTGTCCATTTTATTAAATGTTCCCAGGAAGCCAGAACACAGGGCAATAAAGTGCTGAATGCAAAGGGCAGGAGAGAAATGGAAACAACCAGAACCGCAGCACCAAGGCATCAGACCTGCATGTCAGATATCATGCCGATTGCACTAAGTGCCATTGGGGCACAATTATCAGATGGATGCGTTTTCCCTAGAAAACCATCTTGGGGAGCGGGTGGATGTGCTGCTCTTTTACATTTGCTCCCATTTAGAATCAATGAGATTGAGATTTTGCTGCTGGGACCGCCAATGATGGGATGGGAAAATATAATCAAGGTAATGGACATGAGGCAAAAATTTAAGGAAATGACAAAAACAAGAGTATTTCCATTTTCTGTTAAGTGTATGTACTGATGTTCTGGAATTCACTATAAGAAGTTGTAAATGGTGCATGAAATGAAAAATTCCTGGTCGTCTCCAGGGGACACAGCCAGTGCTGTGCTCTACTCTGGTTGATTGTTTTGGATTATTTTCTCCATTCCAACTGAAAAAAAAAAAAGAATCAATTAAATGTGGCTAGGTTATCTTGACAGCAGAATCCACTCCCAATTAATTATTATTCTAATACTTGATGGTGTCTGTCAAATTCTCCACCATCTAAATTTGTAAAGGTTCTTTCATCTAAATTTGTTCTTTCATCTAAATTTGTAAAGGTTCTTTCAAATTTAGAAGCACAGCTGATGGTCACTGGCCACCAAAGCTGATACTGATTTTATGTATTGCTATTTCTCTTGTTTTATTTGCTTTCTTTGAATATTTATTCAGGACATTCTCTACCAGAGATATTGAGTAAGGGCCGGAGAAACAATACATAAATATCCTCTAAATGTGGAAGACAATGTATATGTGTTTTGTTTTGTGTCTCTCAATTATTTGTGGGGACCATATCCCCAAAGCAGAATGTGCATCTGAGAAAATTGGAAATACCTCTTTTAGGCACCATCTCTGTAAAGGCTGATGCTAAGCATTTTATATATTTTTTCTAATTCTTGTGACTGTTAAACAAGGTGGGCATTATCATTCCCTTGTACAGGGGACACAGCTGTGGCTCAGATAGGTTTATTAACTTTGCTAAGGGTCACACATATAATGAGAGAAAGACCCAGGAGACAACCTGAGTTTTACCTGTCATACCATTTTATCTGTCACATACCTCTCTGACCTGCTAGAAATGCACTAAACAAAACAATTCTGTTATGAGCACACCATGCAAAAGATATTCTGCTGGGGATCATGTTTCTCATTCTTTCTATGGAATGACTAACATTTTCTGAGGGTTCCTCGTCTGAAAGAAAATCGCTCATATTTGTCTGTTCTTTTTAAAAGATACTCTTCATACTGTTTATCTTTCAGCATTGCTTTGTCAAACTTAAGCCAATGATATCGTCATTTTTGCAAAATCACTGCATAAGTGTGCCATTTAATGTTTATTGCTGCCAATTTTAAGAAATCATCCTTCAGAGGAGTATTTATGAAATTGTGACTTCAAGAGGGTAATTATATAGTTTCCATTCCATTACAGTGTATAAATAATTCTTTAAAACTCTCTGTATGCTACCTAAAATCGTCTTTGGTGTTGCTAGTGACACACACACACTGCAATTTGAGTAGCTGTGGCCTTGGTGGATTGCTGAAGTACATTTGACCTTACCTGGACTGAGGCAGCTGTTGAAGGGAATTGCTATGTTCAGTGTATGCTGCCATCCGCTATTTCAGAAAGCCAGCTCTAGGTATTTAAGCAGGGGTCACACTTGGAATTCTATAGTATTTTTTCCCATTTTCTGAGAGAAAAGACAGCTGAACACCAGCAAAAACTAAAGTTTCTTTTGAGACTGTGGATCCTTAGGCTATTTGTATTGAATTCCAGAGTATTTCCAAATAGTATGAATTCTTGCAGCTTAGTCAAGAAATGCCCCAGATGGTGTGACATTCTGCTTCCAGGAGGGATTGGAAAGTATTTCCCTTTACATACCATTCCACTCAGCTCATTCCTTTGCTGTGTCTGAAATGGAATCGCCAAAAGCCAAAATTATCTTAACATTCTGAAGAGTGTTTATTTAACCTGCAAAATCTTGCATCACTTTTGGGGAGCATGTTAACAATTTCACTTACAAATCTTCTCTGTAACTCAGCCCCATGGTGGTGGCTACTGCTGCTCCTGGATTCTTTAAAGCACCCTTCCCATCTCAGGTTTGAAATGATATGTCTCATTCTTGGGTTCCTTGAGTCCTAATGGGCTGGTCTTGTCTCCACAGCATAGATGACTCTTTCTTGATCAACTAGAACCATATCAACCTTTTCTCTCCCGCTTAAGTAATATGTTGCAAAACATGACTGTTTAATGTCCTATAGACTAAATGCCATAAGGAAAATAGCATCGATTCAGATGTGTCCATCCAGATGTGTACAGAAGGTTTACTTCTTACATCTTGACTCTGGGCAAACACTCACTTCCTTTCTGTGGATGTCGATTGTTGTCTACTGTACAGATAACGTTTGCACATACAGATTATGGCACATGGTGAAAGTGTTAAGTAATGAACACATCCTAAGCAGAATTGGAAGCCAACCCTTGCCCTGCTCAAGTTGGTATGACTGGTATCTGGTGCCTTACTGGGGACTTAAAGTCCAGGTGAGAGTGGCAGGAGGCAGCCAGATGCCTAGATAGATAGTGTTGGGTCCCTGGTGAAACCCCACTTCCAAGCTGAAAACAGTTTAAAAACTGAAAGCCAAGCTATAAGTTACATCCTGGGACTGGCTTGAGAACTTGTCTTCCTGTTTGGCGCACTCTACTGATTGATCCCCACCTTTCAGGCCTATTTTATATATACCTACCCTTCCCTAACTGGTTTTCTACACTGTCATGCCCACCTTTGAGTGCTGCCTTCACTTCAACCTTTTGTGCATGTTTACAAAACAATCAGCATGCACTCCCCATTCTGTGTTTATATAAGGATCCAAACGCAGCCACACAGGGCAAGTGTACCACCTCCAGGTGGGGGAACCACCCCCACCGCATCCCCTCTCCACTGAGAGTTTTCCTTTTGCTTGGTAAATTTGAGTCCACTCACGTTCCAGTGTCTGCATGCCTGATTCTTCCTGGTTGTGAGACAAGAACTTGGAGCTGGCTGAACTAAGGAGCAGAAAGACTGTATCACAGGGAATTTCGCTAACAGCTCGATCTCCTGTCCTATGCAGCTATCACCTGGTAGGAAGTTGAAGGAACTTGTGTCATTTAGTTGTGTCTGTCTCCTTGACCTTGTAAAAGGTCTTGGGAAAGTATGCAAGAACTTTTGAAGAGGGAGATACTGGTAATTTGCAGATGAAGAGCAAGGGAAGAAATCCTGGAGATAGGAAGAATCTCCTGAGTTGCCTTTGCGAGGTAGGGAGGTTTTGACATGTAGGATGGGCATCTGGGACTGAGTGAGGAATCATCAGCCTCATCTCAGTGGACCACTCAAGAAAGGCAGGTAAGTACTTGGTATCAGTGTGTAAGCAGGGAACAGAGGGTACTGTGATTTAAAATATGCTAATTTTTCTACTGTACAGATGAGAGCTGGTTTGGAGATGGGTGAAGCTCAAGCATCTTATCTTTCTCTGATTTCTTAATGCCACATAATCAGGCTGCTGCTTGTAGCTCTGCACGTCACTCCAAAGACAGAGAGATGAGTGAGGCACTGTTGCTAAAGTCCCACTGGGTGTAGCTTATTCACAGATCTATACACAGTGGCTCATTCCAGCTAGGGTGTGATCAGTCCTTTTAGAAATACAGAAAGTCCTATTGGATTTTAAACAATTTTTTTTTAATAAAGTGAGTTTTACAGCTAGCACTGTACAGTAAAAGGGCGAATTTCACTATGAATTATGACAAACACAGTCATAGAGCCACCATGATCACAGTCAAGATACAGAGCAGTTCCGTCATCCCCCTTTGTGCTGTATTGTAGTCAAACCTTCCCCAGACACCTAGCCCCTGGCAACCATTGCTCTTTTTTCTGTCCCTAGAGGTATGTCTTTTCCAGAATGTTAGACAAACACAAATACTTTGTATGTCACTTTTTGAGTTTGGACTCGTTTACATAGTATAATACATACACTAATTGTCTTTCATTGCTGCGTTATCCCCAAAACTTAGCAACTTAAAACAGCAAACATAATACAGTCTTACCCTATTAGTTTTCCATTGTTGTTGTAATAAATACCACAAAGTTATGTGCTTAAAACAACCCAAAGCTATCTGACAGCTCTATAGGTTAAAGGTTTGTCATGGGTCTCACTGGGCCAAAATTAAGGTGTTGGTTTGGGCTGGGTGCAGTCCTTCGTGCCTGTAATCCCAGCACTTTTGGAGGCCGAGGCAGGAGGATCACCTTAGATTGGGAGTTTGAGACCAGCCTGTCCAACGTGGTGAAACCCTATCTCTACTAAAAATAGAAAATTACCTGGATGTGGTGGCGCATGCCTGTAATCCCAGCTACTTGGGAGGCTGAGGCAGGAGAATCGGTTGATCCCAGGAGGCTGAGGTTGCAGTGAGCCAAGATCGCCCCATTGCACTCCAGCCTGGGTAACAAGAGTGAAACTCTGTCTCAAAAAAAAAAAAAAAAAAGAAAAAAAAAGGTGACTGTATGGCTCTGCTGCTTTCTAGAAACTCCAGGGAGCATCTTTTTCCTTGCCTTTTCCAGCTTCTGAAGGTCACCCACATCATGTTCAAAACCAGCACTGTTGCATCTCTCTGACCTTAGCCCTACAGTCTTATATCCCTCTAGCCACAATTGGGAAGGGATCTCAGACTGTTGTGTTACCACTGGGCTCACCTAGATTATCTAGCATATGCTCCCCATCTCAGGACTTGGAGGTTTTTCTTGTGGGCTGGGAGGCATTTGCATCGTCGGGCAGAATGCTCATGAATGATTTAGGGTCATCCTCTTGGTGATGAATGAGTTCACAGGGGATCTGGCACCTTCCTTCCTCTTTTGCGCCTGTCCTTGCCATATGAGCTGCCTGCTCCCCTTTTGCCTTCTGCCATGACTGTAAACTTCCTGAGGCCTCACCACAAGCCAAGCTGGTGCCATGCTTCTTGTGCAGCCTGTAGAATCGGAGCCAATTAAACCTTTTTTCATTATAAATTACCCAGCCTCAGTTACTTTTTTACTGTGATGCAAGAACAGCCTGACACTCAAGGTCTTACCCTTGATCACACTCTGTAGCATCTCTTATACCCTGTAAGGTAGTATGTTCAGTGGCTGTGTGGGATAGGTTGTGGCCCTCTTTGGGGCACTGTTTTTCCACTTACTGTTTTTGTTAGGAATCTGGGGACAGTTTGACTAGTTCTTTCTGGGTGGGGGCCTCTCTTAGGCTGCGATCAAGATGCCAGCTGGGGGCCAGACACAGTGGCTCACACCTATAATCCCAGCACTTTGGGAGGTCGAGGTGGGTGGATCATTGAGGTCAAGAGTTTGAGATCAACCTGGCCAACATGGTGAAACCCCGTCTCTACTAAAAATACAAAAATTAGCCGGGCATGGTGGCATATGCTTGTAATCCCAGTTACTTGGGAGGCTGACGTAGGAGAATAGTGAATAGCTTGATCCCAGGAGGCAGAGGTTGCAGTGAACCAAGATCACACCACTGCACTCTAGCCTGGGCAAAAGATTGAGACCTTGTCTCAAAAAAAAAAAAAAAAGTTAGCTGGAGCCCAAGGCATTCAAGGCTTGACTGTGAAAGGACCTAACATCATGCATGGCTGTCGGCAGAGGTCAGTTCCTCATGAGCATTAAACGGAAACCTTTAATTCCTGAATATTGACCAGAGGCCACCCTCAGTTCCCTGCCGTGTGGGCCTCTCTAGGGGGGACTCGATAACTCAGCAGTTGGCTTCCATTGGATTGAGTAAGCAAGAGAGCAGGAAAAGGAGTGATATGGAAGCCAACGTGTTTTTGTAAACTAATCTCAGAAGAATTGCTCATCATTTTTTTGGTATTCTGTTGGTTATAAGCAAATTGCCAGGTCTAACCCATCCACGAGGTAAGGGGATTACATGAAAGCGTGAATACCAGGAAGCAGGGAGCATTGGAAGTCATTGCGACCCTGCCTGGGCCAGTGCATTTGAGATCATCCATATTGTTTTATGCATAGTAGTAGTTTGCTTTTTTTAAAATGTTGAGTAACATGTCATTGTGTGTTTACATATTGTGAATGGATTTTAAAGAGGGCTAATCAAGGTGTTGATTATTAGAAGGAAAATTTATTCAGTGAGATAATATTTGAGCAAAACCTTGAAGAACAATTAGGAATTTGACAGAGGGAATGGCACGAATAAAGACCCAGATCTAATCTAGTGAGGGGCATGCTCATCCATGGGGCAGCGGATGATTCAGCCTTCCTGGAGGGGCGTAGTTGGGGCTGTTGCTTAGAAGGACCTGAGTGTCAGGATGAGTTTGTGTTTAACTTAGCAGGTGTTTGGGAACAATTAGACGTTTTTAAGAATGGGTACGTAAGATGAAAATACTTTGTTAGTTTAGGGCTCAGTATTCACGAAAAGTCAAGTAGAATGTAGAGGTGGCAAGACCAGGTGTGGGCTGTTCCAGTGACTACACCTGAAGGGAACAATGCTGGAAACGTGCAGTGACAGTGGTTCGCCTTAGATGGCGATCCTAGCAGCTGAGCCTGGGATGGGGATTCTTGTTCACATGATCGATTAGGGGACTGCTCCCAGAAGAGCGGAGGGGGAAGGAGGTTACGGTTTCTACTGGAAATTTGTTTCAGCCCAATTCCATGGGGCGCCCTGGAGAAGGAACTGTATCACCGAGTTGGTCCTCCTTGCCAAGAGAGCATGTCCGCATTGGTCATGAGTTCCCAGATGTGAGAGTGCCCACTGGCAGTGGGCAGTTATCTGGAGGAGTCCATGCTCACAGTGGTTGGGAGTGGGTGAGATGCCAATGGAGTATTGTAGTGCCTATCTCTGTGAAAATGTAGGGGATGGGACAGTATATTAGGATTGCCTAGTGAGCCTAGAGATACTGACCTTGACTAGTCACAGAGTCTAAAGGAGAAGATGGGATAGCACATTGTTTCCTAAGTGTTTGTAATCAGGTGACTGGTTAGTGAATATCAGCCATTACAGAAATAAGTGTATGATTCTGAATTTGTAGGAACGTCTCCAGGAAGACAGACTGACAGGTGGGAATGATGGAACTTGGAAAGAATACAGCAGCTGGAGCTCTGGGTTTGAAGTCTTCAGGGAGGTTTTGTTTGGAGTCATGGATTTGGGTCAAAGTGCTGCAGTGAAGACTTTAGAGACAGAAACGAAAGAGGCTGAGGATGGAATAATGGCCCAAAGAGGAAGGGTTGGTGGAGACAAAAGAGGGCAGTAGTGGCATTGGGAGGTCCAAGAGTGGAAGGCATCACAGAAGCTGAGACAGGAAAGCGAGCCACGAATCAGGGAGGAGCAGGATCCTCTTCAGCAGGGCAGTCTGGTCTCAGCAGAGAGGGGGCTGTTGGATTGATTGAGAAGCCACTGCTCTCCAGGCAGCTTTGAGAGGTTCTGGATGGTGATGGAATGGAATTCATTCAGCTTTGTAATGAAAAGTACGTTGGGGGCAAGGAAGGAGACTGAATAAAGATGAGTGTTTTAAAACTATGGACCATAAATGGGAAGAGAGAGCTAGTGCAACCCGCCCAGGTCAAATGAATATCTTTTTGTTCTCTTTCCAGCCCTCGTCTTTTTCACCCTCTTTTTTTTCCTTCCTTTATTTCTGTTCTGATTTTTCCCTACCTGATGGTCAGAAAGATCTGATTGAACTGACGCGCACGAGAGTGAGCCGGTGAAGAGGAAAATGTAACCACCTAATGGGTTCTCCTTGCCTGCTGGCTAGACAGAGCTGATTTATCCAGACAGAGGAATTGCAGCTAGAGAAAGAGTTTAATCCACACAGAGCCAGCTGTATGGGAGAACGAAGTTTTATTACTCAAATCAGTCTTCCACAGAATTCAGGAATCGGAGTCTTTAAGGATAAATTTGGTGGGTAGGGAGCCAGTGAGTCGGGACTGCTGACTGGTTGGCTTACATATGAGGTCACAGGGAGTTGAACCTGTGCTGGGTCAGTTCCTGAGCGAGGGCCACAGGATTGGTTTGCAGGTCTGGGTGGGGCCACCCTCTTGTCAGAAATGCAAAAATCTGGCCAGTACCGTGGCTCACCCTTGTAATCTCAGCACTTTGGGAGGTTGAGGTGGGCAGGTCACTTGAGGTCAGGAGTTTGAGACCAGCCCAGCCAACATGGTGAAACCCTGTCTCTACTAAAAGTACAAAAATTAGCCAGGCGTGGTGACTGCACTCCAGCCTGGGCAAAAAAGCCAGACTCTGTCTTAAAAAAAAAAAAGAAAGGGGTTGGTCCCTTTGCAGTAGGAAGTGCCACCTAAGTCCACTCTTGCTAGAAAACCTGGCTCTGTTATCAGGAATTTTGGCCCACTGTCATTCCCATTGATGACAAGCTCCCCACCAACACCACCACCTTAACTACTGAGGGGTTGTCCTCTGGCCCAGAAGGATTGCATTGGCTCCAGTAGGAGGGATTGCTACTTTGTAAATACCATCCCCCCAGTCAGCAAGCCCAGAGAATGCTCTGGCCACTCATCAGAAAGGCATAGGGACTTTATCTGTGGCTGGATGAGAGCCACAGAGAGCCTGCAAGCTGTCCTCCATTGGAATCTCAGGTTCTAGACAAGGAGGACATTTTCTACCCTTAATCACCCCTCACAGATCGGAATCCACCCAAGAAGGAAAAAAAAATTAGCCCCTTAAATTGCTGACTAATAACCTCAGCTTTTGGAAGGATACTATTTCCATTCTGTCTTTATAGTTTGAACTTTTCCTTTTGATAGTCTGTAAATATTCATCATCTTAGCATCTTTTGAATTGCAATGGCTTTTAGTCAAAACTGAGCAAAATGTGCCATTTGAATAATAAAAACCTCATTAAAGTGAGGCAAAAGGAATTCTTTTGCTTTTGTACAAGCCAATTAAGTGTCTTTACAATTAAAAAAAAAAGTCAAGCGCTTTATAGTTTCATATTCCATAAGCCTGTTTTTAATTAATAGAGGTGACAAGTTTTAGGTACAGGATACATATTTTGCCTCTGGTGTTGTGCAATTAACATTAATGAAGGGTGTTAAAATTTGGTGAGAGAGGAAAGGGTTTTCCCAGGTCCTCTGTGGGTTCTTTTCTGCAGGCTGAAGTCTTTGGTGGCAAGTTGCTTGGTTTGCTGAGGTTTGCATATTCCTGAGAAAATGTACAGGCAAGAATAAAGGCAACTAAAAGAGACATTGTTGTTATTGAGAAGTATGGTGTTAAAATTCTCAATGTCCAGGCCTGTCTTAAAGATAGGTAAACACTGCAGAAATCACCTTTGAGGAATTTAATTTTTGCCTTGTGGATAAAAGTGAAGGGTATAGAGACAAAGGAGGTAACAATTATCTAACCCTGGCAGGCTAGCAAAATACTGGGACTTTGCTTTTAACAACCGTGGGAGGAGTATATTTAGTTTACAGGGGAGGACACAGGTTCACAGAGATTAACTAACTGGCCATGAGTCAGATAAGTAAAATAATATGCTGAGCTAGAATTTCTTTGAGAAATTGGCTCTGTCCATTTCAGGGAGCTGATGTAAGAGAGAAGATTTGTGGAGTAGCCTTGAAGGCTGATGACCCTTTATATTAGTTTGTTTGTTGTTTTTGAGACAGGATCTTGCACTCCCTCTGTTCCCCAGGCTGGAGAGCAATGGGGTGATCACAGGTCACTGTACCCACAATCTTTCAGGTTCAAGAGATCCTCCCACCTCAGCTTCCCAAGTAGCTGGGACTACAGATGCATGCCACCAGCTAAACTTTTTTTTTTTATTCTATTTTTGAGGTGAAGTCTTGCTATGTTGCCCAGGTTAGTCTTGAACTCCTGTGCCCAAAATATCCTCCTGTCTTGGCCTCCCAGTGTGCTGAGATTACAGGGATGAGCCACCATGCCTGGCCTATGTTAGCAATTTCTGATACTTAATTTCTGTTTGTAAAACAGCAATCACAATACATGTCACCAAAGATTCCTGAGTATAAAAATCTCTTAAAAATGTGCCTGACCCATATTAGTACTCAAAAACAAGGAAAAAAAGTATTAACAACGCAGGAAAAGTGAGCCAAGTATTTCAGATGCATCCTGAATGGAGCTCAAATATAAGTCATCTCTTCACTTTGCCCATCTTTCCCTCTCCCCCAAGGTCTTTAGCAATGGTCCTGTCTTACCACAAGATATGAGTTATCCTTGCTACAAATTAGTAGATTCTGCTTTGATTTGAAGCAGAGTCTAATGAGTGTCATAGGCAGGCTCGGTGCTTCAAAGCATTTGTGCCTGTCTCTTCAGAGAGTAGCTCAGCCTTAGAGGGAGTGTGTATTGACAAATGTAGTGGGGATCATATGTGGAAAACAGGTGTTATCAAACAAATATGACCGACCCCAACCACATCACGACTTTTAAGGTTTTACATAGGGGATGGGTTGGAAAACAGATTAGGCAACAGAATGAATAATTTCTTAATGAGACCCAGATCACCCAGTGATAATGAGATTTGCATGAATACTTCAACAACAGTGATTTAATATATTTTTTCCAGTTATAAAATTAATGAATGCTTTCTACCAAGCACTTACAGAATTAATACCAATTCTCCACAAACTGTTTAAAAAAATAGAAGAGAAGGAAACACTTTCCAACTCACTTTATGAAGTGAGACAAAGACATCACAAGAAAAGGAAACTTTAGATTACTATCACTTATGAATATAGATGCAACAATTTTCTACAAAATGCTAGCAAGCCAAATGAAGCCACGCATACAAAGGATTATACATTATGACTAAGTGGGATTTATCCAAAGAATTCAAGTTGGTTTTACATTTTAAAAAGCAGTCAGTATAATACACCATAATAGTAGAATAAAAGTTCCTCTCAGTACACACATTTTAGAAAGGTCCAACACTCTTTTGTGACGAAAACTTTTAGTAAACTTGGAATAAAGTGGCATTTTCTCAACTCAAAGGGTATCTACAAGAAACCCATAACTAACATCACACTTAATGCTGAAAGATTGGGTACCTTCCCCTTAAGATCAAGAAATAAGACAAGGATATTCACTGTCACCACTTTCATTTAATATTCTACTAGAAATCCTAGCTAGAGCAAGTGGGGGGGAAAAAAAAAGCAAAAGAATGAGAAAAAAATCCAGATTGGAAACAAGTAAAATTATCTTTATTTCCAAATGAAATCACCTTATCTGTAGAAAATCCTAGAAATGCACTTAAAAAATATTAAAACTAACAAGTTCTGTTAGGATAAAAGTTTAATATGCCTAAATTAGTTGTATTTCTACATACTAGCAATGAAGACATCCCATGTTCATGGATCTGAAGATTTAATACTGTATAGATGATCATATTCTCCAAATTATCTACAGACTTAGTGCAATCTCTATTAAAATTTCAGTTGACTTTATTAATTTGTTTTTTTTAGATGGAGTCTTGCTCAGCTGTCCAAGCTGGAGTGCAGTGGTGCGATCTTGGCTCACTGCTCCCTGGCTTCAAGAGATTCTCCTGTCTCAGCCTCCTGAGTAGCTGGGATTTCAGACACCTGCCATCATGCCTGGTTAATTTTTGTATTTTAGTATAGATGGAGTTTCACCATGTTGGCCAGGCTGCTCTTGAACTCCTGACCTCAGGTGATCCACCTGCCTTGGCCTCCCAAAGTGCTAGGATTACAGACATGAGCTACTATGCTTGGCCTCAGTTAACTTTTTTGCAGAAATTAAAAAGCTGATCTTAAATTTTGTATATGAATGCAATGGAACCTGTATAACCAAAACAAACTTGAAAATAACAGCATTGGAGGGTCTCCATTTCTCAGTTTCAAAGCTTTTTATAAATCCTTAGTAATAAAGACAGTGTCATACTGGCATAGCTCTAGAGATAATAAAATAGGCTTGAGAGTCCAGAAATGAATCCATGAATATGGTAAATTGATTTTCAGCAATTGCCAAGACAATTCAAAATAGTCTTTTCAATGAATTATGTTAGAACAACTGGATATCCACTTGCAAAAGAATGAGGTTAGATCACACATAAACTATACAGGAAAAAAAAGCAAAAAAATGACTCAGAGACTTAAATGTAAGAGCTAAAACTACACAACTCTTAGAAGAAAACATTCAGTATACTTTTTGCAATGTTGGCTTAGACAATGGTTTCTTAGGTAAAATGCCAATAGCATAAGTGACAAAAAGGGAAACAATTGGGTTTTATCCAGAATGAAAAGTGTTTTTGCTGCAAATGATACCATCAAGAAAGTATACAGATAACCTACAGAATGGGGGAAATACTTACAAATTAAATATCTCATAAAGGATTTCTATCTAGAATAAAGAACTTAAAACTCAGTAACAAAAAATAACCCAGTTAAGAAATGAGCATAATATCTAAATAGATATTCCTCCAAATCAGATACACAAATTACCACTGAATACATAAAAGATATTTAACATCATTAGTCATTAGGGAAATGCAAATGAAAGCCACAATGAGATGTGACTTCTTACTAGGATGGCTAAAATAAAAAAGTCAGATAGCAAATAACAAAGATGTGGGGTTCAAATACATTACTGGTGGAAATGTAAAGTTTTACAGCCACATTGGAAAACAGTTTAGCCATTCTTCAAAAAGTTAAACATTGAGCTACCATATGACCCAGCAATCCCACTCCTAGATGTATCCTCAAGAGAAATGAAAACATATATTTCCACAGCATCTTACAAGTGAATGTACATAGTAGTGATATTCCTAATAGCCAATAAGTGGAAACAATCCAAATATTCATCAATAGTCAATGGATAAACAAAGTGTGGTATATTCATATAATGGAATATTATTTTCCTATGAAAAAGAAACTGAGTACTGATGTTTGCTACAACATGGATGAGCCTTGCAAACGTTATGCCAAGTGACAGACGCCAGTCACGTTAAGACTGTGTATTGTATGCTTCCATTTAGTACATAAAATGTTCAGAATAGGCAAATCTATATGACAGAAAGTCGATTAATGGTGTTTGGGGGATGAGAGTGTAGGTGGGTAGAGGGTGGCTAGTGATTGCTTAAGTTTTTTTTTTTTTCAAGTTATAAAAGTGCTATAAAATTAGAATGTAGTTATGATTGTACAATTCTGTGTTTACTAAAACAATTTGGTTGTACTATTCGCACAGGTAAATTTTATGGCATATGAATTAAGTTTCAGTAAAGTTCTCTATTTTATGCTTATTATAGAAAAGATGGAAAATATAAAAAAAACATAAAAAGGATAAAAGAAGAAAGTAATCCTGATTATGTATTTAGAAATCTTTTTGGGGAGGATGGGGTATGAACCACACATATAAAATTTAGTTTCCTGCTTTTTCAATTAAACTTGAGAAAGTTTGGGAATCTCTGGCTTAATTATTTATCTATTCCTCTATTGCTGTATATTAGGTTGCTTCTAGTTCATGTACAATTTTATAATTTTAGTTGATGTATTATGCATTCTTGTGCATAAACTTTTATATGAATTTTGAAGTTGCTTTTTTAGGAAAGAATCTTGGAAGCTATTATTATTTTTTGAGACGGAGTTTTGCTCTTGTTGCTCAGGCTGGAGTGTAATGGTGCAATCTTGGATCACCGCAACCTCCACCTTCCGGGTTCAGGGGATTCTCCTGCCTCACCCTCCCGAGTAGCTGGGATTACAGCCATGCGCCACCATGCCCAGATAGCTGTATTAGTTTTCTAAAACTATTTTAACAAATTAGCATAGACCAAGTGGCTTGAAACAACAGAATTTTAGTCTCTTAGAATTTTAGAGACCAGACATCTGAAATCAAGTGGTCTGCAGCGTCGGCTCCTTCTGGAGGCTCCAAGGAGCATCCTTTCCTTCCATGCCTTCCTCCTGGCTTCCAGTGACTGCCAGTGATCCTTGGAATTGCTTGGTTTGTATATAGGTCACTCTAATCTCTGCCTCTGTCTTTCCATCTCCTTCTCTGTGGGTGTTCCTTCTCCTCTTCTCCTCTTTTGTAAGGATAGTTGTGCCACTGGATTTAAGGCCCACCATAATCCAAGATGACCTCATTTCAAGATGTACGACTTAATCACACTTGCAAAGAGCCTTTTTCTAAAATAAGGTCATGTTAGATTCCTACCGTTCCACCCACTATGGAAGCAATGGAGTGGGAGGTACCATTCAACTCACAGACTCCTACCATTGAATCCACTGTAGAAGGAGTGGCTTCTCAAAAGGATGGGAGGTAGCTGTAGAAATGGTCTGCTCCAGGTGCAGGCAGAATGGGGAAGCATTTCATATAGAATGGAAAAATAACAGTAAAGCTGGCTAAAAGTTGATCTGCTTTTTGGAGTCCTCATGTGCTGGCAATTCTTAACATTATCAATGATAAAATATGTTTCCCTAGTGGTATTAACTACACCATTTCTCCTGCCCCTGCTACATACATGCTTTCCTGCTTGGAAACAGGATTACTTGGTGAAATAGTATAAATCTTTCGATTCTCATGATATGTATTTTCAATATTAAGGGTGCCAACTTTATACAAGATAATACAAATATAATAGTATGAATAAATATGCTGATCTGATAGAAAATAGTTTAATGTTTACTACTAGTGCAGTTGGACATGTTAAGTATTGCACTGGTTACTTGTAATCTAGTTTTAGAAAATTTCTACTGTCTGTCACTATTTCTGTTAGACTCTTAGAAGACACGTGTTTCTCTCATTGATTTGTAACACTCTATATAGTAAGATTATAAGGCCTCTATAGGATTGCTGATATGTCACTTTTGTTTTACTTTTTTAGAGAGCAGAGTATTTTAATTTCTATAAAGATTTTTGTTTCCTTTCATTGCACGCCAATATTTGTATTTTTAAAAGCTTGAAACTTCTAGGCTGTGATGTGAAAAGTGTTTTGTTTTTTTTTAATTTGGAGACACAGTCTTGCTCTGATTCATGCAGTGGTATGATCATAGCTCAATGCAGCCTCAAACTCCTGGTTCAAGTCATCCTCCTATCTCAGCCTCCCACCTAGCTGGGACTACAGGCAGACGCCATTACCCCTGGCTAACTTGTTGTTGTTGAGATGGGGTCTTGCCATGTTGCTCAGGCTGGTCTCAAATACTGGGCTCAAGTGATCATCCTGCCTCAGCCTCCCAAAGTGCTGGAATTACAGAGGTGAGCCACTGTGCCCAACCTCTTAATTTTATATATCCTTTATAACTATTCCATCTCTCTCTGTCTCTCTCTATCTCTGTTTCTGTGTGTCTGTGTCTGATCATAAAATATATTAAATTTTATTTTATAACATAAGTATTTTCCAAGGTCAGTAGATTTGTTTATGATTTTAATGGCTGCATAGAGTTCTGTCATATGGATATATTCTACTTCATGTAATAAGTTCTCAATTGTATGTTTAGTTTACTTCTAATTTACTGCTTTATTTTATCACAAATGCTGTGGATAGCCTTGAATATGCTTTGTTGTACAATTCTTATTAGTACATAAGGATGATTTTTTTTCACAAATACAATTACTTTCTGAGAATTAAGGTTTTTGATTCAAATCAAAGCCTTACTTTTATTGTTAAAAATTTGATTATGTTTGTGAAGTCTAGGCCGGAGGATTGCTTGAGCCCAGGAATTCAAAACTAACCTGGGCAACATGGGGAGAGCCTGTCTCTACAAAAATAAAAAGTAAGGAATAAATTAGCCAGGCATGATGGTGTGACACTATAGTCCCATTTAATTGGGAGGCTGAGGTGGGAGGATCGTCTGAGCCTGAGAGTTTGAGAATGCAGGGAGTTATGATTACACCACTGGATTCCGGCCTGGACGACAGAGCAAGGTCTTATCCAAAAATAAATAAATATATACAGAATAAGAGGGAATTTTTATAACAGGCTTCCATTTACCTATCCCTATAAAAATGTTCATTTTATCTGATCTCTACAAGGAATTCTATATCATTAAACAATATGTGCCCCTCCATTTAGACAGAACATTTCACACTTGCTGTGTTTGCTTAGCACCTACCAAGTGCTGGGTCTTGTTTCTGCCTTTTTTTTTTTTTTTTTTTTTAAGACAGAATCTTGCTGTGTTGCCCTGGCTGGAGTGCAGTGGCACGATATCGGCTCACTGTAGCCTCTGTCTCCCGGGTTCAAGTGATTCTCCTGCCTCAGCCTCCTGAGTAGCTGGGATTGCAGGCATACACCACCACGCCTGGCTAATTTTTTTTGTATTTTAGTAGAGGTCGGGTTTCACCATGTCAGTCAGGCTGGTCTCGAACTCCTGACCTCAAATGATCCACCCACCTCTGCTTCCCAAAGTGCTGGGTTTACAGGAGTGAGCCACAGTGCCCTGTGTCAGCCTTTTTCACAGGCTAATTTCTCCTTTGTTACTCTTAACTATTTTAAGGGCTATTTTGATTTATAGACAAAGGTGGCGAGACTTGGATGAATTAAGGAAGAGTTAATCAGGTGGTTGAACCTTAGTTCCAACTAGGGTGACATCTCTCCTGGATTGCCTGCCACTGTCCTGGTTTTCACATGGAAAGTACTATATCCCAAGAAGCCTCTCATCCCCAGCAACCGAGGACACTTGCCCACTCAAAGCCATGTGACATTGTAGGGTATCCCATTTCCAAATGGTTGGAATCTTGAACACGGAGAAAGAATTCATCATTCCAGGCCGGGCGCAGTGGCTCACGCCTGTTATCCCAGCACTCTGGAAGGCCAAGGTGGGCAGATCATCTGAGGTCAGGAGTTCAAGACTACACTGGCCAACATGGTGAAACCCTGTCTCAAAAAAAAAGGAAAGAATTGGTCATTCCTGAAGGAGTATCAGTTGTCCTTGGTGGTAGTGTTTATATCCACGTAACATGGAATATTTTATTTTTCAGGCCTCTCCATGTGCTTGTGTGCAATGCAGCAGCGTTTGCTCTCAGCTGGAGTGTCACAAAAGATGGCCTGGAGACCATCTTCCAGGTGAATCATCTGGGTCACTTCTACCTTGTCCAGCTCCTGCAGGATGTCCTGTGCCGCTCAGCTCCTGCCCGTGTCATTGTGGTCTCCTCAGAGTCCCATCGGTGGGTTTGAATCACATATATTTCCACTTCTCCCCTTTCTGGCACCAGCTAATAATCCCCCCAGGCTCTCCTTCTGCAAATAATTTTCATTAATCCTTCTCTGAGACACGTGGCTGGACTCCACCTGGCTGGCTTAATTTTTCCAGGTCTTCTTTTGTGTGTCTGTTCGTTTGATTGTGGGGGACTGTTTCTACAACTATACTTCAAGCTCCTCATTGATTTTGCTTAGAGATGGAATAATAATTGATGAAATCTGAATGGCACGACCTTTATTGATTTGTAATTCAACAACTTCAACATCTTACGGAGAAGAATGTGCAGTTATTCTAGCAGGAGAAACAATGCAATTAAAGCCTGCAAGATGAAATCCAATTGTTTTATAATGAGAAATTAGGGAATTCAATGCAGACATTAGCTGTGTAATTGTAGAAAGGGAAGTACTGTAGTTAGAGCATATTAGAAATCTGGCCATGCCTCTTTTGGTTAAAATTTCAATTAAAACATCAGATGGAACTTTTTTCCCATTACCGTTAGGAGAATATTCAATTAACCGAAAAAGGCATTGGAAAATTTCATCGTATTTTCACCATATTTGTTTCTAGAGTTGGATAAACAACTATTTGTCTAAAGAGAAATATTCTGAAAAGACAAAGGACTTGCTGGGTGAGGCTAGATTTAATCCATGTTAGGGAGATTTCCTGCTCACAGTTTCTTGGTGTGTGTTTTGGGGGAGGGGAGCTTGCACTCTTAGCAGAGTAGCTAGAAAAAAAATACGTACGGGGCCTATTTTCTTCCTCCTCCTTTTCCATCTTAAGTCCTGAAATGTTTTAGTGACCCAGAATGAAGCTTATTTTTTTAATCATACTTCCATAAAATGTAACCCCTGGGACTTGGAAGAGAGAGACCAGCCAAGGGTTAGCTTGAACCCTTTATCACTCCCAAACACAGGGGCTTATGGTATAAGTGACACACTGCAGATAGATTTACTTGTGCCGTTTTAAATTTATGATGGTTGAAATGAAAGGA
Source organism: Saguinus oedipus (assembly GCA_031835075.1). Lineage (NCBI taxonomy): Eukaryota > Metazoa > Chordata > Mammalia > Primates > Cebidae > Saguinus > Saguinus oedipus. The sequence continues at coordinate 37,337,504 of CM063189.1, forward strand.
AAATGCCAGTAATAATCCTCCCCCGTGTTAAAAGACATGAAACATCTAGTAATTAGGTGGTAACAAAATCTGGACAGCCTTATCTTTGCAAATCATACCAGGTTTGTGAAAAAAACGTGGAGTGGCCCTGTTAAGGGGCGAGGGAGGCTTCTGTGGGGGTAGGCAGCAGAGAGCTCCAGAAATAAATCTGCCAGCCCCAGTCATCCACCAGATGTGGAGGGCACCACGGGATATGTTTAAATGAGCTGGTATTTAACGGGAGATTATGTCGAGTTGTCAGCTGCTCACTCTCCTTTGTAAATCTGTATCTCACGTGGTATTTCGTGTGATGTCTTTGTTCTCTCCTTAACTACAGTGTAATTCATGCCTATCTTGGAGGTCTGAATCTTAGTTTCTTTTAAAAGATTAATTTGTAAGGAAGGGTCTTGGGCTCTTGAATTAGATCTGTGTTTGTTTATAGGGAGGCCTTCCTGAAATGTGTTGTCAGGATTATTCCTGCTTGATGGCTGCCACTGGTTTTCTACTTTCCAATTATTCTTTGCACATTATTATTTTTATTTTGCGATGGAATCTTGCTCTTTCTCCAGGCTGGATTGCAGTGGTGCGATCTCGGCTCACTGCAACCTTCACCTCCTGGTTTGAGCAATTCTCCTGCCTCAGCCTCCTGAGTACCTGGGACTACAGGCACTTACTATCACACCCAGCTAATTTTTGTATTTTTGGTAGAGACTGGGTTTCACCATGTTGGCCAGGATTTTCTCCATCTCCTGACCTCGTGATCCACTCACCTCGGCTTCTCAAAGTGCTGGGATTACAGGCGTGAGCCACCGCACCAGACCTGTTTGCACATTATTTAAGGGTGTTTTAACAGAATGGGAATTCCCCCAGGCTGGCTTGTATATTACCTTTGCATTGCATCCCTTGGTTCCCATGACTGAGCATGGTGACTTGGTACACAGACATTACATGAAACATTTGCTCACTACTGAAGAACCCAGGGCCCTAAACCGTTTTATAAAATGTAAGTGTTGATATCTAATTACCTCCATAAACCTTGGCAGAATCTCTTTGTTGGAGTCAAGACCCCCTGTTAGGGGAAAAAATAAACTCATATGTTAGCAGAAAATATTAGACTAGACTGCCCCAAGGCAAAATATTTATTAGCCTTCCTGTGTCTTCACTGAGTTTTAGTTACTTATCTGGAATCTAAGCAAGTGAATGGAGTTTCTGCATACCTAAAATACATCATAGTGAAGTGAGAAGTTGATTTCCTTGCTGTGAAAAAATTTCAAATAACAATTAAAGTAGAAAGCAAAGAGCAGAGTGTTGTTTGAACAACCCTTAATGGCTGCAGCTGGATTGAGTGCCACATAGCCCTCCCCTCCACAAAATCTTTCTCTCTCTCTCTCTCTCTCTCTCTCTCTCTCTCTCTCTCTCTCTCTCTCTCACACACACACACACACACACACACACACACACAGAGTTTCTGAGCCTTTGTTTAGATAGAATACAGCCTAATTATTTTAGGTGGGAGTTTTAAAAAAGCCTCAATAAAATTGGGCTTGGTGGCACATGCCTATAATCCCAGCTATGAAGAGCCTGAGGTGGGAGAATGGCTTGAGCCCAGGAGTTTGAGGTTGCAGTAAACTTTGATCATGCCACTGCACTCCAGCCTGGGTGACAGAGTGAGACCATGTCTCTAAAATTTTAAAAATTATCAGTTAAAAAAAAATGCATTATAGGTCAGGCATGGTGGCTCACGCCTATAATCTCAGCACTTTGGGAAGCCGAGGTGGGCTGATCGCTTGAACTCAGGTGTTCGAGATCAGCCTGACCAGTATGGCAAAACCCCTGACTACTAAAACTACAAAAATTAGCCAGGTGTGGTGGTGCATGCCTGTAATCCCCACTATTTGGGAGGCCGAGGAGGGAGAATCGCTTTAACCTGGGAGACGGAGACTGCAGTGAGCAGACACTGTAGCAATGTGCTCCAGCCTGGGTGACAGAGCAAAACCCTGTCTCAAAAAACCAAAAACTCAAAAAGCACAACCCCCACAGTATATATAGAAGTACAAGATGACGGGGTCCCCCTATAAAGCAGGTGTTAACGTCCACTGACTGAGCAGATGATAAACTTGTAACGTACTAGTAAGGGAGAATTCTATTAAGACATAATTGCGTGGCTTTGTCAGTTTTTCAACTTGAAAATAGAGTTGGCAGCCTCTGAAGAGTTGTTTTATTCCCTCTGGAACTGAGAGGTGAACACAGTCGTTTTTCAGGAAGCCTTTCTTGGCTCAGAGAGAGCAGAAGCTGGCCCACCATTGCCTCTTCCTGGAGGACTGTCACTGCTAGCCAATCAGACAGTAAAAGTGGAGCTTCTGCCCAGGAGACAGTGGCAAGAAACACTGGGGTCAGCCTTACAGCAAAGGGCTGTTTGCAGACGGAGTGCCTGATGTGTAGCAGCTGGTACTTCTCCATCTTGAAACTGTCCTTCATCCTGGTTCTGTCTAATTTCTCATTGTGGGATTTTTTTTTTTTTTTTTTGGTCTTGTGTCTAGATTAGAGATCAAGAATAAATGACTTTTTCCTCTTAGAAGTTTAATTTATCCAGGCGCGGTGGCTCACGCCTGTAATCCCAGCACTTTGGGAGGCCGAGGTGGGTGGATCACAAGGTCAAGAGATTGAAACCATCCTGGCTAACATGGTAAAACCCCATCTGTACTAAAAATATCAAAAAATTTGCTGGGCATGGTGGCATGCGCCTGTAATCCCAGCTACTCTGGAGGCTGAGGCAGGGAGGTCGCTTGAACTGGGGAGGTGGAGGTTGCAGTGAGCTGAGCTTGCGTCCACTGTACATGGGTGACAGAGGGAGACCCCGTTTCAGAAAAAAAAAAAGCAGGGAACTTACTCTACACTGTAGAAAATCACTGTGTATGATGGTGCATACCTGTAATAGCAGTTACTTAGGAAGCTGGGGCAGGAGTTGAGAATTAGCATGGGCAGCAAAGCAAGACCCTGTCTCTAAAACAAAAAATATATAACCAAAAACCAAAATCCCACAACATTAGGAAGTCCCATAGGTAAATATTAATGAAAAACATAGAAGAGTTGAACTTAGTGGTAAGTTTTACCTTTAGAGCAAGAGTTGAAACAAGGGAAACTGTCAGATTCTCATCATGGGATTTGTGTTCCTTTGTTTTTTTATTAAGGGTTTGGTCTTTGCTTTGGAATTCCAAACCCTGACCAAACTTCAGTTCTCTGTTTCTGTGTTGAGTCCTTACTGTGTGTCAGGCACTGAACTAAGGGACGTTCAAGAATCTTACATTCAGGCCCAGCGCGGTGGCTGATGCCTGTAATCTTAGCACCTTGGGGTGGATTGCCCGAGGTCAGGAGTTCCAGACCAGCCTGGCTAACGGGGTGAAACCCCATCTCTACTAAAAATGCAAAAGTTAGTCAGGCATGCTGGTGGCCGCCTGTAATCCCAACTTCTTGGGAGGTTGAGTCAGGAGAATTACTTGAACCCGGAAGGCGGAGGTTGCAGTGAGCTAAGATGGCACCACTACACTCCAGCCTGGGTGACAAAACTGAGACTTCATCTCAGGAAAAAAAAAAAAAAAAGCCTTATAGTCTGCTTTCCAGGAATTCACAATCTAGTTGGAACCAGGTGAAAATCGACTTACAATCTGGTATGGTGATGACAGAGGAACAAGGTACAGACAGAACAGGAAGTTGGCACGGCGAGCATTTTGACTGATCTTGTAAGGTCAGCGGCGCCACTGAACACTAGGAATGGGGTCATGGCCTGGGTCCTGAAGAGTGCATACTTACTATCCATGGAAACATGCATTTTCACCTCCCTTGCATGGCTTCTTTCATTCTGTCCCTGACTTCCATCTAAAAAACTTGCTGTGACATCCAACTGTGGAAGAGTTCATTACACAGAGCTTTCTGGAAGTAGTAGTCCCTGAGCTGGGTCAGGCTAAACAAATACACCAAGAAGGGTTTCTGGCTGCAGTTGATAAAAGATGAGTCAAGAGTGGGAATGGTTGGCGCAGTATTTATTCCATACCTATTAGATGGTCTCTAAATTTTTGTCCCTTTTTTCCATGTCATGTAGGTAGAGTTTTCAAGTCATGTCCCATAACTTGGATCATTGGATTCTCAACTCAGTAGCCCCTTGGTGTGACAACTCTTCTATAATACCTTATTATTATATTGAAATAAAGTTTGGAAATTACATGCACAAATATATATTTAATTCCATATAGCTTTACTGAAACGCAAAGAAAAAACTGCGAAACAAAGTAGCATGTGTTGCAACATGTAAATGCTCATGTGGGCTACAGGAAAGATGAGATGCAGTGTCCATGGATAACCACCTTGAATGCACCCTCAGAAAATGCACACCGTTACCAGGCGTGTGGTATTGTGGACTCCAGTACCACCAACACTGAGTGATGCTTCACTGTGGTGGTTTGTTCTCCCACTGCTGATAAAGACATACCTGAGGCTGGGTACTTTATAAAGGAAAGAGTTTTTTTTTTTTTTTTTTTGAGACGGAGTTTCGCTCTTGTTACCCAGGCTGGAGTGCAATGGCGCGATCTCAGCTCACTGCAACCTCCACCTCCTGGGTTCAGGCAATTCTCCTGCCTCAGCCTCCTGAGTAGCTGGGATTACAGGTGCGCAGCACCATGCTCAGCTAATTCTTTGTATTTTGAGTAGAGACGGGGTTTCACCATGTTGACCAGGATGGTCTTGATCTCTTGACCTTGTGATCCACCTGCCTCAGCCTCCCAAAGTGCTGGGATTACAGGCTTGAGCCACCGCGCCCGGCCAAAGGAAAGAGTTTTAACGGACTCACAGTTGCACATGGCAGGGGAGGCCTCACAAACATGGCAGAAGATGAAGGAAGAGCAAAAGGATGTCTTTCAGCAGGCAAGATAGCTTGTGCAGGGGATCTCCCATTTATAAAACCATCAGCTGGCTGGGCATGGTGACTCAGACCTGTAATCCCAGCACTTTGAAAGGCTGGGGCGGGCAGATCACCAGAGGTTGGGAATTCGAGACCAGCCTGAACAACATGGAGAAACCGCATATCTACAAAAAATACAAAATTACTCAGGCATGGTGGCATATACCTGTAATCGCAGCTACTCGGGAGACTGAGGCAGGAGAATCCCTTGACACTGGGAGGCAGAGGTTACCATGAGCCAAGATTGTGCCACTGCATTCCAGCTTGGGCAACAAGAGTGAAACTCCATCTCAAAAAAGAAAGAAAGAAACCATGATACCTCATGAGACTTACTCATTACCACAAGAACAGTATAGGGAACTGCCCCCATGATTCAGTTGTCCCCACCTGGCCCTGCCCTGGACACATGAGGCTTCTTACAATTCACAGTGAGACTTGGGTGGGGACACAGCAAACTATCATTCACCCTCCAAGAATCACACACATTCTGAAAGTGTATTTTCTTCGTGTACATAGTTGTTGCACTACCCATGTGGAAATTCAGTGGATATTTCTAGGCTCAGATAATTATCCACAGGCTTTTCATCCAAATGAGTGTCCGGGGAGGCGGGGGGGGCAGTCTTTGTTGAGCAAGACTTCATCTGCATTGCAAGACATCTACCATCCGTGCTGCTGTCACCAGCCATCATGTGACAAGCAGAAAAAGGCCGTCATACATTTTCAGAATTCCTGCTAAGTCCCACTACCTTAGACAATTACGCATGGAAGTCGGGCTCTTCCTATGGTTTGGATACCTGAAAACAGGCAGCCAACACTTCATTTAAAGGTCTCATTTCTCTATCCTTGATGATGTTTCTTGCCATCAGATTTGTTGATGACTTTAGAGCAGCAGTGTCATTTAACACTAGAAATTGGATGTCACTGACTAAGTCCTGTGGAAGGGATATTTAATTTCCATTAAAATATGAATTTCATCTGCCCTTCTGATGCTTTTCTTGGTCTTGGCCCAACCGGAGCTGCTGATACTAAGGAACGATAGGATTATTCCATAATTTTCATTTTACCTTTTCTGTTTTCCTTAGCAGTTTTCTAGAGGTTTCCCATTATGCTTCCTTACTGCGCCCAGAATGAACTTAGAGAAGCAGAATATGAGGGCTACTTTGACAAAGATAAGACCCTTTAGAAAATTCCTTTTGTTTGGTGTGATCTGTTGTTTAAGGGCAGTCACTACATTGTTGTTATTTAAGAGAAAGGGAGACAAAGGGAAAGAAACAAACAGCTGGTGTTTAACGACTCCGTGAGACCCAATTATAAAACATCAACTAGTTACTTTGATTTGTGTGCATCCACGCCCTGGGTATACTTACAAACATTGGTCTGTGCCAGAACTCATCTTGGCTTTGTTTACATTTATCTTTTAAACGTATAAGACTATTGATGGCACCTCACCAAGGTTATAACCCCTTTATAATCATTAATTTTTAATCTGGAAAAGGGTCTTGGAGGCAACAAGACTCATCTATATTTTCTTGGATGCTCAAATGAAAATATACAGGACTCCAGCATTAGCTAAAATAATCCATGAAAGCCCCGTCAAAGGTTCGGAATGTGAAATCTTTCTGTTTCTAAAAACAGCAGCCCTTTATTTAAGATGCTTTTCCATTTAATTTAATTATCTTTGAACTTCCTGTTGAAGGTTTTGAAAAATATATGTTAGAGGGTGGGGAGGGAGTTCAGCGTGTTAAGACTGCTCCATTTATAGGTGTGGGTCTTTACTGAAATCTGCCTTTGGAGGCAATGCTTTTTTCTTTAACTTTTAAATTTTTATTCTTATTTTTAGAGATAGGGGTTTCTGTTGCCCAGGCTGGAGTGTAGTGGCACAATCATAGCTCACTGCAACTTCGACCACCCAGGCTGAAGCAATCCTCCGCCCGCCCCCCACCCCCCAACCCTCCCAAGTAGCTGAGACCACAGGCACGTCCCGCCATACCCAACTAATTGCTTAATTTTTGTAGAGGTGTTGACTCCCTATGTTGCCTAGACTGGTCTTGGACTCCTGTGTTCAAACAATCCTCTCTCCTCAGCTTCCTAAAGTGCTGGGATTACAACCATGAGGTGCTGTATGTGACCTGTGTTGATATTGTTAAGTCACCATTGTCAATCTTGAGGGGAGACTTTGTTTTGATGATGCAAGATTGAGGTTTTAGTCATGTCTACAGAGTTTCCTCAGATTCCTTTTTTTTTTTCTTTTGAGACGGAGCTAACTCTGTCACCCAGGCTGGAGTACAGTGGCGCAATCATGGCTCAGTGCAACCTCTGCCTCCCAGGTTCCAGCGACTTCTGCCCCAGCATCCCGTAGAGCTGGGATTACAGGCATGCCACCACACCTGGCTAATTTTTGTGTTTTTAGTAGAGAAGGCGTTTGGCCATGTTGGCCAGGCTGGTCTCAAACTCATGATCTCAGGTGATCTACCCTTCTTGGCCTCCCAAGGTGCCAGGATTACAGGTGTGAGCCACCCCACCCCACCTCCCTCAGATTTCTAATAAAAAGCTGGCCCCATGCGGAGGCTCACGCTTGTAATCCCAGCACTTTAGGAGGCCAAGGAGGGCGGATCACGAGGTCAAGAGATCAAGACCATCCTGGCCAACGTGGTCAAACCTCGTCTCTACTGAAAACACAAAAATTAGCTGGGCATGGTGGTGTGCACCTGTAGTCCCAGCTACTTGGGAGGCTGAGGCAGGAGAATCCCTTGAACCCAGGAGACAGAGGTTGCAGTGAGCCGAGAATGCGCCGTTGCACTCCAGCCTGGCAACAGAGTGAGACTACATCTCAAAAAGTAAAATAAAGGCCGGGCACGGTGGCTCAAGCCTGTAATCCCAGCACTTTGGGAGGCCGAGGCGGGTGAATCACGAGGTCAAGAGATCGAGACCATCCTGGTCAACATGGTGAAACCCCATCTCTACTAAAGATACAAAAAATTAGCTGGGCATGGTGGCGCGTGCCTGTAATCCCAGCTACTCAGGAGGCTGAGGCAGGAGAATTGCCTGAACCCAGGAGGCGGAGGTTGCAGTGAGCCGAGATCGCGCCATTGCACTCCAGCCTGGGTAACAAGAGCGAAACTCCATCTCAAAAAAAAAAAAAAAAAGTAAAATAAATAAATTAAAAATAAAAAGCTATGTGGAATGTCAAAACTTGGTCGTTCCATGTCATATTTTCTGTTTTTAAGATTTACAGATATTAATGATTCCTTGGGAAAACTGGACTTCAGTCGCCTCTCTCCATCAAAAAGCGACTACTGGGCCATGCTGGCTTACAACAGGTCCAAGCTCTGCAACATTCTCTTCTCCAACGAGCTGCACCGACGCCTCTCCCCACGCGGGGTCACCTCGAATGCAGTTCATCCTGGGAATATGATGTACTCCAACATCCATCGCGGCTGGTGGGTGTACACGCTGCTGTTTACCTTGGCGAGGCCTTTCACCAAGTCCATGGTAAGAGAACAGCTTCTGGCGCCGCAAACACCTTGGGTCCTAGAGAAACCTGCACACGTGTGTCTCCACCTTTCCACTTCTTGCAGGGACGAGTCTGGTCTCGATAATAGCGTTGTCCAGCCCATCGTAAAGGGTTCTTGAACACATTCACATCAACGTTAGATTAAATCTGTTCTTGTGTGTTTTGGAGGGCTGGGTGGAAGATGTGGTTTCTCAATATCATGTTAAGTATGGCTGAAAGTTCTTATGGAAATGATGTTGTGGGTTTTTTGGATGATTTAGTTTTTTATTCGGAAACTTTGAAAATCTCATTCGTTGAGTGCAGCGCTTGAAAACTGCCGTTTTGTGTCCATAGGTGAACGGCATACATTTGTGATGAGTGAATTTTCAGGTGTGATTCCTTTGTTTCATAGGTAATCTGTATCTGATGTTCTAAATCCTTCTAATCGGTGTAAAGCTCTCGTGGAGAATCCTTTGATGGCTAGGAGTGGGTTTTCTTCTTTATTTTCCCGAAGACGAATTACTTTGGATGACGCGCTTACCGTGGTTACATTTGGAAGTGTTTACAAAGGTGATAAGACGTTTTTATGTTTTCGATGGTTATTTATCTACCATATGAAGAAACTTCTGTGAACCTGTTGTAGTAGGAAGTCATTTGAATGAAAAAAGCACACTTTATACAATATATTTGGTAGATTATTTTTCAAAACCAAAGGACTTCAAAAATGTCTTTGGATACTAGTATTCCACTTACCCAAACTTAAAATCTACTCTACATTAATCATCCTTTTCCCAAACACATTTGGCTTTTAGAAATATCACAGGCCTGCAGAGTTGGACCTTGGATATTAATTAAACAAAGCAAAACAACAACAAAAAAGAAGTGTCACAGGCCTGATTATTAGCCTCCAACTCATCTCACAACCGCGGAAACTGCTGCTTTGTCTTACACTCATGCCCACCTGCCATACTTAACCTTCACGTTTGGGGAGGACTTTTAAAACCACATCAAAAGTCATTTGAACTGCTTAGGACTAAATAAGTAAGTACGTCTTTTATTCTGATCACCCAAGTGGTTTTTATGCTAAGTAAACAGACATATTCCAAGAGCTGAATACTTAAGATCCGTTGCAGTGAGAGGATCTATGGAGAAAGGTTCTCCATGCTGCGCGGTGGGATCGATCTCTTGGAAGTAAATGAATGAAACTTATCTGCAGGTGGATCCCAGAGTTTTGAAATTTCCCTATCACTTTGCTCTCGATGATTGCATAAGCACAGCCTCTTCTTGAAGGTTTCTTTGCCTGTGGTTATGCCTCATACGCTGTTCTGTCCTTCAAATGCATTGCCATAAAAGAAGAAATATGGATCTGAACTGGGTGCCAGTGCCATTTAAATGAGGAGTTTAGGAGAGGAGAGAGGCGGATTCTTCCTGATTTTCTGCTGGCCCAGTGCCTGCCTTCCACATTAACAAGCCCAGTCATCAACCATGATTTGTAATCTTTGGGTCTTAAGTCATCTCACTTCCATTTGATCACTGATGGGTTCTAAGGAACTCCTTTCTATGGCATCAGAGAGTTTGTTTTCTCCTCCTTCCGTAAGGTCCCTAATCAGAGAACATGATGGGAAAGATGTGGAGATGGATTTGGGACTGTATGGAATTCAGTGAAGGGTGATGTAACCATCCTGCCTTTTGTCATAGACTCTAATGGATGAGGACTTGTCAGAAAATAGTGGAAACTGTTATTCTGTCGCCTGATCCCCTTGCTTAGGGATTCTGGGCCAGGGCAGGAGGGAAAAGAAGGAAGACAGGTTCTGCTAAAATAAAGGCAGGGTAAATATTTTTATTTATTGGAGGAGAGTTGACTATTATCTAATATTGAATATAATATACTTCATCAAGTCAGACTTGAATGTTGGCTAATTGCACCTAACTGGAGTATTTCTCAAAAGTACCAGCAAACTAAGTTGGGAAGGTGACTGTATCATATCAGAGTGTTGCTGTTTTGGGGTTAAGTGTCCTCAGGACTTGGGCCAAGTGGATAACCAGAATGGGGCGTTAGAAATGGAAGCAGAAGCGTGACCGTGTGGGTGAGGTCAAGAGATCGAGACCATCCTGGTTAACATGGTGAAACCCCGTTTCTACTATGAATTAGTCTCTACAGTGAATTAGATGAAGGTTTCCATTCAGTGAGCACCATACCCGGAGCGTGTCCCAGTAATACCAGTCGCCCAGCCTCCACGCCTAACTCCTTCCCCTACCCCACTGATGAACAGAAGCCTCTGCTGCACCCTACCGCAGTCTCTCCTGTCCCGCTGGCAGGAGAGCTCAGACACCACTTATGAACAGGCCTCAGTGCCTAGAGCAAGGCAAGGCTTGGGAGAAACAAACGTCCTCCGGGAGCATCCTTGGGTAAGAGATTAAATGAGCGCTGCGCTTTACAGCCCTGGGTGAGAAAGGTGTGGGAAGATGAGTGGATAGCTCATGAGAGTGTTTGGAAAAAAGTGGTGACATCACAAAAATTCCAGGTTTTGTTGAAAGTGTCTGGGGAGGGGCACTCACAGAAAGGGCAGGGGACATTAGCATTTCCCTTGTACTTGAAATTGGATTTGACATGGCTTCCTGGTGGTGGCAAGAGAAGAAAGTGGCCTGGGATAGTGGACCTCACAGCTCTCCTGCTAATGTTGCTGATGGCAAGGCTCAGCTCTTACCCTTGACCACTGAAATCACTTAGGTCACCAGCTTTCTGAGCCTGACTCCTTAAGATGACGATTGCGGTACAGGTAGGTGTAAGGACTGACAATAAAGCATGTCACATCAATAATGATGGGTATAGAATTCCTGCAGCGATGATAATCTGGCTCTCCAGTATGGTAGCTATGGGCCACATGTGGATATTGAGTGCTAAAAACATGGCTGATAGAACTGAGGAAGTGAAGTTTTGATTTGATTTCATTTTAGTTAATTGGAATTGAAAAACACCACATGTGCTGAGTGGCTGCCGTGTTGGAGAGCACGGTCCAATGCTCCGCCTAGCACAGTGCCTGTCCCATAGGAGGTGTGTAGCATGTGCTTCTTGCCACAACGTCTGTGACTCTTCTTGCTGTGAGCAGTACCTTGGTCCCGGTGATTATTCTCCAAAATGCAATCTCTGCTGATGAAACAAGAATCTGTCAACTGGGAGTCTGGAAGGGGTAGGGAAGGGCTTTGCCCCTGGCCCCAAAGACTCCGGGAGAGGTTTACTGGCCAAATAGGAAGGGGGACCAGGTGGAGAGAGCCTGACTCAGTGATCTCCAACTTGCACGTCTTAATTGTGAGGAAGCCATAGTGGCGTGGACTTTTCTTGTTCTTGACCTTGAGTGATTAGAAAATAGCAACTTTTGCTGGGTGTGATGGCTCATGCCTGTAATCCCAGCACTTTGGAAGGCTGAGGCAGGTGGATCACAAGGTCAGGAGTTGAAGACCAGCCTGACCAAGATGGTGAAACCCTGTCTGTACTAAAAATACAAAAATTAGCCAGACGTGATGTTGAGCGCCTGTAATCCCAGCTACTCATGAGGCGGAGGCAGGAGAATTGCTTCAACCTGGGAGGCGGAGGTTGTAGTGAGGTGAGATCACACCGTTACACTCCAGGCTGAGCAACCGAGCACGTCTCTGTCTCAGAAAAAAAAAAGCAACAAAATGGCAACTTTTATATGCCATAAGTGGACGTTAGATAAGCATGAAGATTATGAAGACTATGAAATATGTAGCTAAGTTTAGATTCTTACTAAAATCCTCTCTAGTATATTTATGTATTTAAACGTTTGGTAGTCTTTTTAGCCATCAGGGTTCTATAGATTAGGTTGGTGCAAAAGTTCCTGCGGTTTTTGCCATTGAAAGTACTACCTCACTTCATGCAGAGGTGGAGTGGGCATTCCGAACTTACTTGTCAAACTCACAGGCATTCACTTTTCTTTCATAAACATTTGGGATTCCACATTTAGGAGAGGGATCCCCATGAAGGTAGACCTGGGATTGGTCATTTTCCTAGTAATATAGACTGGATTGACTGGAAAAATCACCCTCTTGGACTGTCCTGTATATATCGCCTGGCATTGCTTCCCTTGGGATAAAGCATCTCTTTCTGGGACAAAGGGTATACTTCTGCCATTTTAATAGACGTATTATGGGACATAAACCATGTAGTTGTATCCCATTTCTTCCCCAGGTAAAGGTTTGGTTTCTTTTTTTTTTTTTTGAGACGAAGTTTCGCTCATTACCCAGGCTGGAGTGCAATGACGCGATCTCGGCTCACCGCAACCTCCGCCTCCCGGGTTCAGGCAATTCTCCCGCCTCAGCCTCCTGAGTAGCTGGGATTACAGGCACGCGCCACCATGCCCAGCTAATTTTTTTTTGTATTTTTAGTAGAGATGGTGTTTCACCAGGTTGACCAGGATGGTCTCGATCTCTTGACCTCGTGATCCACCCATCTCAGCCTCCCAAAGTGCTGGGATTACAGAGGTTTGGTTTCTAAATGCTAATCGAGAAACTTAGCCAAGATGGAGTCTCCCTGTCACCAGATGGCTAGTGTGCTCTACTTTGACTGCCTTTCACCTTGGAGAGGGTGTTTGCTTCTGACATGAGTGTTGCTGGATACACATTCCATTGCGTGAGGTCAAGGGAGCAAGAAATACAACCGAGCCTTGCGCTCGGAAGCTCTGCCTTCGTTTCTCCACTGTAGCCGGCTCCCTTAAGTATTAAACAGCAGTATTCTAATATCAACGTCCCTTTTTTATTTGCTGTGACTTGCTGTGACTACGGTGATTTTAGTTACAGTAATTAGGTCACTCTTCATGGAGTCAGGCTATTTTAAGTGCCTCTTTAAGGAATATTGTTGCAGATCAGTAATTTTACAATTGGATGTTCTTGTGCAACTTTATTAAATGTAATCTGTCTTTTAAATGTTGCCCTTTTACAGTTATACATTTCTAATTGTTGCTGTAAATGCATTATCGCTTTGAAATTAATTAATTTTTCCATTTTGGCCGCCTGCAGTATAATAATCACTAATGAGAAACTCATAGGAATCAATTCTCAGCACAGCGGCCCCTACTGGTAATGCCATGTCTCTGCCACCCTTTTCCTCTTGAGATCCAGAGCACTGGACAAGCGTATTGGGTGAATCCTGGGGGAGAAGCGTTTGTTCCCTCTTCCCTCCAATTTATGGTAAAATAAAAATGATAAACATGGAAATTGAGTTATTTTTAAATGTCATTCACAAAACGATGTATGATTCTTCAAACAGCTGCTTCTAAAATATCTGAAACTAACATTTGCTGAGCACTTTCTAATGATGAAGTCCCATCATGTGTGCATTATGTGTTTACTTTCCTGTGTCTAGAGCATTATTTTATGCAGCTAAGTTACTTTAAAATATTTTTCACATACATGCATTGATATCGATCGTTTGGTAAGAACTTCTGAGTTGGTGAAAAATGTACTGTATTTTAGTATATATATGTATTTCCATAGACATATTATTCTATGGGTTTTAATTCAGAAAACCAGGCATTGTATCTGGTACACGAGGGATTTTCAAGGCTAATCTTGGCTTTTTGCATTTGTAGCCATGTGTGATGACTTTAAAATCCTACCACACTTGCAAATAAGATGCAGGTTGGCAATTTATTCCAGATACCAAGATGGTTTATGTATCAGCATATATTTTCATTAATTTCTCATAATTTCTATTAGAATTAAGAATTCTAACTTCTACAATCTTAGAATGATGATCTTTATTTTGCAGTTGAAAGGCACAGAGAGCTCACCCAGCGTTTTCAAGAAAATGATACACCAGCTTTGCAAACTTTCACTTGCTAATCTCAGCTGCATTTGCTTTGTCCAGTGCACCGTAGTGCCCCTCCCATCTCTATCTAGTTGTGCAGTTATGTTTTCTTTTTAAAATGTTTGACAGCACCTTCAGTGAAATTAATGTCCTCCCTGCCCCCCCACCTAACCCCCTGCCACCTTTTTATTCCACATAAGGTTTCAGTCCTGGTACAGACACCCTCGCCAGAGTTCCCAGGTCCAATCCAGTACTTTGTGGACCAGTATGTAAATTTAAAGCTGAGCTCTGTCACGTGCCTCTTAGGAGTGTTTTGTGCAACCAACTATTTGCGTTGGCAGGTAACAGTAGAGAGGAATATCATGTGTTAGGGTAGCAGGAGCTTAGCAGATGTTTTAGGGAACTGCATTTTCCAATCATTTTACATTAAAAAATGGCTTGCGTGTGTAGAACTTCTGCAACGATTGGGTTACGTTTCCTGTGCCCGTGGAAAGCCAGTCATCGTGCTGAGTTTTAACGGATGTGCGGCTACGCTGCTAATGCACGGGCCTGCAATGCTGGTCCTGTTGCAAAGTTATAAATTACAACTAGAAAAAACACAGGACGTCATGCTTCTAACCTTCGTGAAAGCCAAACAGGGTAATTCTGCCCTTGAATAACCCGCCGCAGGGTGATTTATAGTTGTACAATTTAAAACATAATGAAGGAGATAATAGATGTTGATTTGTTCTTTAAATTAGTATTTTAGAAAAATACTTCTCCCCCTTCCCCTGTCTAAATACCTGCAGCTGACTTCACTGTAGATACCGTCAAGGACAAAGCCCTCTGCTTGAATGTTTATTGGTACACTGGTGTCTCACATACAAGGCAGAGGGTGTAGAAAACAGGCTTCTTTTTGTTGGGATGAGGAAATACGGTTTTCAAAGTGGAGATTTTAGTGTACTCTAAACAAATCTGAATAATTTTGAGACTCCTGAGTGAGGGTTGCATTCTCTGATTGCCTTTCTCTTGCCAGTCCAGATAGGTTAGAAAACTGGACTCTCATCCCTGTAATCCCAGCACTTTGGGAGGCCAAGGTGGGCGGATCATGAGGTCAGTGGTTCAAGACCAGCCTGACCAATGCGGTGAAACCCCATCTCTACTAAAAACACAAAAATTAGCCCGGCATGGTGGCACAAGCGTATAGTCCCAGCTACCTGGGAGGCTGAGACAGGAGAATCGCTTGAGCCCAGGAAGTGGAGGTTGCAGTGAGCCGAGATTGTGCCACTGCTCTCCAGCCTGAGACTCTGTCTCAAAAAAAAAAAAAAAGGAAAAAGAAAACTGGACTCTGAGGACTCCTTCGTGTTTGGCTCACACTGGTGCTTTTCTGCAGTGGCCTCTCAGTGGGAGGACCTGGCAGCTGGCTGACTTACCCCCACTCACGCCACCTTCCCGCAGCCTCAAACATTCTTCTTCCTGCCTCGAATTAGCATCAGCATTGATTTTAGTAATCCTCCCTTAATTATGTCCAGAGCTTTGAAGTTTACAGTGCTTGCTTATTCCAGACACCAGTGGATATAGTAAGCTGGAAAAGGGCAAAGGATTTAGAATTGAGAGGCTTGCCTTCAGAACTCAGCCTCTACTCCCTTTTAGTTTTACAATTTTGAAATTGTTTGGTCTTTCTGAGGATAATTTTCTTTAGCAGTTTAGCTGTTTAGGCCACAAGTTATTAATACCCACTTAAAGGTGGTTGGAATAATAGAGGTTTTGCTCTCCCATGTATCTAGAGGAGCCAAGTCAGCAAGGGCTGTGTTTGGCTGCTGTATGGGTGGCTCCATTGTGATGATCTTCACTTTTCGCTTATGCTTGCGAGATGGCTGCTGTGGTGCCAGCCATTGCATCCTACTTGATAAGGTCCAAAGGCACAGATGGGAGAGGTGAGGCTCCTCATTGTATGCCTCTTTATTAAGAGAGAGTTCTGTTTCAGAACTGTGCTCCTGAGCTGACTTCCTGTCAGATCCCACTGGTTGGGGTGGAGTCAGCTATTTATATCCTAGTTATAAGAGTGGCTAGAAAAGTGCGTAACTGGTGTTTTGAGCCTCTAGGGTAGGAGGCAAACTCTGATGGCCAAGAAAAAAGCTAGGGTAATGGTGTTGAATAGGTGGCACATATTTTAATTGTTTTCTCATGTATCAAATGGAAATGCTATCAGTTTTATAGGGTGGTTGTAAGAGGAAGTGAGAATTCAAATGAAAGTCATCTGGTCTTATCTGGTCCCCATCCACTTGACCCGCTACACCTCCAGTCACTTCTGGCCCCATGCTGTTTCTCCCTGAGGGTATTGAAACGTGTTACTCTTCAGCCTAGAATACTCCTTCTCTACTTTTAATTTGCACCCATCCCGCAAAACTCAGTCCAGACAGCACACCTTAAGGAAGCAGTTTTGGTCTCTCAGACTAGATCAAGCTCTCCATCTCCAATAAGTTCTTTCACACCAGCCATTGCCTAGAATACTGTCTGATAAGGGCACTCCATGAATGTGTGCTGAATGAGTCAGGGAAGGGTCTTCGGAATTTCCTCTTCATAACATTTAACACAACTGCGATTTAAAAATAAAATTTCTGTAGGGCTTTTTTTTTTTTTGTATATGTGATGGAGTCTCTCTCTGTCACCCAGACTGGAGTATAGTGGTATGATCTCGGCTCACTGCAACCTCCACCTCTCGGGTTCAAGTGATTCTCCTGCCTCAGCCTCCTGAGTAGCTGGGATTGCAGGCGCCTGCCACCACACCTGGCTAACTTTTGTATTTTTAGTAGAAATGGGCTTTCACCGTGTTGACCAGGCTGGTCTCAAACTCCTGACCTCAGGTGATCTGCCCATCTTGGCCTCAGCCTCGCGAAGTGCTGGGATTACAGGCATGAGCCACTGTTCCTGGCCTGTAGTTTTTCTTTCTTTCTTTCTTTTTAAAGACAGAGTCTTGCTCTGTCGCCAGGCACCAGGCTGGAGTGCAGTGGCACAGTCTCTGTTGCCAGGCACCAGGCTGGTCTCTGCAGTGCCACCTCTGCCTCCTGGGTTCAAGTAATACTCCTGTCTCAGCCTCCTGAGTAGCTGGGACTGCAGGTGTGTGCCACCACACCCAGCTAAATTTTTGTATTTTTAAGTAGAGATGGGGTTTCACCATGTTGGCCAGGCTGGTCTCGATCTCTTGACCTCGTGATCTGCCCTCCTCGCCCTCCCACAGTGCTGGGATTACAGGTGTGAGCCACCGTGCCTTGCTGCTAGTTTCTTATTAAATGTCTGTCTCCCCTTCTCTTGACAGCGGTGTTTTTCCCTTCACACTGCTATATTCATGGTCCATAGAGTAAATTCTCAGTAAATGTTTGTAAATGAATACGTTAAAGATGACCAGGCGCTCAATAAATGACAGTCCTTAATGTGTGTCGTACCATTCGTCCCTCTGAGGTAGGCAAGGGATTACAGTTTAGAATGTGCAAATACAGAAAAGATAAGGCAAGGTGACCTGCCCAGAGTCACACAGCAAACACCTAAGGTGCCCCCCAGGCTCACGGTCAAGTGCCATGTAAGAGATGTACCCAGCGCTGTGGGTATGTACAGAGGGATTGAATGTAAGGAGAGAGAGATGAGGCATAGGCGCGACAGGATAAGCTGCAGAGCTAGACAGCTCTTGGGTCCAACCCTAGCTCCCTACCATTCTTTTTTTTTTTTTTGAGACGGAGTTTTGCTCTTGTTACCCAGGCTGGAGTGCAACGGCGCGATCTCGGCTCACCACAACCTCTGCCTCCTGGGTTCAGGCAATTCTCCTGCCGCAGCCTCCTGAGTAGCTGGGATTACAGGCACGCACCACCATGCCCAGCTAATTTTTTTTAGTATTTTTAGTAGAGATGGCGTTTCACCATGTTGACCAGGATGGTCTCCATCTCTTGACCTCGTGATCCACCCACCTCGGCCTCCCAAAGTGCTGGGATTACAGGCTTGAGCCACCGCGCCCGGTCGCTCACTACCATTCTAACTCTCGGGCAAGGTTCAATACCTGCTTAAGATTCTTACATAAAACTGGGATGTTATACCTACCTCATGGGCTTGTCTTGAGAATTAAAGATTATGAACTTATGGCCTCTCGAATGTGCTAGAAGCTTAAGAAATGTTAATTGGTATTGTTATTGGCATTCAGTAGAAATGAAAGATTATTAATGTTCAGCATTCAGAACATGCTAGATACAGAATAACCATTATTATTGCTGTTACTATTACCATTTGCCCCAGCTTTATGGAGGTATATATATATGTGGCTGGGCATGGTGGCTTATGTCTGTGATCCCAGCATTTGGGGAGGCCAAGGTGGGAGGATGACTTGAGCCTGGGAGTTCAAGTCTGCAGTGAGCAATGATGGTGTCCCTACACTCCAGCCTGGGTGACAGAGCCAGGCCCTGTCCTACAGAAAAAAAAAAAAAGTACATATATTCACGGTGTGAAATGTGTTATTTTGATATACACTTGCATTGTGAAATGACTCCCACAGTCAAGCTAATTAACATATCCATCACTCTACATAGCTATCATTTTTTTGTATGTGCAAAAATATTGAAAGTCTAGTCTCAGCAGTTTTCAAGTATATGATACATTATTATTATTATTAACTATATTCACCATGCTGTACAATAGATCTCTAGAACCTATTCATTGTGTCTAACGGAAATTCTGGATCCTTTGACCACTATCTCTCATTCATCACCCGCTTCCACTTCCCCGAGACCATCTCCTGCTTGGAACCGCCATCTACTCTCCGCTTCTGTGAGTTCAGCTGCTTTAGCTGCCACACAGAAAGTGAGATCATAGAGAATTTTTCTTTCTATACCTGGCTTATTTCACAAGAAATTGGTTGCTTCTCTTCCCATTGTTTATAGATACCTATTCTTCTAATGATGGCACTGTGTCTGTCATACATGATCTAGTTCTCCCTGTTAACATTGAACATAAAAAGCTTGTATGGGCTGGGCATGGTGGCTCACGCCTGTAATCGCAACACTTTGAGAGGCCGAGGTGGGTGGATCACCTGAAGTCAGGAGTTCGAGACCAGCCTGGTCAACATTACGAAATCCTGTCTCTACTAAAAAAATTAGCCAGGCATGGTGGCTCGTGTCTGTAGTCCAAGTTGCTTGGGAGGGTGAAACACGAAAATCACTTGAACCTGGGTGGCAGAGGTTGCAATGAACTGACATCGTGCCACTGGGCTCCATCCTGGGTGATGGAGTGAGACTCCATCTCAAAAAACAACAATAACACCAAAAAACAAAGAAACAAAAAAACAAAACCCAAAAAAAGCCCATATGGCCCAGCCTTGGGAACCACTGAGGCGGATTACAGAATGGTCATCAGAATTCATTAGGGCTCCGCAGAGTGGATTCTAAGCCCCACTGGTTGCCTGTTTCAGTGGCACCAGCAGTACACCGTAGCTTGGAGGAAAGATCAACCCGTCTCTTGTTAAAGAGAAGGAAACTGTCTGCACTGGTGAGGCTGTAGCGCCTCATCACTGTATTTTTTCTGCCTTGCTTTATAGTATTTTATGTCGACCTCGGCCTTTGTTCCTGAATGAGCACCCGAGAGGGGGAAAAAGTGACGATCTGGCCTTAATATGTGTGACAAATTATTTAATGAACGTTTAACCAAGATTTGCAATTCCCCTAGTTTTATCTTCCTCGTTTCCTTTTCTTCTGTGTACCCGCTGGCATATTGGTAATGCGCTGCTTCTTTCTAGCTCTTACATTACTTTGCCTTTCTTTCTTCTTTCAAGTTTGCGGTGGCTTCTTTGATCCTCCCTCTTTCAGTTTCCTTTTCTCCAATTTCATGCTGCTTTCCAGTGATTTTTGGCTGCAGCACAGTTTAGATACTGGAGGCCAGCGTGATTAAACCGATGCCAGGAGTTTGTATTGCCCCATGACGACATTTCTGGAATGTTTCTTCTGTGAACATTGATTTTTGTATAACTCACTGGACATGTTGATTTTTCCCTGTGAGGTGTAAGGTAATGTTTTCCTAGCAAAAACAAAGAGGGCTCAAACCTGGTGCTCAGAATCGTCGGGAAACGAACCCCTCTCTGTCTTCTTGTGACACCATGATAAAGTAATACTTTGCAAATCAGCTGAGAACATGTTCCCAGCTCCATGCCACGCTCCATGGTCGTGGACTTACTTCTTTATATCTCAACTCATCTAACGTCATTACTTACTCACGTAATGTCGTCGTAGGGCGTGCTCTCGTTAAACACTTGTGAGTCTCTGAGCAAATCACTTATCCTCTCTGGTTCTCAGTTTTCTTATCTGTAAAATGAATCCGTTAACCAAGAATAGTCATCCTGTGGGTTAATAGAACAGTTTAATTTGAAAGGAAAGAAAAAACGGAGACTAACACGGGCCCACGGACCTTGCGTTTCATCAATTTCGGATGAAAACCGAACCTACCACCATCATTTTAAAAGAGAATGGACATTTTAGTGTGGAAGATTGTCGGAAGGACACGGGGAGGAGGAGCAGTCCTCTCAATGGAATATATTTGACTTTAGGGAGAACTCATTTAAGTGCTGCTGTTACTCTTTTTCCCTTTGTTGGAAGTGATGGTTGTACTTGGGAATGACTGGCTAGAAAACCCTACGGGCACCGCGTGAGCTCCATAATTCTTCCGTGTATGTGTTTCAGATCCCAGGTTCCAAAAAACTGGCTGCATCTCAGTTAATCACATAGTGAGCCCGGTGAGCCCATCTGTGAAATGCAGTCCTTTCTGGACATACCACATAGTGGGGTGAAGGGAAAGGAAATGATACAGGTGCACATAAGGGTATAAGCTGACCTAGTGTAGAGATTCTTCTTCCTCAGAAGCCACTCTTTCAGGCTGTGCACTTTAGTAAATATGACACCCCATCTACTTCCAGAAAGGATTTTGGGCATTTGTGAGTAAAGGGGACAAATGTTCTAGAAGAAGGGCTCTCTCCTGAATCAATTCATGTGTGGGCCACAAAAAGCTTGGCACAAGATCTTTTTGATGTGCGTTCATTCTTTCATTAATTCAGTAACTATTATTGAGCATCCAACATGTGCCAGGTGCTCTGCTAGGGACAGAATGCTAAACAAGGTCTCTGTCCTCATGGGGGCCATATGTTGGGGATACAGATGATAGGCATGGACATGAAGGGAGAAACTACTCAGACTTCTGGCCAGGAAGGAGCTTTAATTTGAGTAATTGTTTTCACTGATTTATCTTCAGAGAAATAAATAATACTGACTTTGGTTAGTGAACAAAACAAATAAACTAACAGCTTCATAGGCTGAGGTGGGCCAGATCACTTGAGGCCAGGAGTTTGAAACCAGCCTAGCCAACACGGCCAAACCCTGTCTCTACTAAAAATACAAAAAAATTAGCTGGGCATGGTGGATTGCATCTGTAGTCCCAGCTACTCAAGAGGCGGAGGCAGGAGAATTGCTTGAACCCAGGAGGTGAAGGTTGCAGTGAGCAGAGACTGTGCCACTGCACTCCAGCCTGGGTGAAGGAGCAAGACTCTGTCTGGGGGAAAAAAAAGAAAGAAAAGCAACAGCTTTACTTATGTTTTTGATGCGACTAGCCTTTGGTCTGCTTCGGAAAATGGGCTGTGTAACTTGGCCAAAATAGTCAAATGTGTAGCTGTTTGTGTGTGGACTGATAACTGGGCTTATTTTGCCTCTGTTAGCTCTGGAGAGGCTGAGCGCAAAATAGAAATGCTCACAGCATTGATCTCTTTTTCTTCCCTTAGTGTGGTGAAAAGGTATCAGGAGGGATCATCTGTAAAACTCAGTAGACTATCAGTTTAATGGACAATGGTCATAAAATATATCTGTCATACTTGAGACTATTGTTCTGGAGAGTGTTTTGTAAGCTCTTTTTGAGTCTGTGTGGAAAGAGTATGGGCTTTTGGTTCAGATGCTGAATTCTGCTGCTTGCCTTCTCCATGGCCTTGGTCAACATCCTGATGTCCTGGGTCCTCGCCCGCCTTTGCTGTGACACCAGATGCTGCCTGCCTCAGGCACTTATTGCAAGTACTGAAGACAGGAAGGCCTGGAAGGTACTTGGAAGCATTTCTGTCACATCACAGGAACTCAGTAAATGCCAGCTAGTGTTACTATTATTGTGATGATTTTATTACTACTATTGATATTATAGTTAATATTATAATTATTCATTATTGCCTTATAAACGTTACTTATTATGATATGTTTTTCTTACTATTTGATGAACATTGACCACAGTACCAAGTGAATACTTTTTTTTTTGGAAACCGCGTTTCACTGTTGGCCCCCAGGCTGGAGTGCAATGGTGCAATCTCGGCTCACCGCAACCTCAGCCTCCCGGGTTCTAGTGATTCTTCTGCCTCAACCTCCCTAGTAATTGGGATTACAGGTGTCTGCCACCATGCTGGCTAATTTTGTATTTTTAGTAGAAATGGGGTTTCTTTATGTTGGCCAGGCTGGTCTCGAACTCCTGACCTCAGGTGCTCCTCCGGCCCCCGCCTTCCAAAGTGATGGGATTACAGGTGTGAACCACAGCACCAGGCCAACTTTATTTTATTTACTTTTGAGATGGAGTCTCGCTCTGTCGCCCAGGCTCGAGTGCAGTGGTGTGGTCGCGGCTCACTGTGACTTCTCCCTCCTGAGTTCAAGCCATTCTCCTGCGTTAGCCTCCTGTGTAGCTGGGATTACAGGCATGTGCCACTATACCTGGCTAATTTTTGTATTTTTAGTAGAGACAGAGTTTTGCCATGTTGACTTTGGCATGTTGACTTTTGCCAAGTCAACATGACTTGAACTTCTGACCTCAAGTGGTCCACCCACGTTGGCCTCCCAAAACGCTGGGATGACAGGTGTGAGGTGCTGCCAAGTGTATACTTATTTTAGGTGTATTATGCCATGCCTTGTGCTTGTCTTTGCTATACTGGAAGGTCATGATGGCAGGATGTCTTTTTTTTTTTTTGAGACGGAGTTTCGTACTTGTTACCCAGGCTGGAGTGCAATGGCACAATCTCGGCTCACCGCAACCTCCGCCTCCTGGGTTCAGGCAATTCTCCTGCCTCAGCCTCCTGAGTAGCTGGGTTTACAGGCATGCGCCACCATGCCCAGCTAATTTTTTGTATCTTTAGTAGAGACGGGGTTTCACCTTGCTGACCAGGATGGTCTCGATCTCTTGACCTCATGAGCCACCCGCCTCGTCCTCCCAAAGTGCTGGGATTACAGGCTTTAGCCACCGCGCCCGGCAAGATGTCTTATTTATACTTCTCTCTACAATGTCCAGTCATGTCCAGTCCAGTTCCTTGCAAGGGTAAGGTTTTTAGAAATGTTTGAGTTATTTTCTGTTTTCTGAACCAAATAGCCAGAGTATTTGATCTTATAGAAATCAGCCTTTAGTTCAGGTTTGCTGTGTAGCCTTGGAAGGGACCCTGGGCAGATGGATTTTCAGAAATGATAGAGGAAACTAGATCTGTAACTCTGTACATTTACTCTGATGCCAATAAAAACAGCAATATTTTAA
Source organism: Saguinus oedipus (assembly GCA_031835075.1). Taxonomy (NCBI): domain Eukaryota; kingdom Metazoa; phylum Chordata; class Mammalia; order Primates; family Cebidae; genus Saguinus; species Saguinus oedipus. Next base: position 37,361,342 of record CM063189.1, read on the forward strand.
TACTGTAATAAGAACTTTTTTCTTAAGCATTTGCTGTAAATTAGTAAATCTGTGTAAATCAATTTATTTCATCATCATGTAGAACTTCTACATGATGCAGAAGAGTTCAAGAAAATTGTCCTCCTTTTACAGACAAGGAAACTGAAGTTTAGAGGTGCTGAGTGAACTGTCTTGGATCACTTAGCTAGTAAGTGGCGTGGATGGAATTGAATCCCTATTTATCAGTGGTGAAAGTGTATCTGTAATTATTCACCTGCACATATGTAGATATCTGCTTACATGCATGCCTCCCCTTACACTCTACTATTCCGAAAAGTAACGATAACAAATTAGAAATTAATGGGAGGTGGAAGGAAATGCAAAAATGGATATTTACTTAAGAAAGAAAGAAGAAGCCAGGCAGGATTGCATTTCACAAACCTGTATAGCTGCTACTGGAGAGCAGATGGAGGGGTTATGGAGGAAGGGAAACTTTGTTCTAAGCTACTAGCAGCCAAGGAAAGCAGCTGAAACTATTATTTTTATTTATTATTATTTGAATCCGAGTCTCTTTCTGCCACCCGGGCTGGAGTGCAGTGGTTCAGTCTCCACTTTCTCATCATCCACCTTCTGGGTGTAAGTGATCCTCCTGTCTCAGCCTCTCAAATAGCTGGGATTATAGGCACACACCACTACGCCTGGCTAACTTGTATTTTTACTGGAGACAGGGTTTCACCATGCTGGCCAGGCTCGTGTTGAACTCCTGACCTCAAGTGATGTGCCTGCCTTGGCCTCTCAATATGCTGGGACTGCAGCCACGAGCCACCGCTTCTGGCCTAAAATCTATTATTAATAGATGTTCTGGGATGATGGCCCTGCTCATTGCTTGCCTCTAAACCATGCATTGAAATACAGCTCATTCTTCTGAAGCTGACCAAAGGACCACAATAATTCATAGTAAGGGGGTGAAAGTCCTCAGGATAAGCAAAACAGAAAGGCAGAAATTAATAAAACTATGTGTTAGTTATCTGTCACTGTGTAACAAATTACCCTGATATTTAGCCGGTTAATAAAATGCATATTATTTTCCAGTCTCTGTAGATTAGGAACCATCATGGCTTAGCTGGGCCATCTGCTTTAGGGTGTTGCATACTGCAGTCAAGGTGTCCACGGGGCTGAAGTCATCTTACCAACAAAGCTGGTGCCCCAAAAGATGGGGTCTTTCCCTGTTGGGTGTCATGAAGCCAACACACATCTGGAAGTGGGTGTCAAGCAGTACAGTCTTTATTCATTGGCCGTGGAGTTGAGGAGCAAGTGGAATGACTTGTAAACCAGCTTCTCCACTAGTGAGGGGTGAGGAGGTTAAAATACAGAGGTTTGTTGTTGTTTCGAGATGGAGTTTCACTCTTGTTTCCCAGGCTGGAGTACAATGGCTTGATCTCAGCTCACTGCAAACTCTGCCTCCTGGGTTCAAGTGATTCTTCCGCCTCAGCCTCCTGAGTAGCTGGGATTACAGGCCGGTGCCACCATGTTGGGCTAATTTTGTATTTTTAGTAGAGATGGGGTTTCTCCATGTTGGTCAGGCTGGTGTGGAACTCCAGACCTCAGGTGATCCACCTGCCTTGGCCTCCCGAAGTGCTGGGATTACAGATATCAGGCACCCAGCTGTTTTTTTTTTTTTTTTTTTTAATGAAGCATCTGGATGTTAAATCCAAGGGGAGGAATCATCATGTCTTTTCTAGAAATGGGCTTTGAACCTCCCATACCAGAGTGCTGCCTTCCTTTCCATCCTTTTATGGCTTCTTATCATCATCATGGTGTGATAGTCAACTATGATGGCACTGGTAGGAGTGCCATTTAGCATGGAAATGAGATCATAATGAAGCCTGAGACCTTTTGAAGTCCTTTGGTCAGCCGTCTTGGTTCTAACCAATCACAGCTGGTCTGATTACAGAGGGAACTTTTTATCACAGGTGTCCTGTTTCTTAAAGATAGGTGGAGTTAGGGCAGGGTAGAAATTGAGCTATGTCAACTAGGCATTGTACCAGGTAACAAGCTCAAGGGGAAAGAGCCACTTCCAAGCACAGGTGGTTGCTGGCAGGACTGAGTCCCTCACGGCCCAGTGGATTCCTTCCTTTGCTTCCGGGTGTCTGGTTCCTTGCGACGTAGGGAATCTCTATCATGGCTGCTGGCTTTATCAATGCATGGAAACCAAGAAGGAAATAGAATCTGCTGGTAAAAAGTAAGTCACAGTTGTTTGTTACATAATCACAGAAGTGACATTTCATGGATTTTGCCATATTCTTTCTGTTAGAAGGAAATCGCTGAGTCTGATCCATGTTTGAGGGGAAGGGATTTCACAGTGGTATGAATACAGAGAGGCAGGGGTCATCAGGGCCAGCTACCACATTCCACAATTTGAGTTTTGTTAAGGATTGTCTTGCCTTTTGGGGGCCCTGCTACCTGCTGGTAGATTTACTCACAGGACTTGATGACTTTCCTTGGCCTGCCTGAAGCCGTAGCATTTATTATGGATAATTTTGTCTTTTCTTTACGCTTCTCCTGGTTGCGTCCTTTTGTCATCCTTCTTATCTTCCCTCTTTCTGGGCTGAGAGAGGCACCAAGTGCCCCCATTTAAAATACATATATATATATTCATGCATTTCTGCTTCATGATGGGAGATAAGATTTAGTCCTTTAATAAGAAAGCTTATGAAAAGAATAAACAAACGTGGATGTTTCCTAAAGCCAAGTATTTGTTTTCCTGCTGCTTTAGTAGAAGGGGTTCATGTTAGTCGATGGCCCAAATCATCTTTCTAAAGAAACGGGCACTGCAGAATTTGGATGTCCGTTTCAAAAACTAGCCAGAAATCCTGAACATTTTTTTTATGCCATAAAAGCTAGATAAGGCTGATCAGTCATTTGCTAGCCTGTGTAGAATATCTAGACTAGGTGCAATCTTAGGATTTGTTTTTGTTTTTGTTAAGATTTTTTTTAATGTAAGCAGGAAGTTAAAAAAGAAAAATAATCACCTTTTACCTTGGTGCTTTTAGAAAATATGCTGGAGATTGATTTCGAATGCTAAAGTTTGGTTTTCGTGTTATGAAGCCAACCATGTTAAAAATGTATAATAAAACATCTAATTTAGCAATAAAATATCAAATTTGCCCCGTGAAATCAAGCTCTTTTACTGAGCTGGGCTTTCTGTTTCTTCACTTGCCACCTTGTATAGAATTTGAACCTCTTTAAACATTGCATCCTTGAGTTTCACATGATGGAGCCTCTTTAATCATTTACATTTTGAAAAAAGAAAGTGAAATATTCTTTAAGAAGCCAAAGTAATCCATGAGAATGTATGGTGTTTGTTCAGCTGGATACCTTATTTATTTGAAGTACTGAGGGAGAAATCTCTTCTGACTGCTCAAAAAAGGGAAGAATAAACAGTCACAGTGTCCAAGTAACCTGAGCTAGAAAGTTCCTTCTTTCAGAGAAAAGCTATAAAAAGTATATTTGCTAGATCCAAAAAAAATACTGTATATCAACTACTGAGACTGCATAATGTTTTCTTAGTATTCTCACTCTTTAAAAGCAAAAAGAAAACCTGTAAAATTTGGGAACTTAAACTTTTTTTGATATTTTAATATTTCTAGGCAGGTGAACACGATAAGCATGTTTTTTTTGTGTGTTAGAATATAACATCTCTTGGTGGCTTTTGTGTGCTGTGTGTATCATTTGTCTCCGTGAATTCTCTATAATCATCAAAGACCAAGTAGTGCAGTTATCATGACTGAAGTCTAAACATTAACCCAGAGCAGATTTCCTCTAAAAAAGATACTAAGAAGATGTTTAAAAGAAAAAAATTATAACGCATTTCAAAAGAATTAGATTCTGAAATATACGCAATAATGAAAATAGTTTCCTTCAGCTTTTTGTTTTTCTATTGCAAGCACTGGGAAGGAGCTGGTATATTTCTTATATATGAAAAGTAGAAGAACATATTGGATTCCTTTATCCCTAACCTGGAAGAGTCTTTCTTGGGCTTCAGTTTGCTTTCCCCTTACACTTAAGCTTGTTTATTGCATCTTCCAATGTCACTTTCTCTCATTGTCTGCTAGAGGCTCTGCTGGGTTCTTATTTGAACCCACACAGAGTGGAGGCCAATTTTATCCAAAGCCAACTTTTTTTTTTTAATTAGAAGTTAAACTCACCTTTACCAAGTCCTCCTGACCATGGATATGTCACCACGTTAGTCTGTAATGTGAAGATTTGAAATGTATTCGATAACATGAGAGGAGAGTCACTGTGAATTTTCGCTGAATGAGTATACATTCTGCAGAACTGGAAGATAAAGGCAATCAGTAATAAAAACAACTCATATTTTGTGGGACTCGCTTTGGTCAGGCTCTGTTCCGAGTGTCTTTCACGTGTCAAACTCGGTTATTTTCCACAGCCCACTACAATATGGCGGAGTGGGAAGGAACTGAGAAAAGGATGCTTAGCTCAGTTGGGTTCAAGAAGGATGCAATGTGAGGTAGCAGAAGGGCCATGCTCTGGATTTTGAAGTTGAAGAAATCAGCCTGGAGTGAATCCCAGCCCTTCCTTTTAGTGGCCTGTTGCCCAGCCACATTACCTATTTGGGCTTTAGATTTTCTTTTTCACTGTAAAATGGGGAAAGTGGTTCCCACATCTTTGGGTTGTTGGTGGGGAGTGTGTAAAACATAGCTAAGTCCTTTGATCTGTAGTAGATACTCAAGAAATGCTAGTCGTCTTCGTATGCTACCAGTTAATATGAATTTTACTGACATCTTATGGATTTGTGAAGGCATACAGACAGCTATTGTCAAGGATATTATTGATGATCTGACCCCCACACATAGGGAGTTATGCCACTGAAGGTGACAAACACCCTTTAACTTTTCATTCCAAGAAGGATCCTTGAGGTACCACCGTTATTCCTTCCATTTGATGATGAAATTATAACTATTGTTGGAGCCCGTAGTTCCACAGTGTCCTTTTTCAGGCCATGTGAATGCAATGGTTAGCATATCAGCTCCCTTCAGTTTTTTGTTTTGTTTTGTTTTGTTTTTTGAGACAGAGTTTCGCTCTTGTTACCCAGGCTGGAGTGCAATGGTGCAATCTCAGCTTACCACAACCTCTGCCTCCTGGGTTCAGGCAATTCTCCTGCCTCAGCCTCCTGAGTAGCTGGGATTACAGGCACGCGCCACCATGCCCAGCTAATTTTTTTTTTTTTTGTATTTTTAGTAGAGACGGGGTTTCACCATGTTGACCAGGATGGTTTCGATCTCTTGACCTCGTGATCCACCCACCTCGGCCTCGCAAAGTGCTGGGATTACAGGTGTGAGCCACCGTGCCGGGCTCCCTTCAGTTTTTAGCAACTCTGATACATTATATTCACCTTGCTCTCTGCATGTTCTTTCTTTAAGTTATCTTAGATCCCTTTTTTGGAAGCAGGTCAAATTTGAATTAATAAAATGATTTCTGTTGAAGTATAGGCATATCCCACAGAATCTCTTAATTCCAAAAGTAACTGTATCTTGAGCTCTACTTTGGACATATTTCTGGATTGTCCGTGCTCAACAAAAGAGAGTATGCAATACCCTTTGAACAAATGGGTATTTGAAAATCATCCCGTCTAGAGAGTTTTAGAAATTTTTTTTGTATGTTTTGCTGTCATATGATTCACATGCTAGTTATTGATTGCTGTCATGCAATCCACCAGCAGCCCAGATGGCAGATCGTTTAATTAGATATGTATGTGTTTGTGTCTGTGTGTGTGTGTGTGTGTGTGTGTTGTATACATGTAATCACAGTTCATCAAGGACCTAATAAATACCTTCTTTCTTCCCTTCCCTTCCCTTCCTTTTTCTTCCTTTCCTTTCCTTTTTTTTTTTGAGGCGGAGTCTCACTGTCACCCAGGCTGGAGTGCAATGGCATGATCTCTGCTCACTGCTACCTCTGCCTCCCAGGTTCAAGCGATTCTCCTGCCTCAGCCTCCTGAGTAGCTGGGACTACTGGTGTACATTATCACAACCAGCTAATTTTTGTGGTTTTAGTAGAGATGGGGTTTTACCATGTTGGCCAGGCTGGTTTTGAACCTCTGGCCTCAAGTTGCCTGCCTGAATTGGCCTCCCAAAGTGCTGAGATTACAGACATGAGCCACCATGCCTGGCCCTAATAAATACTATTTATTTCTTTTGGCCTTTTTCTGTTTCTCTACTATTCCCTTTCCCCTATGGATGCTATTATTTTCTAGTGAGCTATTTATATCTTTTTCTTTTATTTTTTGAGAAGGAGTCTTGCTCTTTCACTCAGGCTGGAGTGCAGTGGCAAAATTATGGCTCTTTGCAGCCTGATGAGCCTCGACCTTCCAGGGCTAAGTTATCCTCTTGTCTCAACCTCTGGCGTAGCTGGGATTACAGGCACCCGCCATCATTCCTGGCTAATTTTTGTATTTTTGTTGAGACGAGGTTTTACTATCTTGGCCCGGCTAGAGCTGTTTATATCTTAAATGTGTCTTTGTGAAAAATTTATTTATCAGCCCTGCACAGTGGCTCATGCCTGTAATCCCATCACTTTGGGAGACCGAGGTGGGAGGGTTACCTAAGGTCAGGAGTTTGAGAACAGACTGGCCAGTATAGTGAGACATTCTCTCTACTAAAAATACAGAAATTAGCTGGGCGTGGTGGCGGATGCCTGTAATACCAGCTGCTCAGGAGGCTGAGGCAAGAGAATCGCTTGAACCTGAGAGTCAGCAGTTGCGGTGAGCCGAGATTGTGCCACAACACTCCAGCCTGGGTGAATGAGCAAGACTACGTCTCAAAAAATATGTATGTATTTCTTACTCAGTTCATTGAATAAGGTTTATAAAGACAACAGGGGCTAGCGATAGCAATGCAAATGGACACTTGTAGACAGTAAGGACTCTGTACCTGGGTTTGTTTAGGTTATACTATGCAGGCATGTGTAGTTAGAAAATCTGTCTAGAATAGGGAGAGAGAAAACCAGACACTTCAACCCTGCTGTTTTCATCCTGAAGAATTTTTTTACTCTGTTTATGAATAAAACATTTTAATCAGTGCTGTATCAACACTGATCAATTTTTTTCATGGAAGTATAATACAGGGTGAATTCCATTAAGTCAATTAAATAGTTTGATCCAGGTTTTAAACAGTGCAAAGATAGTTAAGCTCTTCTTTTATTGAAATCCTTTTTGCCAAAACCATTATATATATATATATACATAATTTATAGTGATGATTTCACATATCTGTTTTCTGTACATGCCAAATTTTACAGCTCTTTGTGTTGTGAGTTTTCTTTTTCATCAATTACTTTCACCAAGTCTAACCTTTAGATCGGGCAAATCTGGATTTCACCCCATCTAGTTTTTGGTGTCATCGAGTTTTTGTGAGGGTGTGAATTTTTGTGATGATGTGATTTCTTGTGATGGTGTGATTTCAATGAGAAATTTATGTCATTGGTTTAGTGAAAGGTCAATATTTATTTATTATCTAATACCCAAGAAATTCCCCAGCAAGTCTCCTGCAGTATTCTAGGGTTTCTTGTTTTTTCTGGGTTGGTCTTTGAGCATGCTGCTAATCTAATTGTTCTCCAAACTCTCAACTGTTGTGGAAGACTTTGGAAACCTTGCTTTCTCTAGGCTGTGGCAGGGCAAACTCTAACGGACAGATCAAGATGTTGTATGTTGCTCTAAAACAGCCTCCACACTTTTCTGGACCACTACTTAAGTTTTTTATGTTGCAACCCAGTGCATTTATACTTAGGTATATTCGTGTGTGTGTGTGTGTGTGTGTGTGTGTGTGTGTGTGTTTGTGTGTGTGTATTATATGCATGTGTGTGATTTTTTCTGAAATAAAATTTCAAAAAATGATACTTTTACCTATGGGGAGTGACTTCTGCTGTTTTTTTCCTCATGGTTGTGTTTTTGTTGTTGTTGTTGTTGTTGTTGTTTTGAGACAGTTTTGCTCTTGTTGCCCAGGCTAGAGTACATCATCTCCGTCTCAGCTCACTGCAGCTTCCGCCTCTCAGGTTCAAGCAATTCTCCTGTTTCAGCTTCCAGAGCAGCTGGGATTACTGGCACTCACAGTTACCCACAATCATGCCTGGCTGATTTTTATATTTTTAGTAGAGACAAGGTTTCACCTTGTTGGCCAGGCTGGTCTCAAACTCCTAACTTCTGGTAGTCTACCTGCCTCAGCTTCCCAAGGTGCTGGGATTACAGGTGTAAGCCACGGTACCTGGCTGGTTGTGTGTGTGTGTGTGTGTGTGTGTGTGTGTTTTTAAGTGCCAGTGATGACCGAGTTTCAACACCCATTGTTTGTTTCACCACCCCACTAGATCACAGTCTGTCCTTTTACAGTCACTGCGACTGTACTGTTTGATCTGCTCCCTCCGATAAACATTCATTGAGTGCCCCACATGTCAGGTGCTGACTTTAGGTGTAACAAATGCAAAAACAAGCCAGGTATTCTCCTGGCCATCTGGGTGCCTGCATTAGATGGATGGAGAAGGAATGTGAAAAGGAGGTGAGATGGGTAGCGCTGGGGATGTGGTGCTCTTCTGTCTTGATGGTAGATACAGGAGTAGTCAGACAAAGTTGCAAAACACAGATGACGTCTTTACTGAGACTTGAAAGATGTGTCGAAGGCAAACATGTAGACACAAACGAGATGATTTTAGGTACTCTTTGTAGCTGTGGCAGGGATGGGACTAAAACAATGGACAAAATTAAGGGGGTGCTACAAACCTCAGTAATGAAGATAAATGATGTATTAATGCAGTGTTTTAAAAAAATCAAAGGTGTGGTCTTTTATGCCTGTAATCCCAGCACTTTGGGAGGCTGTGGTGGGCAGATCACCTGAGGTCAGCATTTCGAGACCAGCCTGGCCAAAATGGTGAAAGGCCATCTTTACTAAAAACACAAAAATTAGCTGGGTATGATGGTGTGCACTTGTAGTCCCAGCTCCTAGGGGTGCTGAGGCACTAGAATTGCTTGAACCTGGGAGGAAGCGGCTGTAGTCAGCCAAGATTGCGCCACTGCACTCCACCCTGGGTGACAGAAGGAGACTCCATCTCAAAAAAAAAAAAAAAAAAAAGAAAATGAATGCAAAAAAGATAAAATTTCAAAATTTAAATCAAGACAAATTGGGCTCAAGTAATGAAAATGAATTTGTAGTGATCCGTCCCTCAAGGAGGCGAAGGTGAAACAAAAGCCACCAAGGACCTTACACTAAAGTTGATGACAAAAGTGACAGTGATGATGAGATTTAAAAAACTAACATTTCTGTTTACATTATTTTAACTAGCATTTATTTTAACATTATTTTGCTCTGTGCACTTCAGGGAGTTGGCACATGCTCAGACGGGCGGTCGCTGTAGACCAGGACCTGTGCGATGTACCTTGTCTATTTCTCATGCTCATTCTTTGAGAGCAGCATTCTCTGTTACTACCAAAGGAGCTTAGAGGGAATACATGACGTGGACAAGGCTATGCAACTGAAGGCTGTGGAGCGGGATTCAAGCCCCTTCCTGTTGACCCAAGTGCCCAAGCTCTATGTCCCTGCCACCCACAGCCTCTGTTGGCTCCGGGTTCTTTCTGGGCTTCAGATTCTTGCTTTTATAGCAGCAAGACAGTGAGTCGAGAAGAGGGAGACATTTTAAACATAGACACCAAAACAGACGCTGGAAGAATTGACAGTTTAGAAATGTCATGAGTTTCTGTGAATAGTTTTGTGGGCTAGGAGGCAAGAGAAAGAACAGGCTGAATGTTGCACAGGTAGAAGTAGAAACAGACTTTTAAAATTTTAATTTTTTTATTTCAATAGGTTTTTGAGGGAACAGGTGATGTTTGGTTACATGAATAAGTTCTTTAGTGATGATTTCTGAGATTTTGGTGTACCCATCACCCAAGCAGTGTACGCTGTACTCAGTTTGGAGTCTTTTCTCCATCACCCCCTTCACACCCTATCCTCAAGTCCCCGAAGTCCGTGGTATCATTCTTACGTCTGCATCCTCAGAGCTTAGCTCCTGCTTAGGAGTGAGAACATGCGATGTTTGGTTTTCCATTCCTGAGTTACTTCGTGTAGAGTGATGGTCTCCAGTTCTATTCAGGTTGCTATCAATGCCATTATTGTGTTCATTCTATATATAGATATATTTATGTCTACATATTATGTTTTATATATATGTAAATGTACACACACCGTGTTTTATGCACACATCCAGACACACATACATACCACGTTTATATATAGAGAGAGTTTATATATATAGTTTATATATATATAAAACGTGTGTGTGTATAAATACATATGTGTATATATATTTATATATATGCCTGTGTGCATAAATATATATATGTGTATATGTATGTATATACACACACACACACCATGAAATATATACACCATGGAATATCTATATATTCCATATATATGTATTTATATATACATGGAGAATATATGTATACAGGGTATATATATATATATGTATGCATACACACACACACACACCCCACGGTTTCTTTATCCTCTTATTGATTGATGGGCATCTGGGCTGGTTCCATGTTTTTGTAGTTGCAAATTGCTCCGCTATAAACATGCATATGCAGGTATATTTTTGTATAATGCCTTCTAGAAACAAACTTCTGATGTGTGAACTGAATATGGGAGATAAGTGGGCAGAATACATATGGGATATATAAGTTTGTGGATGAATTTGTTGATATGTACATATATGCCTGTGTGCATAAACACAAAACCAATAGAAAATATTTGACCTTTAAGTTTTATTTTGCACTTAACAAAATATTTTATCTTTTTTTCATTTGTCCTCTTAAGTAATAGCTTTAAATTCCTGTCCCAGGGATATCTGATAGAGCTAATATAAAACAATATTTTAACATAATTTGAAGTATTTTTTTCTTCTGATGGGTAAGTAGTTCATTTTTATAAATAATTGAAAAAACTGTGAATTTGCAGCGTCTCTGAAACATCCTGATACATGTTTTCATTGATGACACTTAACTAAGGATGTGAGACAAATGCTAAGAAGAGTAGGTAGAATATCCACACGTGTCACTTTCATAATATATGTAAAAATTATCATGCCTATTCATTATTTAAAGAGCTGTGGCCTTTTAGTGAATACCAGCATTAACAAACCATGTTAACATGATTTAAAATATGTAATGAAATTTGCAATGCATCTGATGACAGAACTATCAAATTAGAGCACATGGCACTGACTGATCGCCCTTATAAAGAGTTATTTGCTTTGTTTGAAGAGGGAAGATCCACATCCCCTTGTGGGCTGGCAGCATTTCTGCTAACACTGCCTTAATGCTGCTGGCAGGATGGTTTATTTGATGCTGAAATGTCGCACAGTTTGTGCCCACCCTACGATTTGAATCTGCTGTGCACTGAAGGGAGTTGGCGATATTCCGACTGAGTGGTAACATTCTCTGTGGTGGTGTCTGTGTCTGCGCCCTTTTTGGTTTTGTTTCTGTTGTCTTTATCAGTAGACCTTTCAGGAACCTTCCTCAGATCTCAGATAACAGTTCTTCTGAAACAAGATTATCCAGAGATAGCCAAAGCTCCCCTGCAAATATGCCAGTGCACAACTTTAAAACGGCAAAAACCCTTTTCATTCCATTCAGATTTGCTACTTGTTTTCTTGATTCTTTCAAAGTAATGATTAAGTAAATGTCTTTGGATAGAGAGCTGCACCAAGCCTTGTGCCTTGCATGTATATCCTGAGCATACGAAGGTGAATTTCACCAGCGTTGGTAGGTGGAAATAGAAAAACTCTTAATATTTTTTCATTCACCAATTTTTTGTTCCCCTAAATGCTAAGCTTTCTTTGTGGAAATCGTATTAGCTATTTTTTATAAGACTCTGCATTTTACAACATTTGTGGGGGTCACAGAGGACACACATGGAAATCACGTGAACTGGCTGCGTGTGGTGGCTCACACCTGTAGTCTCAATACTTTGTGAGGCTGAGCCTGGTGGATCACCTGAGGTCAGGAGTTTGAGACCAGCCTGCCCAACATGGTGAAACCCTGTCTCTACTAAAAATAAAAAAAATTAGCCAGGCATGGTGGCTGGCACCTGTAATCTCAGCTACTCAGGAGGCTGAGGCAGGGGAAAATCGCTTGATCCCAGGAGGCAGAGGTGGTAGTGAGCCATGATTGCACCACTGCACTCCAGCCTGGGTGACAGAGCAAGACTCCCTCTGAAAGGAAAAAACAAAAAGAAAATAGCATGAATTTAGCAGTTTTCACTGGGCTTGGTAACTTGCTTGACTTCTCATGCCGGAGTTTATATTTTCTTGTTTCTAGATGAGAAATCTCTAAGATACGAGGATGCATTCCGTGGTTTTGCCGAACTTGCCTTACAGACTGTTTTATCTGCCCTCTTCTATTCTCTGCCAGTTAATTAATTGTTTGATTGGTATAGCTTTTTTTGAGACAGGGTCTTGCTCTATTTTCCAAGCTAGAATGCAGTGACATGATCACAGCTCACTGCAGTCTTCACGTCCTGGGCTCAAGCAATCCTCCCACCTCAGCCTCCCAAGTAGCTGGGACTATAGGCATGTGCCCCCATGCTTGGCTAATGTTTTTGATTTTTCTGTAGAGCAAAGGTCTCCGTATGTTGCGCAGGCTGGTCTTGAGGTCTTGTGCTGAAGACATTCTCCTGCATCAGCCTCACAAAGTGTGGGGATTATAGATACGAGCCAGCAGGCCGAGCCATTGGTATACCATTGTTTCTCTTAAGCATTCATTTATTTTCTTATCTCAGATTTATAGCATAGATGGTCATTTTAAATTATAATTTTATAGCACATAAAAGTAAAAAGTATAGGCCGGGCGCGGTGGCTCAAGCCTGTAATCTCAGCACTTTGGGAGGCCGAGGCGGGTAGATCACGAGGTCAAGAGATCGAGACCATCCTGGTCAACATGGTGAAACCCTGACTCTACTAAAAATACAAAAACAAACAAACAAACAAAAAAACAAAATTAGGGCACGGTGGCGCGTGCCTGTAATCCCAGCTACTCAGGAGGCTGAGGCAGGAGAATGGCCTGAACCCAGGAGGTGGAGGTTGCGGTGAGCCGAGATCGCGCCATTGCACTCCAGCCTGGGTAACAAGAGCGAAACTCCATCTCAAAAAAAAAAAAAAAAAAAGTAAAAAGTATAAATTAATTTTTAGCATTAGTATTAGGGAAGACAATCTGACATTTAAAAATATATGTGTCTATATGTATATACATACACAGAAGTACATCTAGAAATGCATACAAGTACTGGTGGCTGCTGACAGGTGGCACCATGTTTTATCTATGTGTGTTGGGGATGGAATTAGCTTGTAGGAGTTGGGAAAGGGGACGGGGTGTCTGGGATAATTAGTATATCCTTATTTGCCTTAGGAGGGAAAAAAACTTGCATTTCCAACAATATTCATTCTCCGCATCACCTCAGCATTTAATTTACTTCCCTTACACGACTACTTGAAGTTGTCCCAGGCTAGCTGGTCCTATTAATTACAACCTAGAGGGATTATATTAGTAAACTAACAGATTACAGTATCTAAATGGAAGTCAGCAGATGACTTTGAAAGACCTGATCCACAAGGGCCTGGCGTGGGAAGATTAAATGAATCTTCCTTTAGCTTTCTCACGTGGCCACAGTTTCCTAGAACCTTAGAGATTATCTGGGCCACAGCTATTAATTTAGAGATTAAGAAGCCAAACCCCAAAAGGTTAAGAGACAGTTGTAAGTTCACGTTGAAAGAGTGGTATAATGCCCTTTCCACCAGGCTCCAAGAAATTCATGTTTTAAGGGACATGGGATTGCCAGCATTTTTAATAAATGCCTTTTTCTTGCATAACTAACTGGATATTTCCAAGTGGCCTCCAATTGAAGCACGATTTCATCTTTCATCAGGAGAAGTAGCTTTTCCTCTTCCTTCTGTCCATTATCTTCCTTCCTCAACTGTCAAGCATATGTGGTATCTGCCATTTGACATATTCCTGCTTTGCTTCATGTTTTCCTTAAGCTCTGTGCACACGAGTATTTGTGGTACATGGGTTAATTGTAAGCGATCAAGCATCATTGGCTTTTCATGAGGCAAAATTTACTTTCTGCAATTGCGTGTGCCATTATTAAAGATTGCTGATGTTTGCCGATGGATATTCTTGGAAGTCATCTTCTGGTTTAAATGCAGTTAAGTATTTAAAAATAATACTAGTGGCGTGTTTGCATTTACATTCAGCCTGAAGGCCTACTTGATGCTGTAAATGAAAGATTGTAAGATTGGATTTTATTTTAAATTTTTTTTTGAGACAGGGTCTTACTCTGTCACCCCACCTGGAGTGCAGTGGCCCGGTCATGACACACTGCATCCTTGACCACCCTGCATCAGGTGATCCTCCCGACTCAGCTTCCTGGGTAATTACAACTACAGGCACACGCCACCATGCCCAGCTAATGTTTTGTATTTTTTATAGAAATGAGTTTTCACTGTGTCACCCAGGCTGGTCTTGAATTACTGGGCTCAAGCGATCTGCCCACAGCCTTCCAAAGTACTGGGATTACAGTCATGAGCCACTGTACCTCAACTCCTCTATGCTCCCTCCCTTTGCCTCTCCTCCCTTCCCCTCCCCGCTTTTCCTCTCCCCTCCTCACCCCACCCACCCCACCCCACAGAGTCTCACTCTGTTGCCCAGGAGGGAGTGCAGTGGCGTGATCTGGGCTCACTGCAACCTTTGCCTCCCAGATTCAAGAGATTCTCGTGCCTCAGCCTCCCAAGTAGCTGGGATTATAGGCATGCACCACCTCATCCCGCTACTTTTTGTGTTTTTAGTAGAGAAGGCGTTTCATCATGTTGGCCAGGCTGGTGTCTAAATCCAGACCTCGCCTCGGACTTGCAAAGTGCTGGGATTATAGGTACCCCGCCCGGCTGACACTTACCTTGGTTGTTTTCAGTTTAATAGCCTTTCAGTCTACTCTATGCCATTTTCTCTCCTTTCCTCCCCGAATACTCATGCTTCAAGTGCACAGATTCTTCCACCCTTGACAGGGAATATGACAGATGCCAGCACTGTACTGGCTGTTCTGCAGCTGCCTGTTTGTTTTGTAGAACATTGGCCTGAATAACTCAGACTCACAGCTTGGAAGAGAGAAAACTGATGTGGCCTATGGCAGACGTGGCCAGTGACCTGCTGTGCCCTGGCTTTTGAAGAACTAAAGAGTAGTCTTGACCACTTTTTAAATATGACATTCGAGTCACATGTCATAGCAAAGATGGGATCCATAGGACGGTGTGGTCCTTACGCAGTCCTCGTGACCGCAAATACTAAACAGATGCTGTATTTCAGTTGAGTCTTTAATTTGCTTTGTTATGTGAGGACACATCACTTGCACCTCACTGCGAGTTTGAAAGTGTCAGATATCAGTAGGGACAGAGGTGTCACTAATCTCGTTCACTAAGTTCTTGCCACAGATAGAACCCGTGCTATTGTGCAAGTTTCATACTTGAAGAGTGGGCATCTGACACAGTGTTGGTGGTGGTTAAAGTGTATGGCCCTTGCTGTGTTGCTTTGGAAGCTCGATGCCCCAACGAAAATGCAGGATTCCATGTTTGGTTTTTTTTAACTTGATTAAAATGACATGGATATGGGTTTCACTGTCTATGATTGCTGGCTTTAACTTTGTCATGTACTTACTGTAGATCAGAGAGCCCACCTGTGAAACTCCAGCTTTTCCTGGGTGTCCTGCATTTGACACAGGCCCTCCCAGCATTCCAAGTCACTGTCCACTGCTTTTGCACTGACTGTTATCCAAATGAGGATCTCATCAATAAGACCAGAAAAAGTAGGGAGAACAAAAAAGAAAACAAAACAAAACAAAAGATAGGGTGTATTTACAGATGGTAAAGAAGTCTGGGCATGAGAAGCCCAGCCAAAGAAGCAGACTGTGGGCATAGGTGGGGCTCCTGATCTTGTTTTATGAAAGAAATAAAGACTATTCAAACAGATCCTTTTGCAGGGATCCCCACGTGAGTATGTCTATGTCTAACCCGGTGACAGGTAAGGCTGCCAGGAGCTGCTGTTATTTCAGTGCAAAGCTGTTTTCAAAATCACAGCCATGCACAGCCCCCCAAACCCTTACAGGTCATGCCTGAATACCTTCCATGTGCCCCATGTAAAAATACACTGTGAGTCAATTGGACATGCCTTATGAATTATACCTTATTTATGATCCTTGAGCCCTCCCTTTTCCCGTCATGCTTTAAAATTATGGGCTAGAGCAGTTTTTAATACTCTATTTATTTTAGGGGAGGAAAATGTTTTTCTTTAACCACAACATTCATGCAATACCAACTGCTGGCAGTTTCCCCAGCATTTAAGGAAATATTGTTGTAAGACTTTTATGCTCTATACTTCAATCAGCCAGAGCCAGCAGTATCCCCATAGAAGGACCCTCAACAGACCATTTTCAGCATTTTGCTACAATTAAACTCCTCTGGTTTTAGCCCTCAGGCAATTTAGTACCTTTTTACATATGCACATTATGAACTTTTGACCAGGGTCTAGCAGTCATATATTAGAGTGCTGCTCTTGAAAGCAGGCTTAACAAGTTCCTCTGAGTATTACATTTGGAGTCAGTTGTGGAAAAGGTAATTTAAGCAACTTGCAACGAGGCCATTCGGAATCTCAGCGATAATCCTAAATATCTCTCTCTCTCTTTTTCTCTCTTGCTCATACTCTTTTTTTTTTCCTTGTTTCCTCTAGAAGCTGGTAGCAGGAGCTTTCAAAGTCTGTGATTGATCTTTTATTCAGTAGCTAACGAGGGCTGTGATTCTATTAGCGTGCTACAAGGCAAGAGAACAGTGATTTAATGAAGTGTCTAGTGAGCCGGCCATAGATTTATCCTGTTGTCGCTAATTTGCAGTGCCGTTGCGAGCATAAAGGAAACTGCACTCACACTGCTATTAAGCAGGTATTTCCTTAGTAAATTGTTGTAAGGTCAGGTACAGCTATCTGAGCAAAAGCAATGCCTTACCTCTTCAGTGTCTGCAAATGACAGCCGCCGTGCTGAGCGCTCACTGAAGTGGAACCGGGAGATCAGAGGTCCGTCTCCAAGTCGCCCTTAGCGGAGGCAGGAGCAGATGAACTGCCAAGTAGGAGTAATAGAGTCATAATTGGTGATTAGAACTGGAAAGGTGCAATAACATCTTAATACAAACTGGCGTATGTTATAGTTACTGTCAGTTGTAAACTCGCCCTGCCGCCTGGACTAGTTACGTTTCTCTTGATTACGTCTGAGAGACGAGGTGGCAGGCGCTGCGGCAGCCACACGGACAACATCCAAACATCCAAATCTTTGCTGCTTTCCTGGGTCTTGCCCTGTCCATACTGTTTTCCTTGGACACCCTGTTCCCCTGCTAGAACATACCACAGTAACCTTTTCTCACCACCCTGGGAGGACTGTGATTTCATAAATGTCCTCTGATCTGTCCTCTTTGCAGGTGCAGTGACATTTATGCACACTGGCTTTCAGACTCATTGAACTTCTGTTTTATTTGCCTTTGCTTGGTCGGGGGAGGTCTTTGCTACATGTCACATCCATATCCCCCTGCAATTCTGTGTTCACTCTAGCAGATTTGGGTTTGCTGTGGCAGAATGAAAACACCAGTGAAAATAAGTATGTAGCACTAAGGAACTACACACTTGAATTCAGCATGTTTCAGAAGGCAGGGGTATTTTAGGTGCGGTGCGCACATTGGAGGTGCCTTTGTGTGTGTAGGTAGGTGATGTCCATCCGTGGTAAAAAGCCATGGAAGAAATTTTTACCCAATGTTTAATGAAAGGCCAGGCTGGTTAAACAGGACTACCCTTGAAACCCAACGTCTCCCACTATTAATTTACATAGACTGGAGATGTTTCCATGCCTTGCACCAAAGCTGTTCTTTAAATTCGTAGAAAAAGCAGCTATCTGGCATTGTCCAGATGTGCTGAGTAGCTGTCATTACTGTTCCCCACGTAACTGGTCATTTCTGTTGTTATGAGTAGGATATCGCTTGTCAGAATACCTAGCAGAGAAAAACAGTATGAGATAATGAGATCATATGCACCGACGCATCTTAGGGATCTGGCACATAGTAGGTTCTCAATAAATATTTTTTGGTTCTGTGGCTGTTAGAATCTGTTGGTTGAAACTCTGTCATCTGGCTCTCCCTCTGCTTCATAAGACTTGGGTAATTCGAATGCTCACTTCATGCCAGGGCTGATGTGTGTTAGGTTAGTTAGGCTTTATGATCAAGTAAAGAGTTTAAAGAAGTGTTTTATGATGGACTCCTGTTTGCAAATGATCACCTGGTGATTTAAAAGAGGGTAAATTAAACTTCCTAATTTTCTAGGGTGGACCTTTGGGCCTTGGGACGAGGTTGTTAAATTTGTACTGCTGGTGGAGCTGCCATTCCATTAAGGGAGTCTTTCTTCAAGGGAACAGAAATCTTAGGTTGTTGATCTGGAGATCAGAACCTAGGACAGGCAAGGCAGTGGGCTGTTTTAGTGTACGTGAAGCTGATCAGAGCACGCCCACACTGGTGACAACTGGTCATGGCCTGGGAAGAGCTCTGACCTGTTCACCTTGGAGGGATATGGCATGAGAAACGCTGAGACCTAAGGCGTATTGCTTAATATTATGGACAAGGGATGCCCTGGACTGTCTAATACTAAGCAGAATGGAAGGGAAGGATTGAAGGAAGAGAGGGAGGGAGAGAGATGGAGGATGACAGGGAGGCAAAAAGACAAAGGGAGAAGGAAAGGAGGAATGAAGGAAGGAAGGAGGAGGAAGGGAGGGAAAGAAGCACAGAGATAGGGAGGCAGGGAGAATGGAGAGCCTGGTGAAAAGTCCATGCTCAGCAGGGTGCGGTGGCTCACGCCTGTAATCCCAGCACTTTGGGAGGCTGAGGCAGGTGGATCATGAGGTCAGGAGTTCAAGACCAGCCTGGCCAAGATGGTGAAACCCCATATCTACTAAAAATACTAAAATGAGCCAGGCGTGACGGCAGCCACCTGTAATCCCAGCTGCTCGGGAGGCTGAGGCAAAGAATTGCTGGAACCCCGGAGGTGGAGGTTGCAGGGACTCCAGCCTGGGAGACAGAGCAAGACTCCATCTCAAAAAAAGAAAAAATAAAGTCCATGCTCAGTTTTCAGTAGTCCACTGAAAACACCTTGGCCAAGTGACTGAGTATAAATAAGATCACAAACTACTAGAATTTATTGGGTGCTTGCCATGTGCCATATTTTCTTGAATCTTCATGGTGATCCTTCAAGGGATCCCTGTTTTCTAGAGTGTAAAGGTACAGTTGAGAGGCAATATCAGAACAAGTCAGTATTTGAAAACAGATCCACCTGCATTTCCCTGTTTGTAAATCCAGAGCTGCTGCCTCATTTCTTATATGCCCCCCGACCACTGCAACAGTCCTTCCTGGGGAGGCCTCATTGTTCATATTTATAAAGGGCCCCATTAGGCTCCTTATTGGAGAAGTGGACACTGCAACTCTCTGTTCTGATCTGGTGACATGTTAGACCCTCAATAAGGAAAATCAGAGAAAGAAGAAATAAAACATATTCTTTTATTCTCATACTGCTATGAAGAAATACTGGAGACTGGGTAATTTATAAAGAAAAAAAGATTTACTGAACTCAGTCATTCCACATGGGTGGGGAGGCTTCAGTCATGGCAGAAGGGAGAGGAGGAACAAAGGCATGTCTTACATGGCGGCAGTCAAGAGAGTGTGTGCAGGGAAACTGCCCTTTATAAAACCACCAGATCTGGTGAGACTTGCTCACTGTCCTGGGAACAGCACAGGCAAAACCTGCGGCCATGATTCAGTTACCTCCCACCAAGTCCCTACCATGAGACATGGGAATTATGGGAATTATAATTCAAGATGAGATTTGTGTGGGGACACAGACAAACCATGTCATAGAATTATAAAAATTTTCATTTCTAAAGTGGATGTGAGTAATCCAGGTTGGAAATCATACTGATTTAGAGTTACAAACCATTCAGCCTTTTTGCCATTTCTGAATGTGGTCCTGAGGGAGGATTTGTCTTTTTCTATTTTCTGTTTTTAAAAGATGGAGTCTTGCTTTGTTGCCCAGGCTGATCGTGAACTCCTGAGCTCAAGCGATCCCCCATCTCGGCCTCCCAAAGTGCTGGGATTACCGGTGTGAGCCACCACACCCAACCTGGGGGAGAATTTGTTAAAAACCTGTCTGTTTTATCCCATTACCCCAAGTTAAAATGTTGGGCAATATCCCTGAATATCCTTTCACTAGCAACTCACATGGATCCACAATCTCTGAATTTATCATGCTTTTCAGGAATGTGTTCATATTTTCCACCTACCAAACCTGTTTTAGTAATTTACTTACAAAGGCTTCTTGGTATGTAAGTTTAGGATATTTCCTTTAAATTGCCCAAGTAAATAAAACCCATCATTAGAGGGCACCAGTAGTATAGTCAACTTACTTGTAAATGTATTCTGTGTTTCACGAATTTTTCTGAATAAATGATCTTTAGTGTCAGAATTGCATTCATTTGGGCTTGACTTATTTTTATATTAAAAGAGGCTAACACGCCAGATACAAGAGGTCATATATCATATGATTCCATTTATATGCAATATTCAGCATAAGCAAATTCGTAAAGACAGAATACAAATTGTTGGTTTCCAGGGTTGGTGGGGGAAGAGTAGGGAATGACTGTTAGTGGGTAGAAATTTCCTTTGGGTGGTGAAAATGCTTTGGAACTAGATAGAGAGGATGGCTCCACAACACTGTGAATGTCCTCATGACACTGAATTGTATGCTTTCAAATAATTTATATTATGTGAATTTCATTTCAATGGCTAACACATAAGGAGAGAAATTTAGACACATGGGGCTTATTAAGCTATTGTTGTTTTTAAAATATTCCAGCTAGGTGAGGTGGCTCATGCAATCCTGATACTTTGGGAGGCCAAGGCAGGTGGATCACTTGAAGTCAAGAGTTCGGAACCAGCCTGGCCAACATGGTGAAACTATGTCTCTACTAAAAATATGAAAATTAGCCGGGTGTGGCAGTGGATGTCTGTAATCCCAGCTACTTAAGAGGCTGAGGCAGAAGAATCACTTGAACCTGGGAGGCAGAAGTTGGAGTGACCCAAGATCTTGCCACTGCACTCTAGCCTGGGTGACAGAGAAAGAATCTGTCTCAAAATAGTGTTTTTTTTTTTTTTCTTCCATGTGTATCACACAGTTTCACCATTGTAGCATGGGCAGGAAATGATTGGCTTGTATGTAATGCCCAGGTAAAGTAAACAGGTCTCAGAGAGGGAAGCCAATCCCTGCCCTGCATGGTGTTATTCACAGAGCCGTGGGACACAAATGTACCTTATCTCTTGACCATGCTATTGATTAGTTATGTGTTTGCCCATGTTATTAATAATGTATACCTTGAAAAATCTATGTGCATTATAGTCTTTGATCTTGTCATGAATTTCAAAGCCAAAGTTTCCATCTTTTCTTTTTTTTTGAGTTTTCAAAGATGTAGATTGGAAGTAAATTTAAAACTTTTCTCCTTTCTAGCAGAGGACTTTGTACTGACCACTGTCCATGTTAATTAGATATGCATGTATGTGTATGTATGATGTATATCCCCACATCCACACATCGTCTATATATACATGTATACACACGTACGCATTTTAAGGAGAAAATTATAAAATGATTAGTTCAAGCTGACTATACTCTAGAGTTGTGGAATATTTGAATACAAGACTCACTCATCTAGTAGATTAAACAGAAATTAAAGACTTTAGACTAAGGCAGGATCAAAGGACCTTTTCATTGTTCTTTTATTGTTTACTGACTTCAAACAGACTTTTCAGTTTAAACTGACTTTAATGTCTCTTGAATGCTCTTTTGTAAAATGACTTTGAAAACTCGGGATAATGTCTTCATTAGGTGGAGAAAAATCTTGGGAAAAATATAACTGTAACTTGGCTTTCATTATAGTAGAAAGAGATAAAGCTTTGCTTAATTAATGTCTGTTTTCCCTCTGTTCAGAATCATAAGGAAAAAGGGGACTGAAATTAGTGCTGATAAAAGCTTGAAATAGACATTATAGCACTGAAACTTTTTTTTCTTCCTTTCTTAGAATTTGGAAGAACATACTTCATGCAGTGCTATGAACAGTATTCACATATTTTAGGCGCCCTGTCTTCCTGGATATAAAATGGAGCCAAACCCAGTGATATTGATCACCCTGGTTTCTTTCCACCTTTCTGACTTCATTTTTCTTTTTGCTTGTTTGTAACATCTGTTTACAAATGGTCAGTCCTGGGGATAGGGGGTTCTATTGGCATATTTTCTTGACTATTTAACAAAACTGAAAACTCTCTTTGCTCTTTCCCAGGCCACTAATCAAAACGGACCTCTTTCTGAGTGTCCTGCTGGCCCTCTGGGAATGTCCCTGGCAGCTGGGAGTCCAAGAATTCTGTTTACACTAGATATTCACTCTTCTCACTCTTCTGTGGCTTTCTACCAGTTCTCTGCTCAGCTTCTCTTTTCTAGAGACCGGATCTGCTTTGTTAGCTTAGAATGCTGTTCTAAGCTGCCTTTTTTTTTTTTTTATTGGTTTTCTATCTTTATGATGAGCAGAACACTGGACTCCGCAAACTGTGGGGCCCCACCTGTGCAGCCCGCTGGCTCCTCACACCAGCTCTCTTGTCACCTCACCCCGACATATTACTGTAACAGCAAGAGAGAATCACACAGAGGAAGCGTCTGTCAGAGTTCAAACTGAGTTTCCAGATCTGTCCTTTTGCTTCCATGCATCCCAAGGAATGTAGTTCCTGGAAAGGTTATCCCATGGTACGTTGTCAACCCTCTTAGAAGGGAATTCAGGCCTTCCCTGCTTGTAGATTATAGCTTGATAGTTAGAGGGAGCACTAGGGTAAGTGGAAAAAAGTACATGACTTGGTATAAAGAGCTAGTATAAATCCCATGTCTGATAGATTATTCACTAGCTTATGGACCTAGCGTAGGTTCCCGAAACTGTTTGAGCCTCAATTTATCCATCTGTAAAGGGGGGATGATAGTACTTACTCCAAAGAATTGCAATTGGATGAAATGGGGTGGAGTGGGATACAGTAACAATCTGTATTCTGATTTCAGCAACACCATGCAATGTAAGGCTGTATTATAGTATAACACATCTTCTCTGGCTCTTTCTTTTGGGGAAGCTAACATTTTAAAAAGCTTTCCCTTTTTTACCTGTGACCCCCTCTACCCCAAAAGTATATTCAAGAGCAAAACATTTAGTATGACAATGCCTCACACCAATAGTTCCGAATGACCTCACCTAGCTATCTTTTTTTAGTGTCTCAATAGATGGATGGATGGGTTGATTGATTTTGTTGTAACACCTGTGAAGCCTTGCTGGCCTTACTCGTTTTCAGCTACTCAGACACCATTGAGTCACACACAGATTTCAGAGGCAGATGCTAATGCTTCAGGTTTTAAGTTGCAAGGAGTCACTGCAGGTTTGGTATGGAAACCCTCCGGGATATTTCTTCCCTCTCCTGAGAAGCATAGTTGAGTCTCCAAACCACCCACCGAGATTTCTGCCTGTAAAATATTTAAGGACTGGTACCATAAAGACATTTTCCTTCTGCAATTTGTTTCCCGTCTAGGAGCAGAACAAGGAAAATGTAGCTGAGTATAAGTTAAAAAGCCAAACTCTTAAGCTACAAAATGCATCTCTTCACAATAGTGCTTGCAGAAGGGCTGAAGGCAAACAAAAAGTGAGCAGAAAAGAGACCGGGGTTCTGAAACTGAGCGGACAGGCTCCGCAATGCAGGCGGATGGTGGTGTTGTAAATTACCCATTCATTGTTAGAGTAGACCTTCCCTGGAAGCATGGCATGGGGTGTGCAGAAGGGCTTTTGGATAAAAGAGCTCTAGTTAAGAGATGTTTAAAACAAACAAACAAACTTTACAAGCATAGCAGGCCGCCAAGATATCTCTGAGTACCTCGCAGATAGTGGGGCTTCGCCTGTGGACTCTGCTTACACCGTGGACGACCAGGCTGGACTGCGGGTTGTGTTTTTCCCTCTTGGTGTATAGAAATGTTATCAGGCATATTTTCCCTCTTTCCCTAACAGGACCATTCTCCCAGTGCGAGCCAGCCACCGGGCCAAGTGACACCTAGAAGTGATCCTTTGGTTATTTGCTAAACAGCTCTAAAACCGATACCTGTCACTTAGGATGAGATGGAGCCAATAAGATGTGGCTGAGCACACTCACGCACAGTGGCTCAAATGTAGTAGAAGTTTATTTCTTGTTTAACATAAGATCCAAAGTGACTCTTGTTGATTGGTAGGCTGCTGTTTTCCAAGTTGTGACCCAGGGACTCGAGCTCTTTTCATCCTGTGGCTCAGCCGTTGTACACACACAGCTTCCAGGCTGCCTTGCACTGGTCTGCATGAAGCTGGTGGAAGAAGCAGGAATTTGCAGGACCATGTATGGAGTATTTTGAGGACGAGGTCTGGGAGTGGCCCACATCTATGAACTGTAAGAGGCTACCAAATACAGCATAACCATGTGCCCAGGTCGAAGCAGGGCATGGTAAATCTTTGCCTTAGCCGATGTACTGTTAGTTTAAAATCACTTTGTATTCTCAGTTACCTTTATTCCCTCAAGATCTTCATGTTTTTTGATTCTGGAGATAACCAGAAATAACTGATCATGCTTTGTGCCCTCTACGATTTCATCCTGATAGGGAAGCAAGACCCCACTCATTTGTTCGTTCATTCATTTATTTATTATTTATATTTGAGATGGAATCTTGCTCTGTTGCCCAGTCTGGAGTGCAGTGGTACAATCTTGGCTCACTACAACCTCCTCCTCCCACATTCAAGCAGTTCTCCTGCCTCACCTTCCTGAGAAGCTGGGATTACAAGTACCTGCCACCGTGCCCAGCTGATGTTTGTATTTTTAGTAGAGATGGCATTTCACCATGTTGGCCAGGCAGGTCTCGAACACCTGACCTCAGGCGATCCACCCACTTCAGCCTCCCAAAGTACTGGGATTACGGGCGTGAGCCACCATGCCCGGCCAGCAAGACCCCACTGCTATTTTCCAGTGTGGAAGGTGCCTTTGCCTACCTTCTACTCTACAGGCTGGAACACATGATACTGCACCCACCTTCACAGACTCTCTAGCAACTGAGGTTGGCTATATGATGGTTTCTAGCCAACAAGTGAAATCAGAAACCAACAGCAGCTTTCCTTGAGCAACTCTTGCTTTCCTGATAAAATGGCATGGCATTGGTGGTATTTTCACTCTTCCTACCCTGGATGCAGATTCGATGCCTGCAGCCATAGCGGTCTTCTTGCTTCTAGGACCTAACAGAGAAGAGGGACAAGTCAAAAGAATGACAGAGGAAAGGCCCTCACATTGCAGAACACTGAGCAGTGTTGGCAGCTACAGGATAATCAGGCATGATTCTTCATCCGGGATCTGCTTTTCCCTGTCCTGCCAATTCATGAGCTGCTACTCATCTCTCTGATGTAAATATGGAATACAGATTTCAGAGGGATTCTGGGTAACCCTCTGAGGGGAGGATGCTTTGGGAATGCAAGTCATCTCTCACCTCCTTTCTCTGGTGGAATGTTTGCAAATGCTAATTAAGCTTTGCTTTCAGTGGGGAACCCTGCAGTGCAGTGTTTTTAGGAAGTTACCAGCTTAAACACAGGAAGCGTTCTTCACCATGTGGATTTTTCTAACCAGCACCTTTTGGTTGTAGTGGCTTGGGATGTGATGGCCTCAGAACTTTTCATCCTATAGAAAATCTAGGCAGTGATAGTTGAATGTCTTGCCTTTTCTATTATTGTTCTTTTCCTCTGTGACTTTGTACCGAGACACATTTATATTATGGTAATTGCCTTGTGGTATTTGAAAATCTTTATTTGGGCCACATTGGTTGGAAGATAAAAATATATAAGCACTAGTCTCTGAATGTCATTTGGCCTGAACTAGGCTGGAGCTTCTTTTAGTCTTAATCAAAATAATAATGATGATTTTTCCATGCCAAGTAGTGGTGTAATATCATGAAGTAGATTTATGTACACATTAAATAAACTTTTAAAGCATTTTAATGTAGCAATTTGCAAATTTTTTTCTATTCATCAAACTACCCCATATAAGTTATCAGTTTTTGATTCTACACATATTTCAGAAACTATTAATACCAATTTTTTCTTTAGAAATGTTAACAAATTCCAGTGTTTGACTTTATTCAGTGAAGACATTGCTTTGATGCTTTCAGTTAGGTATTACACCAATCTGCCCACACATTTTTTTTCTTTTTTCTTTTTTTTTTTTTTTTTTGAGATGGAGTTTCACTCTTGTTACCCAGGCTGGAGTGCAATGGCGCGATCTCGGCTCACCGCATCCTCCGCCTCCTGGGTTCAGGCAATTCTCCTTCCTCAGCCTCCCGAGTAGCTGGGATTACAGGCACGCGCCACCATGCCCAGCTAATTTTTTGTATCTTTAGTAGAGATGGGGTTTCACCATGTTGACCAGGATGATCTCGATCTCTTGACCTCGTGATCCACCCGCCTCGGCCTCCCAAAGTGCTGGGATTACAGGCTTGAGCCACCGCGCCCGGCCTAACATTTTTTTTCTTAGCCCCCCTGTGCTTAAAGTAGTCAGAGAGTTGAGAAATCAAGGTCAAAAGAGTAAAAAGTAACACCGTAAATAACTACTTCGGTACGTAATTCCAATGAAAACCCCAACCACGTAGAAGCATCATTGCAAAGAACTGGCTGCCTGTTGCATTTCTGTAACCCGCTGTATGAATGATGGAATTATTAACAAGGATCAACGGGAATGTGGTCAGCCTTTCATCTCATAAGCCAAACGCTCCATATTCCAAAGCTATCAGTTCTGAAAGCCCTTGTTCATTTGTAAATAATGAAAAACTTTGGGGCCTTGATCATTGTTTCTAAAGGAAGACATTTAGAAAATTTAGGATATAAATTTCTGTCAGTAGACTGTTATCTTGCTGTTCCGTAAAGTATGCATGATTTGGAATATGTGCTCTCAAATTTTGCTACTTTGAAAAAAAGCTGAGATTGTACCGTTGCACTCCAGCCTGGGCGACCAGTGAAACTCTGTCTCAAAAAAAAGCAAAGAGATGAAAAAAATATGTATTATTTCATTATTGGAGCATCAGTAGACTAAATCTTAGATCAGCATGTGATGGCTGGGCTACTCTCTCCTTGCCCAATCTGTAGTTTAGTACAGGAGAAAGCAAAGCACGGCCCTTAGGCCAAATCTGACCCGCAGCCTGTTTTCTTGCAGCCTAAGAGTGAAGAGTTCTTTTCACATTTTTAAACTGTTGAAAAAATAAGAAAGGAAAAATATTTCAGATACGTGAAAACCACATGAAATGTAAACTAGAGTGTCTTTAAATAAAGTTTTATTGGAACACAGTGTTGCTTATCTTGTATGTATTGCATGTTTTGAGATGGAGTCTTACTCTGTCATCCAGGCTGTAGTGCAGTGGCATGATTGTGGCTCACTGTAGCCTCCAGCTCCCAGGTCCAGACCATTCTCCTGCTTCAGTCTCCCAAGTAGCTGGGATTACAGACGCATGGCACCATACCTGGCTAATTTTTGTATTTTCAGTGGAGACAGGATTTTACCATGTTGCCCAGGCTGATCTTGAACTCCTGACCTTAAGTGATTCACCTGCTTCATCTTCTCAAAGTGCTGTGATTACAAGCATGAGACACCACACACATCCTTTTTATGTATTGTTGATACAGTATGACGAGGGAAGAGTGAAGTAGTTTCAGCAGATCATAGCACTGGCCCTTTACGACAAATTTTGCCAACACCCAGAGTAACAGGTATACTTAGGTGGGACATGGTGGCTCATGCCTATACTGTAAGCACTTTGGGAAGGCCGAGTGGCACGAATCACATGAGGTTAGGAGTTCAAGACCAGCCTGGCCAACATGGAGAAATTCTGTCTCCACTAAAAATGCAAAAATGGTGTGGCGGCACAGGCCTGTAGTCCCAGCTGCTGGGGAGGCTGAGGCAAGAAAATTGCTTGAACCGGGAGGCAGAGGTTGCAGTGAGCTGAGATCGCACCACTGCACTCCAGCCTGGGAGATAGAGCGAAACTCCATTCTCAGAAACAAAACAACAAAACAAAACAAAACAAAACATACATACGTAACTGTGAGCAGAGGTGATTAAGGGGAGATTGTTGTCCCTCCTTTCCCAGTGAAATGTGGAAAGATTAGAATGTTGCTGCTGGTGCTGATAGGAAGCACTTACTCGCAGTCCTTTTCAAGGTAAGTAGGTGTTATCTGAAGATGGGGCAACCCACCGGTGGTCCTCTGAATGCCAACAAGAGTCACCTCTAAGATGATGCAGGCATTGCATGCTGTAGCATGCCAAATGCTTGCAGCACACACGCTGCCATTCCAGGACTCGGTAGTTACTGTATTAATTTAAGGGTGAGGAGGGGAAAGTGGTCTCCCTTTATCTGTTAATTCCTTGAAGTTCTTTTCAGAATGACTAGTCTTGAAATACGTAATAAAGTTACCTATCAGGACCACTTTTACAGAGGTTTAAATGTGATAATAAGAATAAAAGAAAATGAAGTGACATTGAGGGCGTCTTCTTTTATAACAGCTCTTGGTCTTGCCTGTTAAGCACCCTGTAAAATGACTTTTATACGTTTATGGATTGAAATGGTTCTGCTGAAATTTTAAGTGTTAACATTGTTCAAACTTCCATTACTAACACCTCTCACGTTGTTACGAAGCAGTTTTATATTTGACATTTTGATCATACTAACCTGGGACATTTCATACTAAAGTTCTCATTTCATGCCTTAGGAATCCCCTACTTATTTTGATTTTAGCTCCTTTCTATAGGAAGCCAACACACGATGTGCACATGTGATGCACTCTCTAAACTGATCGTCACAGGAGATATTTTGTAGAGATGGAGAAAGCTTAAATGTCTTGTTTGTCAGATTGGCTTGGGTAGAAAATAAGGATTTCCATGCCCCCCAACCTGGTTCCTTCCCTTTTAGATTTTCTTTATGGATTTACTTTAAAGCTGTTATTCTTCAAACGACAGTCCGTAAACTGCACTTTATTTTTTATAACAGCTTTATCAACATATAATTTACATGCTGTACGATTCATACATTTAAAGTATACAATTCAGTGGTGCGGTGTATTCATAGAGTTGTGCAACCATCACCACCGTCAATTTCATTACCGGAAGGAGAAAGCCTGCACCCCGTCATTTTCACCTCCCATTCCCCACTTCCTCTGTTCCCCAGCCCCTGCCAGTCACTAATCTGCTCTCTGTCTCTATGCATTTGTATATTTGGGACATTTCTCATTAATGGGCTCATCCAATATGTGGCTCTTTGTGACTGACTGGTCCTTTCACTTTGCATCTTGTTTTCAAGGTACTGCACCGTATTTTCCCAGTATCTTGCTTGTTTTTTCTTACAAATACATTTTTAAAAAATGAGTAACCATATGTACAAAAATATTTAAGTTATTTACGCATGCCATGTTGATGAGACTCATCTTTGTAGCCACAAGAGCAAGAAACAGTCTCATGTAGCCTAGGCATTCAAAATGTGTTTGTCGGGTGCATATATCTGTGTTTGATAAAGCCACTGCTCATTACGTGGTCCGTAAAATCTCCCTCAGTACAGCTGTAGGGACATGTGAAAGAAAGGCTGGCTCATTAATAGGATATGTCCAGAACTCTGCTTTAGAAATCATAATGTGGCCGTGATCGATTTCTCTGACGCGGGAAGCTGCTGCGGCTTCTTCGTCTATCTTCTTCCCTATGTGTGTTGAGAGCAGGGACCTCCTTCTGCTGTTTTGGGCCCTCCTTGGTTACCCAGACTGGCTGCCTCAGCACCTTCTTAAAATATTAGTGTTGCTGAGATAGGAGCTTTTGGTGGATGGATAAATTGGAATTTGTAAATATTTTGCTTAGTTTTTCCCGGAGTTTTGCGGAAGAGAATAAGGTGTTAGTTTGTTATAAGGTGGTCATTTATAAAGTTTAGGCCTGTTTAAACAAGGTTGACTTGGGTTGAAGGTAACTAGAGCCATGACGTTCATCTTGACGGACAAAGAGTTCTCACTCTTTTTTTTTTTTGAATTTTATAATTTTTTTTTAAGCATAAGCATTTTTTTTTTTTAAGTTTTGCTTTAAGTTCTGCAGTACATGTGCAGATCTTTCAGGATTGTTACATAGGTATACACTTGCCATGGCAGTTTGCTGCCTCCATCACCCCGTCACCTACATTAGGTATTTCTCCTAATGTTATCCCTCCCCAATCTCCCCACCCCCTGCTATCCCTCCCCTAGCCCCCCACCCACCAATAGACCCCAGTGTGTGATGTTTCCCTCCCTGTGTCCATGTGTTCTCATTGTTCAACACCCACTTATATGGGAGAATATGCAGTGTTTGGTTTTCTGTTCTTGTGTCAGTTTGCTGAGAATGATGGTTTCCAGATTCATCCATGTCCCTGCAAAGGATGTGAACTCATCCTTTTTTATGGCTGCATAGTATTCCATGGTGAATATGTGCCATATTTTCTTTATCTAGTCTATCCTTGATGGACATTTGAGTTGGTTCCCAGCCTTTGCTATTGTAAACAGTGCCGCGGTGAACATACATGTGCATGTATCTTTATACAGAACGATTTATAATCTCTTTGCGTATATACCCAGTAATGGGATCACCCAGGCTGGAGTGCATTGGTGTGATCTCTGTTCACTGCAACCTCCATCTCCTGGGTTCAAGTGATTCTGATGTCTCAGCCTCCCCATTAGCTGGGATTACAGGCATGTGCCACCACACCTGGCTAATTTTATGTATTTTTAGTAGAGATAGGGTTTCACCTTGTTGGCCAGGCTGGTCTTGAACTCCCGACCTGAAGTGATATGCCTGCCTCAGCCTCCCAAAATGCTGGGATTTCTGTTTAAAACTCTACCTTTTAAAAATAAGAATCAGGACAAAGAGGTATTAAAGAATGTGTCTCTTATTAGTTTATTATGGTAATGAGAAGGGTTTGAATTTGGGCACAGCTGGGTTTTTCTTTCCCTTTCCCGCTCCTGCTCCTCATTTCTAATTCCTCTGTAAAATGATCGCCCTCCAGTTTGATGGGAACTGCCGGTGGAATCCTGTCTGGTGTTCTCATTGTTACTAAATCCAGTCAAATCTTGGCTGTGAGACAGGTGCTAAGTCTACTGGATAGAACAGGAGTGTCGGCTTTCATTTTCATTTCAAGACTGTCCCCCATGGTCAGAGGATGGAAAGTCTGCCTAAATTATAAGCTAGCTAATTGCTTCTTCAGTTGAAGACATAAATGAGGTTTAAAGTAAAATGTATATCTCTAAGGGCTAAGTAGCCAACACACAATAGGCAATTGAGATAGCAAAAACTAATTTAGAAAAGGTTGTTTTGTTCTTTGTTCTTTTTTCTTACCTCCCTGCCTTACTTCCCACCTTCTTCCTCCTCTCTTTCCTCTCCCCCTTCTCCTTTCCTTCCTTCCTCCTTCCATTCCCTCTTTCCTCTTTTTTCCCCCTTTTATTTAACCATTATAAATATGATGGGGTTGTGTCTGTGAGCTTTTGCTAATAATTAAATAAATTATTTATACATTTAACACAATCTTGAATTACTAGGTGATCATCTTAGGCACTCAAAAGTGTAAGAGCCCTTGAAAGCCATCTCCAAGCAAAGATATTCCATAGCACGTCTTACAATCTAAATATTGCTTTTAGTGTAATCGAAGCAGCAAGAGTAGTCACAGCAGTTGATGGACTATTTTTCAAATTGATTTCAAAAATGTATTTAAGGGGATGATCTTCTAGTCTAGATTACCTATTGATTTTTAATATGAAAAGCTCATTATGTAAGCAGTAACCGCATATAAAAACCTAGCAAACCTTTGCATAAATCCTTTAATTGAATTTCCAGAGCCTGTGGTTCTACTTTTTTTTTTAATTAAATCTATTTCTTTTTTTAAGTGTTACTGTGTAATTTGCATGCTGTGAAGAGGCCCTGTCCCAGATAAAGTGCCATTGATCCTTATTAAACCTCACCTCTGGGCTTGCTTAAAACTAACTGGAAAAATTAAAGCGTTCATGCCGCAATGCACTTATAGCTTGTGTGATAGGATTATGGAAAAAATAATAAAACTAATTTCCAGGAGAGAATTTGTAATGTGAGATTTTATTTTTTTTTCAATTTGATAATTAATAGTGAAATCATATCATATATATAAATCACATTTTAGCCTATAAACTGAAATGGCAATTAGGAAAGATAATATATACTTGCTGTAAAACCATGTTACGTGAGGATAATCTTTTGGCACTTTAATTTTTTAATTGTAGAAGGAGAGATTATGAATTCAAGTCAAACACATTAAATGGCGGGTTTCATCTGAAAAATCTGATTCTTTTACTATGCACTATATTAATGGATTTATAATAGTAGTGTGAGGAGGTATAAAAGATATGGAAAAAGATATTCTGGTTATGTTCGTGTTAAAATGTCTGTATTAGAATTACCAAGGGAAAGAAAAATATGAAAACTGCAATAGGTTTTTCTATTTTTTAATACCTAACATTTGTTATTTTAAAAGCAATAAAATCCCCTAAAGAAATATTCATAATCAATAAGAACACAAAATATGGAATATATTAACTGAGTTATAAAAACGTTTGTAGTGTAGCACAAAATGAAAAACACAGCAAGTTATGTACGGTTTAAAGTGTAATCAATTTTGAGGTTGTATACAAGGATATAAATGATAAATACTAGTAGTAGCATTTTTAGTAAAGGCTGTTACAAAATACCGTATTTATGGCCTATTCCATTCTTTTTATAGCTCATTAATGTAGAAAACAAACACGGTGTATCCATCTTCTCAGACAGTTTAAAATTCCCTTAAATGATATTTTAAAATGTAAATACAGAGCTCATTTGATCTGGTTCTTCCTTAAGCTGATGTTAGCGTGAATGGCTGTATATACCACACGGGGTTCCTTTTCAGACTCTGGAAAGAAAAAGTGATGATAAGGACGTATTGCCCTCCCTTCCACAGAACAGGGCCAGATCTAACTCTCTTACACATGGCTTGGCAGGTGCCTCTCCTCTCTCAAAACCCCATGCCTACCCTGCTGTCTCACCCCCACCCCAGGGAGAGCCCTCCCGACTTTGGAAGCTGCATTAATTCTTCCGGGCCACAAGGGGGCTGTTGAGTTACTGGTTCACTGCACTGGCTGGCAGGAGAGAGTTGTAATGCAGGTTCCGAAGGTGCTTAATTTCCTGTGTTCCTTATGAATATGCATATAGTATGTGCTCAGCAGTCTAGCAGTTCAAATAGACAGCTGGTTCTGGTGGTGAGCATTTAAAATTTTTATTTATTTATTTATTTCTCTCCCCCATTTTTGGACAAGCCCTTTCTGAGTAAGCGGAATCTGTAATGTAATTTCATTAACTGATTTCCAGTATTTAATTCGGTTTTGATATTTCCATCATGGACCCTTTTCTCCTTTCATTTTGTCATTCTGTAGAAGTCGATAGTCTCTATTACAATCAACAGGGCATATTGCCATGGGTCTAGGAATCACCAACTTAGATATTCAGCCTTCCTAAAATGTAAGTAAGTCAGATTTAGCAACACTCTGTTTTCCTTAATGTAGGAGTATTTGAATAATGAAAAAAAAAAAAAATCTTTGAAAGCAGAGTAAGGTGTTTTATTTTGTTTCTCTCTGTTTGGAGTAACGTATTCTCCATGACTGCATAACTTCATCTGTCCGTCCGTCCATCCATCCATCCATCCATCCATCCATCCGTCCGTCCGTCCGTCCGTCCGTCCGTCCATCCATCCATCCATCCATCCATCCATCCATCTATCCATCTATCCATCCATCCATCCATCCATCCATCCATCCATCCATCCATCCATCCATCTATCCATCCATCCATCCATCCATCCATCCATCTATCCATCCATCCATCCATCTATACATCCATCCATCCATCCATCCATCCATCCATCCATCCATCCATCTATCCATCCATCCATCCATCCATCCATCCATCCATCCATCTATCCATCCATCCATCCATCCATCCATCCATCCATCCATCCAT
The DNA here is from genome assembly GCA_031835075.1 of Saguinus oedipus. Taxonomy (NCBI): domain Eukaryota; kingdom Metazoa; phylum Chordata; class Mammalia; order Primates; family Cebidae; genus Saguinus; species Saguinus oedipus. The sequence goes on from CM063189.1 coordinate 37,395,647, forward strand.
CCATCCATCTATCCATCTATACATCCATCCATCCATCCATCCATCCATCCATCCATCCATCCATCCATCCATCTATCCATCCATCCATCCATCCATCCATCCATCCATCCATCTATCCATCCATCCATCCATCCATCCATCCATCCATCCATCCATCCATCTATCCATCCATCCATCCATCCATCCATCCATCCATCTATACATCCAATATGTGTGGAATACCTACTATGTGTCTGGCCCCACTTCAGACAGTAAGGATATGGATATAAATTTGTGTCAGTCAGGCCTTCCAGGATCTCATTATCTGAAGAGAAAGACAAAAACATACAGAAATCATTTTTGATATAAGCAAAGACCTAACTCAGGTTAGGTCTGGGAGGAGATTGGGTTTAGAGAAGGCTTTCCCTGTAATGTTTAATTAAAGCTTTTGTATTTATAGCTATAGTTTATTTGGACTTTATGATTTACCAAGTATTATTATGTGTTGCAATTATGATGGTGAATACTATGAGGATTATAGTTTTAGAATGAAGTTTCTTTCTGGCATGATGGTATAAAATAAGATACTTCTACAGTGAAAATTGAGATGAGACACATCCTATTTCCTAGAATGGACTGTCCCTGGTCTGGTTGTCTCCAAGGAGGACACTGTCTTAGGAACGATTGACATGGAGGTTCATCTGAAGAATGTGGGCAGCCATCTACAAATGGGGAGCAAAGGCCACAACACCAAATAAAGTGATTGCCTCTGATCTGGGAGTCTCGACACTGGTCAAAGGCAGGATTCACAGAGTTTCCCAAGATAAGATGCAAGACCCCAACTAGAAATGAAAGCCAGGCTGTGGTTGGCACCAAGTGGAGGCCTCCAGTAATGCTGACCCAGCGGGACTGCGCTGTTCCCTTTTCCCTCCTGGGACAGGAAAGCGAATGACAATGACAATGGAGAACTAAGAGGCAAGAGAACGGGAATCTAAAGGTGACGATTCCATGGTTTACAGCCCAGAAACTCAGGCTAGCTTGATCTCATTGAAGCAGTCATAGCTTCTTTAAGGCAGCGAGGTGGATTACAGAATTGCACTGGGTCCTATGGACTGTCCGAAATAGGGAAGCTTCTGGAGTCTCACTGTCCAATATGGTAGCTACTAGCCGCATGTGACTATTAAAATATTTGTTAATTAAAATTTCAAGTCCAGTTGCTCTGAAGTACCAGCCACATTTCAAATCCTCAGAAACGAGATGTGGTTAGTGGCTACGATATTGGGTAGCGCTGAGCTACCATATCCTTTCTACCATAGCAGAACGCTCTACTGGATAACTCTGCTTTAAAGCATTAGTCCCCAAAGTGTCAAGGATGAGCCATTAGGATTCTCAGAGGAAACATTACAACTTCTGTTTATCCATCAAACTCTTTCATTTATTATTAAATATCTCACCATGCTTATTGGGTGGCAGGTACTGTTTTAAGTGTTTTGTATATATTTACAGCTATTATCCTTTAAAAATTCTTCGAAATAGGGCTGTTATTGTCCGTATGTCACAGATAAGGAAAGAGATGCACTAAGAAGAGAGGGGTAGCAGAGTAGGCATTCTAGCTCAGTAGTCCAGGGTCAGGGTTCCGTACTTTAAATGGACACATATTTGCTCTCAATTTTAAAAATGTTATGTTTTACAAATAATACACAGATGCATTGACACAGGTACCATCTCCAGTTTTCTGATGGTCAGGAATTGTGTGCGATGTGCAGTGTATTCTAAAGTCAGGCTGGCCATTTCTGCAGGGAGAGGGACCATGGTGGGACCTTTGCTCCTTGTGACTTCAGCTTGGACAGTGTAGCTCTGCATGTGTGCTTAGTTGGATGGATTGAGACATCAGATTGTGTGGTCTGAACTAAAGCAACCATTGCAAAATGAAGAAGAGATGTAGAAACATTTGGATATAGTTCTTAGAATAGCAAATAGCAGGAAAGGAGCAGCGTTGGTACTTGAACTCCTCCTGATAAGAGCCCTTCATCTTGTGCAAAGTAAACACAATGATGGTTTGATCAGAAGTGGTCAGTCGGAAAACCAGAATCTAAATTAGTGAAGAGATATGTGAAATGACATGCATTATTTTTAAAGAAGAACGTTACTCTAACCTATACCGTTCCTGGAGGTAGGAGCTAATAGCATGATTCAGGTTTATAATTTGTAAACAAGTAGACGTCTGTTGAGGTATATGCCCTTAATTTTTGCAACTGATGAAAGCATACTTACATCAACTCACGAGAGTTCAAAGCAGCCTCGAGCCTCTTGGATTTTAAAAAGTCTCTTGGCCTCTGCCTCTCTTGGTTTTCACTGCTCATTTGAGATACACTCTATTTATCCTCTGCCTCCGAGAGGGTTAGTCTTTCAGTAGAGTTGAAAAATCTTGAAATAAAAGGTTTTGTAAATGGGAAAGAAGCTCATTGACAGAAACAGTCGTGGCATAGACACTGAACTTTTGATGGGAACTTTGCTGGGTATTCCTTTATCATTTGCCCTGGGGGAGCCATCCCTAGCCTCCCTCCACCCCTTAATTTAAGGTACTTAAAATCTTCAAGTACATCTTGATATCAGTACACAGTACACTGAGCTTAGTTGATGGAATTCTGAAAAAAAAAAAAAATTCAAAGATAGAATGTTTTCCCAACATTTTGCCCATATTTGCCAGAACTTTTTCAAGAATGCTATGACTTTGGCTCAGGACAGGGGAAGAGTGTGTGTGTGTGTGTGTGTGTGTGTGTGTATGTGTGTGCGTGCACGTGTGCGCGCACACGCGCACTGTGGAGGCGATAAGACAGTTGTGTTTGTGAAAACGGTGAAGACATAACACGTATCTATGAAGCTTTTCTATAAATCTTCTTGGGGCTGGAGCTTTAAAATAAAATATATAACTTTTGTGCAGAGAGAGAACCTTTCCTTACCCAAAGATTTTGTAACTTTTTCTTACCCTTGACTAAGGCTGAACCACCCAGCTATCTGCATTTCTGATATGTTTTGCTTTCATACACTTTTCTAGGACTTAATCAATCTGTTTCTGAAGAATGACTTAGAATGTGCTTGTTACTCTCCCACCTATTGTGATAAATAGAAGGAATAGGTGGATATTATACATTTATTTAGATGGGATGGTGGATCAGATGGCTTCATGCCTTTTTACATCACAATTCCATGACCGTCATTAGCGATGCAGAGGTTGAAGGAGGTCACTTGTTTTTTTCCCCAATGTCAAGTAACTCCATAATTTTATTATTATTATTTGAGATGGATTCTTGCTCTGTTGCCCAGGCTGAAGTACAGTGGTGTGATCTCAGCTCACTGCAATCTCTGTTGATTCACCTGCCTCAGCCTCCCAAGTAGCTGGGACTACAAGCATATGCTACTACACCTGGCTAATTTTTGTATTTTTAGTAGAGATGGGATTTCACCATGTTGGCCTTGCTGGTCTCGAACTCCTGACTTCAGGTGATCTGCCCCTCTTTGGCCTCCCAAAGTGCTGGGATTCCAGGCGTGAGCCACCGCACCCAGCCAAATAACTCCATAATTTTGAAAAAAATGACCAACATTTACTGAGTACGTACTAGGCTCTGTGCTAAGTGCTTTCCATGTAATTTCTAATTTCCCGACCATTCTGTGAAGTGGCTACTCTGATTTTCCTCATTTTCCAGGCAGAGAAACTGAGGCTTAGAGAGTTGAAGTAAATAACTGGGTGTTACAGCCGGTAAGTGGCAGAGCACTTACTGGCACCAAGACTGTTTCTCAGGACCTTGTTGTACAGGAGTCAATGATGCGACACAGAACGTATGTTTCATTTTTCTTGGGAAGGATCCATCTCACTCATCTGCCTCCCTGTGTCTAGCAGGAGTGCCAGGCGGTACAATCTGTTAAAAGAAAGACATGGAAAAGAAACAGTCATTCCTATCTGTTCCTGAAAGTGGGGATCAAGATTTTGGGGCACTGAGGTTTATGCATTTTGGGGGCCCACTTTACGTAAGGGAGTCAAACATTTAGTGTGGAGTATTGGAAGGGGCTCCCTAGACATGAAGGACCTCTTCAGCTCACCTTTGGCTGGCTTCAAAGTTATGCCAAATTTTGCAAAGCCAAGTTAGAGATGCCTCTCAATATTCATGAGCATGTTTGACTCCTTTTCTTCCATTTTTTTCTTAAATGCACCCAAATGTGAAGGATACTTTTACCTCTGATTTGATGTTGAAGGTCATTTGAAAAATACTCCAGCTTTATTCTTTGAAATGGATTGACTCTCAAGAAAGTTGCATGTCACCTTCCTTGAGAGGGACAGGTCTCAGGGAGGTGTGCCCCAGCTTTCAGCAAAGTCCCCCATCTGCAGAAGCATTGGCTGACATGGAAGAATTTTTTTTTAATGCTTTCTTTTTTGCCGGCATCTGGGCAGATTTTTTTTTTTTTTTTTTTTTTTTTTTTGTAGTTTCTTAATGGTCTTTAGCAAAGGAAGTAAGTGACACTGATCAGTGAAGGCAGACAGTAAGATTTATAATGTATTTGTGCTAGCTGATTGCCAACAGAACCGGCCTTTCCCAGCGGCGCTGTACGCAGACTTGGAAAATCAATAGGGATTAACCTTTGACCCCCTTCACATACTTATCCTGTGGGCTGCATCGCTTACCAATATTTCATCTGTTTCACTTAGCTGCTGTTACTTACTCAATAATGTGTAGCCAATCTCGCGAGATGCTAATTTTTTCAAATGCAGCATCACTTGAAGCTGTGATAAAATATCACACCTTTGGAAGTTAAGGCTCTTCTGGTTTATTTATTAAACTCACATTAATTAGCCTTAATTTTTTAAAAAAGAGAAGGGACAGCATCACGACTCAAGCATTTGGTTTGCTCACAGAGACCTCTTGTGATCGACAGTTGGGTTTGGGGGCAGGTTTTGTGGCTGTCACAGAACAGGTAGCTCCTAGTGTGTCTGTTGGAAGATGGAACCTTTTCAGGAAAATTGCTAATCATATATATATATCTGTGTGTGTGTGTGTGTGTGTGTGTGTGTGTGTGTGTGTGTGTGTGTGTGTTTAGTAAAGATGGGTTTTTGCCATGTTGGCCAGCCTGGTCTCGAACTCCCGACCTTAGGTGATTCACCTGCCTCAGCCTCCTGAAGTGCTGGGATTTACAGGCATGAGCCAGCATGCCTGCCTGACTAATCTTACTTTTTGTACATACTTTTTATTTTCTGTTAAAGGCTCATTTACAGATAAAAAAGCTCCCTTGCAGTGAAATGAACCCGATATATCAATTTTGAAGGAATCAAAGTTAACTTGAATACATGGTCTTTTTGCACATGTATGTAGTGGTTTGTATTAACATATGAATTTGAGCTGCTACTGCCTAGGCTGGAACAGGAATAAAATTTGCAGTGAAACACTTTTGTACCTTTCTCTTTAAGCTTCGGCACATATTAAAGTCCTATACATTTGTCTTAAAAGTTGAAATTGTTGTAGAACATTTTCATGTTAAACCCTTTTGGTCACAGATTTTTTTTTTCCAACTATACCTATTCCCCAGAGTTTACTTACAGTTTGCTATTGATCTGGCAGCTGGTATTTGAATTGGTCGATATACTCTGTAACTTGTTTAAGATACTGTACCTGAGCTATTAGTTTAAATAATGTATTCATAAATTGATTAATCATTACAGTAAGACTTATTAGCTGCATTTATATCTTCGTGTTATCCACAATTGACTTGCAGTCTAATAATCATGCACACTTAAGCAGAACTTGGGTTTTACATTACAATTTAATAATTATCAAGCCAGAGAACAACAGTGTTAATGTGTGGAAGTTGGATGCATGTAGGGCTTTAAAGGTAGGACTCTCTAACCAGGTTGCTCATTTTACTTTTTCTAGATAAAATAGATAATCCTCCCTTCCCAAATGAAATACAGGAAGGGGACCAAATTATGTCAGCCTCAAAGAAGTGATTGAGTTTGTGGGAGCTGTCCCGAAGTCCAGGTTCTGGAAGGTGGCTGGGGCACGGGAAAGAGAATGTGAGGTGACACTGAGTTTGTCTCCATGTCTGTCAAACTTGCATCAAGACTGGGAGGATGTCCTCGCGCTGGTTTTCCAGAGTGTTTCTGTACTAAGTAGCCTGTGTACCTGGTAAGACACTCACGCTCTGCTCTGCCTGCCCTTCCCTGAGCTGACAAACGCTGTACGGATGAGATTTCCGTGGAACCAAGAATGCCCAAGAAACTCATTTGGATAAACACTGGAAGTCCTTCCAACAGGGATTTCCAGCCAGAAAGGAAATAGTTCATCTGACTATAGGGTTTAGGCTTACATGTACTTTAAAAAATATCAATAAACTTTCTTTTTACGGCAATTTTAAGTTCACAGCAAAACTGAGTGGAAGGTATAGAGTTTCATATGCTCCCTGTCCTCACCTGTGCACAGCCTCCTCCAGCCACGAATGTTTAATCAAACTGCATGTTCATTAAAGACAGTCTTTTGGATGGTCAGTATTCAATATGGCTCTGCACTGGGCACCTTCTGACTCCCTAAGGAGCCCTGTTTCAGGTTTCTTTTGGGGATGAAGATATTTCAGACTCTTTCCCCCCTCAACCTCCATAGGCACTGAACCCTCTTTCCTGCTCCCGTTTGGTTGGAAAATTACTTTGCCTTGCTAAGTGATTTTTCTACTGCCTCAATCCCCCTTTCAAACATTATTCCACAGCCTGCTGTATTAATATATACTGTGTTCTTTCGGTAATGGGGAGGGGAGCCTGTCTCGCAGCACGCGTTTGTTCAGCTCTGTGTTGAAAGAGCGCTGCCCGCCGCGTGAAGGACATCTGCTCACAAGTGAGCAATTGTGCTTCTGATTCGGGGCAGCACCTTTGCCGGGATGCGGCTCCAGATGAAAGAACAGATTGCCACGAAGCCACTTTTCCAAGGATCCCTCTTCCCAGCATGGGGCTTCATACGTTATTGAGAGCAAACCTACTTGTCACCGCCACTTCTTGATGTACTTCTTTTGCCAGCCTTATTCAGAATGTCAGCGTGGGTCACTTTTCAACAAAGGCATAAAGGGCCAGCCAGGAAGCTTCCATGATACATTATTGATAGTGTTTAATTATTATTGTACAGATTTATTAAATGACTCGGTTACCCAGGAGCCCATGTGGTTGCTGAAAAGAGTTTGCTAAACTTTGAATAGCAGACGTTTTGTCTGAAAACAAAATTGCTTTGTGAGTGCTGTCACCATATTCCTGGTGTCTGTGTGAGGGGCTGTGTGGTGGTATGCTGGTAAGTGTTGAACAACTTGCTCCCTTGGTGGAAGCTAGGGGAAACAAACCTTGTTTTGTAGTGTTTGCTGATTACTGTGGTGTAAATACTCACACCATGGCTGATTTCAAGTTGCCAACATGAGCAGCCTGGAACTTGGAGGTGGAAAGAGATGTGTAGTGCCGTACCATTTTATAGATGTATGTTATTTGCACTATACCAACTAACAGATGTAGATCACTTCATGAGCATGGGAAATAGTCATGTCTACTAAGATTATTCAGAAGTACTGAGCTTTGAGTATTTTCTACCTTTTTAATTTAGCTTATTGAATCATACATTTATATAATTTAATACTTAATAATGGGTGTGCCCAACAACCAGCTGATAAACTTTCTGGAAATTCAGCAGCGTACTCTGAATTTCCAGTCGGACTCAGTTGTAGCACACTTACCCAGGTGTGTTTAATTGACTGCCTGTTTTAAATTGCACCTTGGGTTCCGGTGAAGTTCATGATCTATTCTGAATGCAGGCTCATTCCTACCAGGGCATCCCTACACAGTTTTCTACTGGGGTGTGATGAGCTGCTTGGCATCCTGCTAAGTGTCCTCAACAGCAAGCAGACACATGTACCCTGCTTGGTACATCCCAGACGCCTCTGTTGTAGTGATGTTAAGGACAACAGTATTTTGCCAGAAGCTACAACGAGACGATTCTGTAACAACAGCATGGTGACACCAGACTGTGTTTTGCAATTTTCTTTAATATTTATGCTGGATAAATAATTTATCTCTTTTTTTCAGGTTTTTTTCTTTGCTTTTTTTTTTTTTTTTCTTCTTGAGCATGTTGCTATAGACAGGTGCTATATTTCCCTGAATGACTACAGCAGAGATTTGGTTATTTTCCTCCCAGAAAAGGCAGATGTGTCAGCAGAGTTGAACTTCTGGGGATTATTTCCCCAATTCCATTTCCCATCTACTAATACAAACTGATGAGATTTATTAAGGAGAGCCCACAGGTTTGAAGGGAATCTCTTATTAATGTTCCATCTTTACATGGCGCTGAAACATCAGGACCATTTTACACTCAGGTTTTTTGGAAGAGGCGTGGCTCTCCTGTTATCTGTTTGAGACTTACTGCAGATGCTCCCTCTAGTTCAGCGTGTTCAGGCTTCATGCTGTTGTATTGGAAACAGGATCATTTGTGTTGGAGGTCTGTCCTGTATAGATGGTCGGTGACATCCGTGGCCTCTAGCCATTAGATACCCTCTCTCCGAGTAGGATCATTAAAAAGGAGTCTTCAGACATTGGCCAATGCCTTCTGGGGGACACAGTGGCCCCTGGTGGAAAACTCATGTTCCAGAGCTCCATTCTTAGTTACCTAATGCAGCATTGATTTTAGCCGTCCTTTTCTCTGGCTTCCAGGAACCACCAATCCCCTAACACTAGAATTGGGCATAAGGCAACGTTATGCTACCAAATCAACGTCTGCCTGGGGATCCCGGGCCACAGAAAGAAAAGCAGTATTTCTACCCTAGAATCGCTATCCCACATTCCCCAGTCTTCAAAAGAGGTACAGGAGTCCTCAGAAATGGGGTCTCTAGAGGTAGTGGAACCGGGACCCCTTCCCTCTCAGGCTGTTACTCATGGTGGCTGCAGTCTAGTTTCTGAGCTGTGGAGCAGAGAGACATCTCACTGGAAACTGGAGAATGTACATTTTGGAGGACTGGAAAGGTTCCTACTACCTTTGACTGGGGATGGAGGGGATATGGAAGATGGGTCTTTATTTAGAGGAAGCTCTTTATCCCAGTACCCTGGAAATTGGCATAGTCTTAGCAGCTAGTCCAGATGTGAAATTCAGAATTCCTGTCTTAGCAGTGAAATAGGTTTGGTGTAGCTTAAGTCTAGGTGGCTGAGTTCATTTTCTAGTTGAGGTAAAGGGTACCTCGTGGGATTGGATCGTGTAAAACGTACACAGTGGTATACCTGAACCCTGTTTTTGGGACCCAGGAAAGCTGAGATTGGCTTTTTCTAAGAGTTCCTCGGCAAGAAAGAGGCTTACTGATTTTTCAGCTGGATCGACCATTGTGGCATCTGCATATGAGCAGACTCATTTCTTCTTGGCGCTGCCTTGAGGCTGAGTCCTCAGGTAACTGACCTTAGAGCCTTTGGAGCTGCTTCGGATGTACAGTGTCAGTGCTGTGAGCTTATCAGGTGTCGTCGGAGACAGTGGCTGTAGGGGAAGGAGGTAGGCTTTGAGTCAGGCAGACCTGGAATTTTTTCCATGGGCCATTAGGAACTGTGTGACACTGGGGCGGCTAACTTCACCTCTCTGAGTCTTGTTTTCTTGCCTGTCGAATGGGTATAATGGTATCTTTGTGGCAGAGCAGTAGGATGATCGAGTGAAATAACGTGCCCAAAGCCGCCTCCTGGGAATAGGCTTTCAGTGGGCCTCATCTGTTGTCACTGTTCTGTTTGTCTTTCTGCCATTTGGGACATGGTCTCTGATAATGGCACTAGGCTGCCTTGTCCCCTCCTGCCTGTAGGGCATAGAACTGCCCAGTCTCTGCAGGGTGTCTAAATCCTGCACTGGGCAGGCCCTTTCAGCCCCACTTCAGGAGATCAATAGTTATCTGCTTACCTTTCTGGCCGAGATGAGATTTTATGCTTGTTACTAGCAGATCAATAGTGAAAGCAGGTTCTGTTAAGTTTTTCATAGGAGTCATTAATCTTTCTCAGCCTCAGTTTCCCTATCTGTGAAGTGAGTCTAAGTAGCGTGATAATGTAGAGTTAGGTCAAGTGAGGTTGGCAGCCAGACACCCACCACCAGCTGTAGCATAAGAACAGAGGTTGTCTCCAGACCCCCAGGTCAGCCGAGGTCACTCAGCTTGGAATGATGAACTGCCACATTGAGGATTCTTTTCCTCTCTTTACTTGGCCCAATATTCAAGTGGAAGCTCTCACTCCGTGAACCTGCTAACACACATTTCAGTATCCCCAAAACGTCTTTCAGGAGAAAACAGCGGGGACATTGGTGAGCTCTTTTTCTTCTAACCACTTCGCCAGTGAGGCTTAAGTTTTCCTTCTTCTTTAGCGGCTTTCAAATATGTATGTCACACGAAATTTTACATGTTTGAGCATTTAAACTGAATTTGGAAGGGCTTATATTTCCAGAACATTCTAGCTCTGTTTCTTTGTGACCTAATAGTCTTGCTCTCCAGGGTGAAAGAACAGCATACAAATGACCGTAGAGGAAGCACCTGAGCTGGGACTTAGCATGATGGCAAGATACCGTTCTGGGTTCATTGGGGGGTTTCAAAGGGAGTTTGGAAACCCTCCTAACATGTCTTCTGAAATCTGGGACCACAGTTCTGGCTGGAACACTTGTCACTAAAGCTGCTGATAACCAAAGGGTGTATCACTGGTATGGGTAACAGTTGTGGGAGGAGGGGGTGGGCTGACAGATAGCCGGGTGATTTTAATGTTTATATTCCACTGGGGTAAGCTCTAACAAAGACCCATCATTTCCCAGATAACCAATTCTTTTAAAAGAACATCTGTTGAAACTGGCAATTTACATTCTTCTTAAAATACGGAGCGACATAATTAACCCTCTGGGGAGACTAATATTAGTTTATTAGAGACAATTTCTCGTTCTGTTTATTTTTAACACTAAATGATTTGTTCAGATGGGGGAAAATTTTTTTTTTTGGTTGTGGTGGTGGTGGCTTTTATTTGGGGTTGACCTTTCCTTATCAAGGACATACAAGGTAAATAGCCACGTGATAATATATGGTCCCGTGATCATCAACCATGTACCAATGGAAGCATGTTGGAAGTGCGCAGTATTGTTTAACACATGAATAACTCCGCACATAGTAACTTTCAGGTACCGTGAGTGTATTTTAAAGGGACCTCATCTGTTATTAATGTATGCGTGCATATGTTTATGTGGTTACCTTTGTCTTCGTGGCCTCGGACTCCTTTAGTGCTCATAATTGGTGAAACTCTCGTGATCACTGCTGTAGCTCCCGCAAATCTGTTTACACTCTTCACAACGAGGTAATTGACACTCGTTGTTTTCAATGCTGGGCTAGTTTCAGACTTCTGGCTTGTGAGACGAAGAGAAGGAAGACAGGGCATTTTGACATGGTGCAACCATGTGAAGCAAACAATCCTCTCATTGCTCAGGCATCCTCTTTGAACCGGAAGACACACACTTGAATGTTGAACCATTTGGCCCTTGGTTCTCTGTCCCGCAGCAAACTGTGTTAACTCCTGTTTTCTACACGGTGGACTTCAACTACCTTTACCAAGTATCCCTCAAAGTAAACGTGGCTTTTCTTCCCCAGACGCAGGAGTCAGTTACTCAGTCTAGGAAATGGCTCTGAGAACCTCACTCCATCACCGTTTGCTCTACTGCAAAACAGAACTCATTAGCAGGAGATCATAAAATAAAACTAGCGATGAGCTCATACCAAAGAGGCATCATGGGCGACGCGGCTTGGCTCACCGGCCCCTGAGCTGGCCCCAGGTGACCGCTCCAGCCTTCTTTCCTTCCACCTCTTCCTCTTGGCCAACTTCACACTTCAGCCAAACTGAACTGAGTGCACCAGGCTGAGTCATCTGCGCCAGCTGTGCCCTCTCGCCGAGGCTGCCTGCCCTGCCCGTGCTTACTTGTCTGTTGGCAAATGGTTCTCCATCCTTCAAAATCCAGCTCTTGGCATCGTGTCTTCCACAAAGCCTTCCCAGACCTTTACTCACCTAAGCCATTAATCACCTTCTCTCTCAGTCTGCTCGGACACCACAAGGGCTTCTGTATCGTGACTGTGTGGTTACAAGGTCATCTTTCCCTCTGGATGACACGCCCCTTGGGGAAAGGACCAATGTATTTAACCCTGGTGTGGCAACCTAATAGGTGCTCAGTTAACAGTTTCTGAATTTCTCTCCCTTCCCTGAAGCTGATGTATATTTAAGCTCCAGTGGTGCTCGGTATGTTGTTTTCTTTGTTGTTTTTTTCTGAGACAGGGTTTTGCTCTGTTGCCCAGGCTGGAGTGCAGTGGCACAGTCTCTGCTCACTGCAGCCTCCGCCTCCCAGGCTCAAGTGATCCTCCCACCTCGGCCTCCTGAGTAGCTGGGACTATGGGTGTGCACTGCCCCACATAGCTATGATGTCTCGTTTTCAGTGCGGTATATAAGAGGGCGTGTTGCGTACCGGTGGGAGTGATCACAGAATCCCATCAAAATGGGAATCACTGACTCACAACTGGAGTTTGTTTACAAGCTGGGAGAAGAGAGCTGAATTTGAAACCCCAGGAGAAAATGTGAGCATGTAAAGCCATTTTGAATTCCTGTCATTTGTGGAGGAGGGGAGCTGCAGGTGCCGCTGTGGCCCATGAGTCCTCCTCCACAAACACCATTCTCTTGCCTTCCGCTCCTCTCTTCATTACCCTCATCAGGATTCTGCAGCCCAGGGTGCTGCTTGTTGATGGACGTCTCACCTGGCTTTCTCCCTGGTCCTGATGGGTTTTAAGCATGGCGGGTGACACTTGCCATTCTCAGTGTACAGAGGGGGTGGGGAGTGTGGGGCTGTGCTTCGGCGTTGGTCTCTCCGTTTTTGAAACTTGGTATTCTCAGATTCGTCAGCTGGTTTCACATGACAAGTAAATGAGCAGCCTGGAAGACGGTGGCATTTCCACACACAGGGAAGACAACGGTTCCGTCAGGTGATAGGGTGTGGACAGCTTACGGAGGATGGAAGTGAAGGCTGAGCTACAAGCCAGTAGAGGTTGGACAATACACTCATTCCGAAGAGGGTGTGTGTGTGTGTGTATGTGTGTGTGTTCAAACTGTCATTTTTTTCTTCTATCTGCTAGCAAAGTGGGTAAGTTGACTCATGACACGGTCCACTGGGAGGACCACCTCTGTGACTCTGGCAATTGAGCCTCCCTTCTCATCTGTGGATAAAACCGACCTCCCAGTGTGATGGAGTCAAACGTACTCAACGTCCAGTCCACACTGGAGTGTTTGCATATGACGCCCAGAACACTCACTCGTCTACATCTCGGACCATGGCAGTGAGCAGGAGACAGTCTCTGACCCTGGGGACGAAACCCAGGACCTGCCAGTAGGAGATACGCACAGAATCACTGTTTCCCTTCCTTTTTCAAAGAAGACTGAATTTATATTGAAACTTTCTTTATATATTGGCTTAGAGATATTGGCTTGTGGTGCTTATGTGCGCTGCATAATTTTCAGGACTTACAGAGTTATAATTCAGAGAGTAATTGGTTCTGAGAGAATATGCATAATCACATCAAGGTGTTTTTTTTTTTTTTTTTTTTTTTTTTTTTTTGTAGCCTTTTGACAAATTACCGGGGGCCTCATGCCTGCTGGGCCAAATGCCCTGATCCTGGGGATGGCGAGTGCTCAGTGTGCCTGCGTCCACTTCCCGGAGTCCTTTATTCATGACAGACATCACTAATCAAGCAGAATCATGCTTCCCACACTACTCCAAGTAGTCATTACTAATCATCTCTAGTCAGTGGGAGATATTCTTTACCATCCCAGTAAAGTGACATTTTGATGAAAGCAGCATGGGTCCTCCTGCAGAGAACAGACTAGCCCCCTGTACAGCACATGCCTTAGTGAATTTTATGTCTGGTGACTTGCTGCGGTTGGAGAGTGGCCTTCTTCCTGGGAGAAGGCTGGGAAAACTTCAAGGCAGTTACCTAGTGGAATACCATATGTTTCCTCCTTCCATTGTTTGCCTGGACCTGACACTCACTCTTTAACCATAAGCCAAAGCCACATACAAAAATGTCCTATGTTAAGAATCTTTATGTAGGACAGGTGGCTAGCATTATCTGGGTTCTCCAGAAGCTTTCCTGGAAAGAAAGAATATACTGCAAGATCAACAGGCTTGCCCAGTTTATTTCGGCATGGCTTATTTACGCACACAAAGTTTTGGGAACATATTTGTCACATCAAGCTAGGTTTACTTGTGTGAATAACATGTTTGTTTTTTATTTTCCTTAACAGCACAGAAAAGCAATTACATTTGGTCCTTCTAGATCCCTACAATGTCAACTGAGTTGTTTATAAAATACCTTCGGGGTGTTTAAGGAGAATTATTCTTTTTACAAGTTCTGGTTAATGGCACAGCCAAAATGAAAACAATAATAAATGGGCTAGTATGTATATAGTACTTGCCATGCACTTCTATGTATATAAGCATATAACCCACAGCACTCCTTCCGAATGCTTTACATAAATGGAACCCTCCCAACAATCTTGTCCCCATTTTAGAGATGAGAAAACTGAGGCAGATAGATGAGATGTAATCAGGCCAAGAGCATATAGCTGGAATTGTTGCGTGAACCTGTAGAGTCCATGTTCTTCTTACCCACTGCATGAGGTGTGTTCATCCTGAATTTTCTTTCCGTTTGGATAGATTGATAGTAACACTTCCCTACCAGGTAGAGCAGGGATTCCAGATATTTTATGATGATGGGAAAGTGTATTCGTCCATTCTCACACTGCTATAAAGACATTCCTGAGACTGGGTAATTTGTTAAAGAAGAGAGGTTCATTGGGTCATGGTTCTGCAGAATGTATATGCTGCTGCTTCTGGGGATGCCTCTGGAAACTTACAATCATGGCAGAAGGGGAAGGGGAAGCAGGCAAGGTCTTCACATGGCTCGTGCCAGAGGAAGAGAGAGAATGAGAAGGTGCTACTCACTTTGAAAGAAGCAGATCTCAGAGGAATGCTTTCACACGGCCGCACTAAGGGGGATGGTGATTAGAAACCATCGCAGAGGACAGTCTGGCCCCCTGTGCAGCACACACCTTTGTGAGGTCCCTCCTCCAACACAGGGATTACAATTCAACATGAGATTTGGATGTGGGGATACAGAGCCACAACGTTTTTTTTACCATATCGGAGGGTAAAAAAGTTGAGAACCAGAGGCTGAGAGGAGTTTCACATCTCAAAGTGATGTCTTTCCTTTGGCATTTTGCATGGTTCAATAAAAGTAAGCTTGATACAGACACAAAGCATGATGAACAAAAGGAAATAAAAAACTGCAACAAAACAAAACCTTTGTATCTTTTGAAATTTTTTTTGGCAGGTATCACTCCAAAGATCCTTTGGATTTAAAGTCCAGATGTCTTCTGTGTGAACCCCACACATGGACTTTGGCAAGATGGGATCTCCAGGATTTTGCATGGTACTGGCTTAATGGGCAATGTATCAGTCACTTTTTGAGGAAAGTAAATTTGAGGCTCGGTCTTTGAGTCAGCACATTGAGCGTTTTGTCAATTAGCTCCTCCCCCCATCTTTATGGTATGGCTTTTCCTGTAATTACAGTCAAGATCCTATAGCCGGAGGAAGGCCTGTCAATTGAGTAAGAGGCTGATGTCCATTGCACGGTGACAGCCCATTCCGAGGGCTTTAGACCTGTCCTTAGAGAGGCTTGTTATATCCTCTTCAGGTACTTTGCTGCAGCCCAGTTCACCACCATCAGATGAATGGAGATCTCTTATGCTGTGGCTAAACCCAGGGGGTCATGCCCCTTGGACAGATGTACTGCAAATCGAGGATGCTTCATTGATTTGTATTTTTTAAATTAAAAATAACTTAACCTGCTGCATCTGTGTGCTTATAGGCAAAGATTTAGAAAGATTAGTAGTAGACTTTTGATGGAATACCCAAACCTATTCCCAGGGTGTAGGTTTGGGTAGAAAGTCATAGGAAATTGTCTTGTCTTTTTTTTTTTTTTTTTTTGAGATGGAGTCTCACTTTCTCAATGAGGCTGGAGTGCAGTGGTGCAATCTTGGCTCATTACAACCTTCACCTCCTGGGTTCAAGCGATTCTCCTGCCTCAGTCTCCTGAGTAGCTGGGACTACAGGCCTGTGCCACAGCGCCTGGCTAATGTTTGTATTTTCAGTAGAGACAGGGTTTCACCATGTTGGCCTGGCTGGTCTCAAACCCCTGACTTCAAGTGATCTGCTGCCTGCACCTCCCAAAGTGCTGGGGTTACAAGCGTGAGCCACCGTGCCCAGCCAGGAAAATGGTCATGTTTTACTTTGAACCAGTCTGTACTTGGTTTGTTGTATTTTATTTTTCAGTGAGTGTGGATTACTTTGAGAATTTTCAATTACTATGTAGATAAAGAATCAAATAAACCTATCTCTAATTCCCAGATTCCTTGACAGAGGAACATCTTTCAATGGAGAATCACGGTCTTCTAAACACCTGAAAAGGTGTCTTTTGCTAAATTATGGATTTTGTTTTTGCTTTAGGATGTTTGGGTGATCGGACTTGTACTTCTTTGAGGCTGTTTTTCCACCTGGGTCTATCTGGCTTCACTGACTCCCCTTATTTTCCATACCCCACATTGTTTTATTCAGATTCCCCCAAGTCCCCATTCTGGTTCCCACCTCCCCATCACTGCTGATTGCTTGAAATACCACTTTTGTCCTCAGAAGGCAGAAATGTTCCCTCCTCCCATTCATTTTGCATTTTCCCGTTGCTTAAAAAAAAAAATCAAGCATATGTTTGCAGTCACTGCTCGTGTTCTGCCTCGTCATCTAAAGTTATAGATGAGTGCCAAGCTGGCAAAGCATGTATAGAGATCACTGCAGATGTCCTTATAGTGTTGACCTTATTGGAGAATTTTGTGTCTGTGATGAGCTGTAAATGGAATTTAAGGGAGGCATCACGCATGCTAGTAGGCTCCTGACCTAGTGTGGTGCTTTTCAACTAACTTGACCACTGTCATAGCATCAAAGATGTGTGTACCGTTCCATGACCATTGAATCTCCTCTGAATCCATTGGGAAATGAATTTGTCCCATTATCTGCTTTCTTTAGTGCTTAAGATCTTGAAGGGAAGGATGCATTCTGTGCATCCCAAGTCTCCGCTTTACTCGTAGTGTCAGGAGTCCCTTTAGACACCATCACTGACAACTCACTATGCAAAACCAAACAAATTACTAGCTTTCTCCTTATGGATTGCAATTGCCATGGTCCGGGGGATGGGAAGCGCATTGAGGGGCAGGGCCCAGGACATGGACCACTCACTCCTGCTTTCCGGGAACACCTTTTGCTGTGCCATCTGCACAGAGAGGAGTGACTGTTGAAGACAGATGGCCTTGCTCAGTGATTCTCTCCTTTCCTGCCCTTTCAAGCCACCTAGAAGGAGAATGAAATGCTCACATCAAGGGAGTTAACTATAGCCAACGTGTTAGTGGTAGCAAACTCTGGAAGAAGGCAAGGTCAGAAATTATTCTGCAGGGAGCTTTGGGGATGTTGGATGCTAAGGCCCAAGCCCTCTGTTGGATACCTTTTGCTTTGGCAGAAAGTAACGGATGACCCTCTGTTGGGTGCGTCTCTGCTCAGGCTTGGGAGAGGTGGTGTTTGGGAAGACTCCCAGGCATACACACATGAGGAAACTGTCCAAAAGTTTCCACAAGACAGACCCATTTTTTTTTTTGCATTGATTATAGCATTTCCTCCAATTTTATTCCAAAATTGTTCTTTTCTTATCTCACACCAACATGGTAAAACTCCGTCTCTTCTAAAAGTACAAAACTTAGCCAGGCATAGTGGCGGGCACCTGTAGTCCCAGCTACTTGGGAGGCTGAGGCAGGAGAATCACTTGAACTCAGGAGGCGGAGGTTGCAGTGAGCCGGGATGTTGCCATTGTACTCCAACCTGGGCGGTAGAGTGGGACTCCATCTCAAAAAACAAATAAATAATTAAAAGATGTTCTTAGTCGTCCCTCTAGCCCTCCAAAACCCTGGCAACCTATGCATTATTTTAATGCCTTCATAGTTTTTTCATTTTCAGAATGTCATTGAGTTGGAGTCACACGGTATGTAGCCTTTTCAGATTTGATTTCTTTCACTTAGTCATGTGCATATCAGGTTTCTGATATGTGCATATCATGTCTTTTCATGGCTTGATAAATTATATCTTTTTAGCACAGAATAACCCATTGACTGGTTGTGTCAGTGTTTAACCCTTCACGAACTGAGGGTCATCCTGTTTGCTTCCAAGTGTGTGAAATGATATATAAAGCTGCTGTAAACATCTGTGTACAGGTTTTTGAGTGGACGTAAGTTTTTAAGTTATGTGGTTAAATGCCAAGAAACATGGTTGCAGGATTGCTTGGTAAGCGTATGTGGGATTTTTAAAAAAACACTACCGGGCTGGGCGCGTTGGCTCAAGCCTGTAATCCCAGCACTTTGGGAGGCCGAGGCGGGTGGATCACGAGGCCAAGAGATCGAGACCATCCTGGTCAACATGGTGAAACCCCATCTCTACTAAAAATACAAAAAATTAGCTGGGCATGGTGGCGCGTGCCTGTAATCCCAGCTACTCAGGAGGCTGAAGCAGGAGAATTGCCTGAACCCAGGAGGCGGAGGTTGCGGTGAGCCGAGATCGCGCCATTGCACTCCAGCCTGGGTAACAAGAGTGAAACTCTGTCTTAAAAAAAACAAAAAACAAAACGCTACCAAACTCTCTATTAAAGCGGCAGTGCCATCGTACATTATTACCAGTAATGAATGAGAGAGTTCCATGTTCTTGCCAGCATTTGGTGTTGTCCATGTTTTGGATTTTCTCCATTCTAGTAGGTGAGCGGTGCTGTCTCGTCATTTACTAAGATTTAGTTTTCATTGTACTTATTGAATAAGGCACAGTTACATTTAAAAACAGAGATACATGGAAAAGTTGCTGATTTTCCTCTAAGTCAGGCAGATCTGTAGGAAGCCTGAGACTTTGGACTCCTGAGTAGATAAGACTCTTCTGATGAAATCTTACCATAATAACCATTGGCCATCAGGCGAGAGCCTGGACAAACACAGCAGCTTCCCTGGTCTGGGTTTATAAGTTCTATATTCATGAGGCCAAATAAATTTAAGCTGTGAGTTGGTTTGGTGGCGCAGGTGGGGGATACTGATAATGAGTGACATGCCAGTGACACTAATTATTGAAATAGTAAGTGGGCATTGTAACTGGGTAGTGAACCTAAGTAACATCTTTGTATTGCCCTTCCAACACCTGGCATTACTGTGTGTTTAATAAATACCTGTTTGATTAGCTCTGACCACTCTTCATGATTGGGGTTCCAAAATGTGGACTCTCAGCACTGTATTACAGGGGCAGTGGCTGGGCCTGAAGATGTCACCCTTAGCTGTTTTTCACAGTGAAAGGTTGTTTTAAAATAAATAAATGGCAGATTAATTACACACCGGAATTACTGAGACTTACAAAAAAAAAATCCCCACATTTTAAAGGGAATTTGGTATTTTTAAGAAAGCATCAAGGTTGCCCCGATGAAGCGGGGGAAGAAAAATAATGATAATGCCGTTAGAGTTCTTAGAGTGTATTTTGCAGTGTATTCCGATTTCTGTGTAAATTGCATGCTGTAATTCACGGGGCTTATGCCACAGCTTTCACAGTTTATAGAGTGGAGGTAGAGGAGGCGTGTCCCTTCCCACCCTTTCCCCACCTAGTGACAGGGTTTTCAGGAGGAGCCCCTTTTCTAAACCACACATGCCCTGCTCACAAAGGTTATGATAAAACTCTACCCACTGAGATGCCCGAGATGTAAGGCTGTGTATTGGTGGGGAGTTGAAGGTTATAGAGCCAGAGAAAGGGCTGCCCGCCTTTGGCCTAAAGCAACACACAAGCGTCGGGAGCTTTTCATGGCAAGAAAAATTCTAAAAGGACAGTTGGTTCACTGATTGAGTGAAGGAGAGCAGTAGCATTTATTTAGGCGGATCTCTCTCTCTTTCTCTCTTTTTCTCTATTTCTCACTTTCTCTCTTTTTAAGTAGAGACAAGGTTTTGCTCTGTTGCCCAGGCTGCAGTGCAGTGGCATGATGGCATGATTATATGGCACCATGATGTTGAACTGGTTTCAAGCAGTCTCCCTGCCCTGACCTCCCAAAGCGCTAGGGTTACAGGCAGGGGCCACTGTTATGGGCCTTGTTTTCTTAAATACAAATGCAACTTCCCGGGTCTTCTCTCCGTTGTTGGCTCTGAGAGATAAGCATAATAATGATTGTTAAGATGGACTTGAAGAAGGCTAACCGAGTACTTCTGAAGTCTTTTCATCTCTTAAGTATGTGAGGTTCCTTAATAGTTTGGCTTATGGCAAAAATGGTTTTATTGTAGTTTCATTCTTGTGGAGTCAATAATTAACTGAGTTTGATTAAGACCGAGTTTTCCTAAGTATAACAGCTACGTGGGCCCTTCTCTTCCCATGCGACACATGGTGAGAGAGCGTAGCCAGCACTCAGGGGTGTCTGGGCTGAACCTGGCTCGGTGAGATGGCTTTGCTTGGGGCGGGGTGGTGGAAGAGCAGGAAGCTAAGATACTCTTTTCCAAGTGGTCTTGCTCCTGATGGCGGCACGGCACACATGCTCTGCAGACTGGATAGGTTTGGTCCGGGGGAGAACCCCTGACCGTCCGCCAGCCCCTTGGTCATAGTCTTATTTATCTTTTGGCTTCTTTCTCACCTCTTCACTTTCTACATTAGCTAACCTTTTCTAAGTGGTCAAGTGGGACTCAGGGAGATTTTTCCATCCTTTGGAGACTGGCAGCGGCTGCAGATCACTCCTCAGCTGTCTCCTTGGTCCATGTTGCTGGGTGGTGGACAGGCATCCCGTCTCCTGGCTCAGGGTCCCTCTGCCAGCTCTTAGGAGGGCACTGATTGTACCATCTGCTAGTTGTTTGTGCATTTGACTCTCTTCCCTGTTAGGCTTTGACTCCTTAAGTATAAGAACCGTGTCTTACTTCGTTAAAATCTGTAGTTTCAGTATCCAGCAGAAGACTTGGTACCCAGCCTCTGTCAGATCCATCCATAGAAGGCATTTGTGAGAAAAAGAGGTCAAGGCAGTGGAAGTCCAATTGTCTCTGGATGCTGAGAACTTTAATTTCTTGCGGGACCCCTCCCTGACATTCCATCTTTTTATACTATAAATAGACATTCCTGGCTTTGCCTAAATCGGATTAAGTAGTCCCAAATGCTCCTTACCATTCCGAGGCCTCACTGAGACTCATTTTGAGTCTTTAAAGAAAGAGGTAGAGGGATGGAGAAGAAGTGGGTCAAAACTTCTACCTACAGGAAAAGACAGCTCAGTGCAACACGACAGCAAAGCAGACTAGCGTGCCTCTCAGCACGTGGCGAGGGTTCTGGTGTGCCGCGAGCTCATACTGAAGCAAGGATAGCTTTTCGGTGTAGCATTTTGCCAGCCCTGGCAGGCCACTGCTGCAGTCAGTGCAGTGCTAATGGTGTGTGTGACTGTGGGGAAAGGAGGGGCTTTAAAATAAAACAGAACGTATGAACTGCTTGGCATTTGCGATGGGTGTTAAGTCTCCGTTCCAGGTGCCAACATTAAATTGAATTATTCCCGCCGTCATTCAGTTCTACTCTGCACAAAACACAGCCAACATTTTTGCATTTCTTTCTCCCTTCCTCTGTTTCTTCTTTCCTTCCTTGCTTCCTTTCTCCCTTCATCTGTCTTTTTTCCACTTTTGTTTTGTTTTTTTTTTTTTTTCTTTAAGATTGCTGTATGCTGCCGGGTTGGATTAAGCATGGTAGCATTTCACCATGTCAAGCCAGCCATGCCAGGATGTGCCAGGTGCATGCTGCTAGAACACCTGGCTGAGACTCTGACAGCATTTTCCTGTGTCTGAGGGTAGGGTAGGGCGGGTAGGTGACTCATTACAATTTACAAAATGTAGGGCTCAGCTTGGGTGTCATCTTGCTTATTTCAAGCCGTCTTCCAGCCGGACTAGCTTTTCGGGAACACATGTATACTTGTGCTGGAAGCCCCAGTAATATCATTTAATTCAGAAGCTTTTTTCTATGATGAATTATTCAGGCAATGTGTTCCGAAATTGTCATTGATCAGTACAAACCCAGAGAGCATGTACAACAGCGCCTGTGTTGGGCCTGCAAGGAGTCAATATTTTCTGGCTCAAAGAAGTTCCGAACGAAAGAATTCAAAGCCAGTGGGTCTCTTTCTCTGGATGCTAAGTAATGCAGGTCCCACGCCTAGGTTCGTTGGTGCTTAGCTTGGCTTAAAACCCAGCCAGGGAAATAGGCTTCGCCTTGCTGGGGTGCAGGTGGGGGAGGCTGTTACTCAAAAGGGAAGAATGCTGGGCAGGACAGAGGGTCAGCTGAATGGTAGGGATTCAAGTTCTTAGTAAATGCTCACAAATTTCTGAACTTTGAACATAAATACTTTCACTGCAACATGTTTTCTTTTTTCTTTTATAATGAAAAACTCGTTTGGAGTAGCGCCTGCATGTTTTGTTTTGTTTTTTAAAGCAGACACATTGGTTCAGATATCTTTGTGTAAACATTTTGGCATTCTTTGTGAAAATCAGATTTTCAAGAGCTCAAGATGACCACCTCTAGCTGGCTGCAGCAGCGTCCAGGTACCCAGGAATGTGTAGGAAATTGAGACTGCCTGCAAAATAGCTCACCCAGCTTTTCCTCAGAGTCCCAGCCTTTTTGCTGGCTCTCCTCACCTTGGGCTGTATGTTAGAACCACCTGAGAAGTTTTCTTTTTTCTTTTCTTTTCTTTTTTTTTTTTTTAGGGGAGGATGGAGACTTGCTCTGTCACGCAGGCTGGAATACAGTGGTGGGATCTCAGTTCACTGCAACCTCCACCTCCTGGGTTCAAGCTATTCTCTGGCCTCAGCCTCCCAAGTAGCTGGGAGTACAGGTGCCTGCCACTACGCCTGGCTAATTTTTGTACTTTTAGTAGAGACGGAGTTGTATCATGCTGGCCAGGCTGGTCTCGAATTCCTGACCTCCAGTGATGCACCCACCTCGGCCTCCCAAACTGCTCGGATCTGAGAAGCTATTTTAAACCAGGATGCCTTGGGCTAATTAAGTTTTTAATTAATTAAGATCTGTGATGGGGGAAGATGTTGGGGTGGGTTTGGGGTGGCAATGAAAGATCAAACCCACTGTGATCCTAAGTGCCCATCAACAGATTTCACATCTCGGGGAACAAATAAGTCCTCTCAGAGTTTACTTAGAAGGTTTCTGGGGGTATGAACCTGAGTCCCGCCCCCTTCACAAGAGTAGGACTGGCATCCCAGCCTGACGCAGGGCTTTAGCGTACCTCTCTGGATGGTAACACTGTTCTCTTCTTCCTATACTTGTCCTCCCTCCCAAGCACATCCTTGCAGCTTTGCAGGGCATATCTTCCCTTAGCCCTCCAACGTCCCTCTCATTTTCTTTAACAGTTTTATTGATATATAACATGCTCACCAGAGAATTCATCTTAGAATTGTATACTTACAGCGTACGATTCCAGAGCTTTTAGTATATTCACAGTGCTTGTAGAATATTTTCATTAACCCAAGAAAATAACCCTTAGTCATCACCCCAAAGACCTCCTCTCCCTGGCTCCTGGCAACCACTCACCAGTCTCCTTGCTGTTTCTCTGGATGTACCCGTTCTGGACATCTCTTAGAAATAGAATCACGTGTGAGCAGTCTTTTGTGTCTGCTTTCTTTCCCTTGGCATCATGTTTTCAACGTTTATCCCTGTGACAGCATATACCAGTTCTTCGTTTCTTTTTGTGGCTAAGTAATATTCCATTGTATGGATATACCACATTTTGTTTATTCATTCATTAGTTCATGGACTTTGTGTCATTATGAATAATGCTGCTGTGGCCATCTGTCTAGTCCACAAGTTGTTGTGTGGACTTCTGTTTTCATTCCAGTATCCTTTGATGGCATGTCTTGGCAGTTGTGTCTGTGACACTGGGGACGTGTCTTAAAATGTTTTGCATCAGAAAAAAGTCATCATTGCGAAGGCGAACAGGATGCTTGGGTGATTCTTTTCATGCTCTATGTACCATAAGAACCGTGAGTGTTAATGGCTGAGCAACTCTGTAGGTGTAGAAGGACAGGGATGGCATTTTCTGTTCTGGGCCTCCCTGCTTTCAGTGATAGCAAGGAGTAAAACGAGACGGATTTTGAGAGAGGAAGGTGCCGTGATCTTTGATTACTACGCAGCTTCGGCAGTGTGTATATGATTAATGAGCCCACATTTCAAACGTTCCCATTTAATGTATTTGAGCCTTCTAACAACATTGCTTTTCATGTGTTGCGGACTGTTTTTGAGATTTATGAGGTCTCACTCGCAAGCGATGTGTGTCTGGATTAAGAGAACCTGAGAATCTCTGTTTATGTCTGACCCCAGGAAATTCCCTTTAAGCTGCTTATCGGAGGAGCATGCCGAGAGCATGATGGGAAGATGTAGCCCTCCATTCCCTGGTAAAATCTGGAATCCACTCTCATCTCATTTTCTCTGAACTGAAAATAAGCTAACAGACCCTCAGGTCTACCTGTAAGTTAAGTCTCTTCCAACTGTTCCACTTTCGTAAATGTAGTTTAAATAATACATATGCTGAAATTTCAATATCCCCTCATACTCCTGATCTTCAGTGTGCAATTCACATATAATTCTTTATTGTAAAAAATAAAATAAAATTTAAAAATAAATAACTTAAAGTTTATTTTAAACTAAATGCATCTTTAATTTTACTCACAGCAAAGTGACTCTTTATTTGCTCTCCAAAAGCATCGTCATCAATGTGCCATGATCTATGTCTTTGCATTTTTAAAACTGAAAGAAAATTTCCACATCATTCAAAATAAAGTTTCTTAAAAATACTCACAAGGTGCAGAAACACTTACATGTGTATATGCATTATTTCACCACCAGGGGGCATTGTGGTTTGACTGCGTTCTATCAGTTTACCCGGAAAATAGAAGGCCTGCGAGTATTTCTGATTCCTTCCAAGAAGGAATCATATCTGGAAGAGAACAGATGTCGATTCTTTTTCCTCACTAGCAAACAGTAGTGTTGTCAAATTTGCTAAACTTAGCCAGTTGAAGATTAACATGCAGTATATAATATGCATGCGCCGAAGTGTACAATAAATAGTAAATCACATTTTTATGCTTTCTCTGAACTTGGAAGCTGCAAGTTATGTTTTTTTTATTTCCTGGGTGTGATGAAATAAATAACATTCAAATACATTTTAAAGATGTCAGTCAGGGGGAAAAAAGTGCTTGGCAACCGTGTTTGATAGATTTCTTTTATGATTAATTCTCCTATTAAGTTTTAATGACTTTAAAGATAGAAAGCTCGAAACCACAAAACTAGGCATGGTTAATAAATAACCGAAATACCAGGTGTATAGAAATGCATCTGTGGAAAAATGAAATTATATATTCTCTAGGATGTATTAGGAAGCGGCTTTTTGGCAAGTCTAGGGGGTACAGTGTACCTGAAGCGGGGGGGGGGGGTGGGGGAAGGTTTAAAAACAGTGAACTAAAGAAGATTGTTTTTCTTAGAGAAATTCCCATGAGAAAGGTACTTTGTAGGATTCACACATGTAAATTACATTGCCGTGAGCCCATATTTATTAGCAAGATTGATCTGGAATGCGTTTGTCCGTCTCAGATTTTTAAGGATCCTCGTACAAATTTTCCAGGGTTTCCGCTTCTCGGTTTTCTCTCTGGGTTGCTGGGGCATGGAAAGTACATTGCTGTTTTGTTTTGCAAATGCTCGACAGACTGGCTAGTCCCAGAAGTGGGTGTCATGGTGCTAGTGTCTTAGTTATATCTTTCCTTCCCCTTTAGCACCCAGAACTTACCCGGTCATATTTAGCACCCAGAAATATGACTCAGTTTATCTTGAACACATTTCTCTGTATCGGGGAGGACGGGAGAATTAATTCTAGTTTCTCAATTGCAAAAGTGAGGCTTGGCACGGGGCTTGGAACCGCGC
Source organism: Saguinus oedipus (assembly GCA_031835075.1). Taxonomy (NCBI): domain Eukaryota; kingdom Metazoa; phylum Chordata; class Mammalia; order Primates; family Cebidae; genus Saguinus; species Saguinus oedipus. The sequence continues at coordinate 37,421,761 of CM063189.1, forward strand.
CACGGACGCATGAAGCCTCCCAATCTACAGGCCAAATCCAGAGCTTAAGCGTTCATGCTCGGGCTCTCTGTGGTGGGCAACAGCTGGATTATTTACTTTCTAGAACATCTCAACTCGAGTTCTTAAGCTGAGCAGTTTAGAAACCAAACCCACATTAATTAATATGAATAGTGACTGGGAAGTGTCACAGGCTCCCAGCAGAATGTATAAATGCATATGTTTTTGTGTGTGCTTATGTATCCGCCTTTGTGCGAGAAAGCAGATAAATGGTGTATTTCACACAGCTCCTTCTCCTCCACTAAAGGTTATTATTGTTCCTGAATTTTTCTGAGCTGCCAAAGCACAATCGGGTTTAGCTCATTCAGGCCAGGCAGCGCCCACTTCTTCAGAACTTCAAATCTAAAGATCTTTTAAATACACACAACTTATTTTTGAAAGCTGTGGCCCATCCCAAATGAATTCTAATTCTCAGCCTCTAAAATGCCTGGAGTGAGAAAACAGAGAATATTGTGCTTTTCTGTTTATATTATTTCATACTGAGTTAACACACTTGCCAAGAGTCCAAGGCAGCTTCTGGCTTGACAATGCCTCAACTAGCCTAGTTTCTAGAGTAACGATAGGGTCCTCCAGGCCTTCTCAGCGGGGCTTAGGACACCCTGAGCTGGAAGAGACTAGAGAAAATAAAGCCCATCTGTTTCCCCCTGAAAATCATCTTACTTTTTTTTTAAGGCTCAGTACCTAGATTTGCTCTGGGCAGCCAGGGAGCTTGGACTAGCATCGCACACTTAGACCCTGCCGGGCTACAAAGAATTTCTGGGCTACAGCGCCCAGTGCCTCACCTCTTGGGGCCAGCCAGCCTCACCAAAAAATAAGGCTTCTGGCTTGCTCCAAACTCAGGAAGTTGCTGGGAAGTCTGGCTAGCAACACCCTCGTTCCCAGTCCTGGCCATGCCTCTCGGCTCTCGCTAGCACACCGAGCACACAGGCTTAAGGCTGGAAGAAACCCCGAGCGTTTGGCCAGGAAGAGGCAGCTAGCTCCAGCTGGCCCACGCACTCCACTTTAAAAATTACCCAGATGATCTGATTTTGTAGAGAGTGTGGGTGGAGAGGACTCTGGGGCCATGGAGGAAGATTCAGCCTTTCTCTCCCTCGTCATGAGCAGTGTGATTTGTAGAAAGAAGGACCCGTCAGCTCTGCAAACCGCATTTCCTTGGCTGAACGCCAGAGGAGAGACATGACCAGGCAGGAAGACCCGCCGTCCCCACTCAGCCCCTTCCAGACCACTTGCACTCCAGGGTCTTCTGCTGAGTGTCGGCTTGGTCTGTGCCCAGGAGCTTGTCACGTGGCCAACAGGGGCTGCCTAGAGAAGAGAGAACTGCCTTCGAGTTTTTGGGTAGTGACTTCTGTGGACGTGAAAGGACTACATCAGAAATAGGAGGCAGCCCTCCAAACATAACCTGGCCTCCCCGTTCTCCCTGTGGACAGACAGGCTGTGTTCTGTTGGCCAAAAGCCCCAGCGTGTTCTTGGAGCACGCTGACGTACCGTATCGCTTTTGCCTCGGAAACGAATCTGGTCAGTGACTTAACCACTCTATAAAAATGAAGAGTAGAGCTCGGGTGCTCATAACATTTCAGTTTACTGGAGAAAGAGAAGAGAAATGAAAGAGAGCCTCCCAGAAAGAGAAGAGGAATGAAAGAGAGCCTGAACATTCTTCTTGATTCCCTCCACCCCCACGAGGTAGATTCAGAGTCTCCAAGACTGCATCCACCCACTCACATGTTTACTGACTGGTGAGCCCGCATCCTGCTTCCCTGTCTGCCCCTTTCCTGGACACAGACACAGAATCCCCCAAGTGGGAAGAGCTTTGGAGTGGAGGCTGTTCAAGGTTCTGTGCTGATTAATTCTTACCTATCCAGGGTCTGGTTGTTGCTAAGCTTGCGTTCTTTTCAGGCTAAAGTTGTTGTTGTTTTTTTTTTTTTGAATTTGAGACACAGTCTTGCGTTGTTGGCCAGGCTAGAGTGCAGTGGCACGATCTCGGCTCACTGCAACCTCCTCCTCTGCCTCCTGGCTTCAAGCAATTCTTCTGCCTCAGTCTCCTGAGTAGCTAGAACTACAGGTGCATGCCAGCAGGTCTGGCTAATTTTTTGTACTTTTAGTAGAGACAGGGTTTCACTATGTTGGACAGATCAGTCTCGAACTCCTGACCTCAAATGATCCGCCCATCTCAGCCACCCAACGTGCTCGGATCACAGGCGTGGGCTACGCTGCCTGGCCTCGGGGTCCGTTCTGATCTGTGCTGTTTTCGTAAACCCTGGAGAAGCAAGATATTTCTAGCAAAAGCAACGTTATCCCAACTAAAGTGATATACATCGATAGTGTTCTTGTATTCATTCAGCCAATAGAGAACACATGAAGTTAATCAGGACTCTGTTGAGGAGTGATTTCTGTGCATTGACTATATTTTAAAGACAAGATTAACAGTAATATGTAAACCTAAGTACAATGTTTTTTCCTTAGCCAAGAACCATAGATCAGATTTCACATTCAAAATGCAAATGGTGCCTAGGCAACATCCATGCTTATTTTAAGCAACTGACCCTCGGGATAAAAATAAAAAGTCAAAAGGAAATAAACAAACTATGTTACTGACAAGTGATGGAATATTCTAGTTTATATTTCAGTTATTTTCCAGCTCCGGCATTTCCAGGGAACGCTTTAGAATACTTCTAGCCCAGTTGATGCATAAAAAGCTGTCTGTGTTTTTATGTTTAGAAAATACATTCAGAGAGGCCTATAGCATGTCAACCTAGACACCCAACATCAGTGTCACACGTGTCACCCCCACCCTTGACACCCTTTGAGAAATGCCTTGGTCCCGTCTCCAGCCAGATCAGCATTGCCTCTCTGTGTATGTGTACTTACCTCTTCAGGATCTGTTTGAATTATAATATGGTAGAGGAGGCAACAGTCTTACTGTCCTGTGTGCTGAGTACAGTCATTCTCAGCATCCCACCTCAATTAATAAGGCGTGAAAGAGCCTCAGAATCTGCACCTGTTCAGACAAGCTTGACCAACCCATGCCCCGCAGATTGCATGTCGCCCAGGAGAGCTTTGAATCTGGCCCAACACAAATTTGTAGACTTTCTTAAAACATCAGGAGATTCACGCAGGGGCCTTTTATGCACAAACTGGTTTTTGTTTGTTTGTTTTGTTTTGTTTTTTGTGATGGAATCTCCCTCTGTCATCCAGGCTGCAATGCAGTGGTGTGATCTTGGCTCACTGCAAACTCCGGCTTCCAGGTTCAAGCAGTTCTCCCTGTCTCAGCCTCCCGAATAGGTGGGATTGTAGGTGTCCACCAACACGCTAGGCTACTTTTTGTATTTTGTAGTAGAGACAGAGTTTTGCTGTGTTGGCCAGGCTGTTCTTGAACTCCTGACCTCAGGCGATCTGCCTGCCTTACCCTCCCAGAGTATTGGGATTATAGGTGTCAGTCACTGCACCCAGCTTTCTTTTTCTTATTTATTAAATGCTCATTAGTTGTTGTTAGTGTTAGTGTATTTTATGTGTGGCCCAGGAAAGCCGAAAGGCTGGACATGCCTAAACAAAAACAGGCCAGCCATCTAGCTACAAGACAGAGCTGATCGCTCTGCAGAATAGGCTTGGCCAACCTGGCTTTGACATCAAGGTGTGTCAGACCCAGTCCCTATTTTTAGGTTTTATTTCTCAAATCACGTTTTGCTGCAGAAATGACAGCAAATGATTCAGAGCACAGTGATGTTGCTCATTTCTGGTAAGTAACTGAAAGCTGACCATGCCATCCATTTCAAAGGAACAGGAGAAAAGCTGGTGGTCAGGGAGAAAGAGTTGAGAAGCAGAGCATGAATGCCACGAGCCCGCGGTGATCTGCAAACCTGAGCTCTGGAACTACAGCGCATGTCTCTTCACAGGGCTGATCTCCTGGCTGGGGTTCCTCTGGTCAGAGGGGTGATTACTGTTTCCTCTCTCCTTTGTCTCTGTCAAACCTAACAACTCTTCAGGAACACAGATATTTAATGATCTTCTGCTGTTACATCTGCATCATGGATTGGCTGGCTGTTCCAAAGTATCCTCCTCTCTAGGAAAAAAACAAGGAGATTTTACCAGCAGAATCTCCCGTTAAAGGTGTGTGTGTATATGTATACGTGTGTGTGGATGCACACCTGCCTGGCCTTGCACAGTGGTAACTGTTTCCGGTGTGTAGTGAAGCCTCCCACTCATGTCAACCAGGATGGGACAGTGGCAAAGTTAATTAATAACTGAAGCTCGGCCAGGCTTGGTGGCTCATGCCTGTAATCCTAGCACTTTGGGAAGTGGAGACGGGTGGATCACCTGAGGTCAGGAGTTTGAGACCAGCCTGGACAATATGGTGAAACCCAGTCTCTACTAAAAATACAAAAATTAGCTGGGTGTGGTGGTGGCCACCTGTAATCCCAACTACTCAGGAGGCTGAGGCAGGAGAATCGCTCGAACCCAGGAGGTGGAGGCTACAGTGATCTGAGATTGTGCCATTGTACTCCAGCCTGGGTGACAGAGGAAGACTCTGTCTCAAAAAAAAAAAAAAAAAAAGGAGTAATAATCAGAGCTCGATACTCCATAGCCGTTTTAGCACAGGTGGCTGTTATCTGTGCTCTTGCAGTTATCTGGGTCCGGTGTGTCTAGATGGGGGGAGTATTTGCATATAGTTGCAATACACAGTGCTTCGCAGTCCTGCTGTCAGTGATGTCACCTTGGGAGCTCGGAAGCAGCTATGGCAGCACTATTTACACCATGGAAATAGGCAAAAACTGCCATCAAGGCTTCGTTGTTTTGTTCATATTGTCTTGACTTAGAAAGCGATTGCAATGTTAATAATGCAGATTACATTGAAGAGTAGAGTGCCTATAATCATTACGTTATGAATAGTATAAAAAATTTAGGTGGCCAGGTGCAGTAAGGGAGTTCGAGACCAGCCTGGGCAACATTTAGTGAGACCCCATCTCTAAATAAAATAAAACAAAATAAAATTAGCTGGTGTGGTGGCACATGCCAGTAGTCCCAGCTACTGGGGAGGCTGCAGTGAGCCATGATTGTACTACTGTACTCTGGCCGGGGCAACAGAGAGAGATCCTGCCTCCAAATCTCTGTCTCTCTCTCAAGGAAATATTCCTTCAGTGTACGAGTAAAGAAATCACGTATGAGTCACTTACGGCATTGAAGAATGAGTGAAGTAACAAAATATGTCTGTCTTTATTGTTTCACTTTCATTTCTTTTTTTGAGATGGAGTTTTGCTCTGTCGACCAGGCTGGAAGTGGCGTGATCTCAGCTTACTGCAGCCTCTGTCTTTTGAGTTCAAGTGATCCTCCTGCCTCAGCTTCTCAAGTAGCTGGGATTACGGGCACCCAGCTAATTTTTGTGTTTTTAATAGAGATGGAGTTTCAGCTTTTTGGTTGGCCAGGCTGGTCTCGAACTCCTGACCTCAAGTGATCCGCCTGCCTCACCTTCCATAGTGCTGGGATTACAGGTGTGAGCCATGGCATCCAGCCAGTTATATCTTTCTGATTAACCAAAAAGTATCAAGCAGTACTTACACAGCACTGCACTCACTTGTCAACTGCAACCATAACTTAGCTGTGGATACAAGAGATGGGCACAAATCCATGAAGGTGCTGAGTGAGAATCAATTGGTTCTATGGGATTTACAATAAAGAATATTGCTTATTTGTGTGTGTAAATTGTGTGCTACAGATCCTTCCCGTCAGTAAAATGTACAATAAACGTGTGTGTGTATGTTCACACACACCCTTTCATTTTGGCAGGGCTAATTTTTAGACATTTACCATAGTACTGGATTTAATTCCATCAGTTGCTAACTTGCGAAGGTGTTTGAGGATTCATGTCCTGTGCAGTGTGCCTGTTCTGGTGCTGGCCACAGAGTCGCAAAGCTGCAAGGATGGTCATTGTTGGTTTTACGTGTTGTTTCCATCTGATGTCACCATTGTGGGGAGCAAGATGACATGTGCCTGCCCCGTGTCCAGCAGCAAAAGCCACTCAACCTAATGGGCTGTTGTGCGTGCCCGGTTCAAACTGCACATTTGTAGTTCCAGGGTGTTTTCAGAGACCAACAATCCTCTATGGTTAGCAAATAGCTGCTCCTCCCCTTTTTCATATTGACAACCGTTCCAACTGTCTGTACAAAAATCAGGAAAAGGCAGAGGATGGCTGTCATTCATGTAAAGGCAGCTGGTTACCTTCCCCTCCCCAGCACACACATCATCTGCTAATACAATTAGTCCACTGTCTCTGTTCCCTTCAGTCAAGGCTTTTAGCAAAGTTTAAAGGGATGCCTTTGGTAAGGATCTGAAATGTTTTGAGTGCTCTGAAATGATGCACACCAGAAACATCCAGCTGAAAACAAAAAGGGGACAAGATGACACTTTGCTGTCCCATGCACGTTGCAGGCCAGTTGAATGTGAAGGTCATTCGTACTTCAGAGGGCAGGCGTTCTACCCTCTGTTGCCAAAGAAATGCCCAGGCCCTTTGAACACAATGGTTTCGAGTGATTACAGCACATCCTCCCTTACATCTCCCTAATACATTTCTTGTTATTCTCGTTGAGTACTGCATTCAGACAGAGGTTGCCAATAAAGTTTATTGTAGGAGCTAAGTGTCAATATCTGTAGTACCCAGCCCCCCAGGGTGTGGGTAATTAAAATGCCACAGATAGTCTGGGAGAGGCATGAAAATTTGATGGCAAATTGATTTCAGGTTCATCTTGAAATTTGTCCTCAGCTGGACTCGATACTTCTGGCAGACATGGGATGGCTTTTGTCAGAAGGGTCTGCTGGAATGAGACAGAGACGTCTTGATCTGAATATTAAGTACAACATGCTGTTTATGACAGATTATCCGTTTAGTGCTAAAACACCAGCTACTTCTCTTCACACTGTCTTCTGCATTCAGTGTGTAAGATAGCATCTCATAGATCCACTTTACATATGAAAAGAAGTTGTATTAAACTTGCTGGGCATCAGAAATAAAGAATTTTAGAAACACTGGCTTTGAACACAAGATATTCCATCCAAGATTCTAAACTTAGAAATCCAACTTCCAGTTAATTTTAGAAAGCTGGAAAAATAATGATAAGGATTGTGTGATCAACTCTAGCAGCCCTGTGGAGTTTCCTCAGAATAGTGTATTACATAAAAGGAAAAAGACATATACACAGAGAAAGAACTCCCAGTATTGAATAGCGTCAATTGCTGGTTCTTGTAAACTTGCATTTATGGATCACATTATAAAAGCCATTACTCTTACATATTGTTCATGCAGAAATGCACTGTGATGATAATACACTTTGGAAAGTATATTTGTTTGCGGAATTTAATTTGTAAGAGGTTTGAGGGAAAAATAGTACTGAGTTTTGAGTGTTTCTGATTTTAAAAATGTGTTCAGTAGAATTAAACATTTTCATGAAAACCCATTTTATCACTTGAAATTGTTGGGCAATTAATTGTATTTACTTAGCATTCAATGCATGGTTAGAAATGGAATTTTTAAGAAAGCAGTACTCAAGTGGAATGCATTCATTTGTTTATTCAGCAAATATGAGTTGCGTCCCTACTATGTGTGGAGCCAAAATGGAAGAGAAGGATTTCTGGGGGGACTTCAATGAGATACGGGTCCCAGGTTTTCATGTTATTAGGTATATGTGATACATAATTAATTTTTTCCCACGTACTTACACTAGTGATGGTAAAATCAGCTTGATTGGCCTGTAAATCAGTGAAGGTTACTGTTTTGTTGCTTTGAAACTGAATTTAAAAACAAATGCAGCAATGCCTTCACTTCCGAATGCAGCGCTCCCGTCTGAATCCTGTTTTGGAATAATCTAGATCTAGTTCTTGCTCAGTATGAACTTTTCAGGCATCCTGGGCAGGAAGGCCCCTCAGAGAGAAGGGCCCGGCACATCCTGGGCAGGAAGGTCCCTCAGTGAGAAGGGCCCGGCACATCCTGGGCAGGAAGACCCCTCAGAAGGGCCCAGCACGTGCTTGCGGGTCACCACAGCTGCTCCTTTGCACATTTAGGAGATATTTATGGATCTTTTATTAGGACAGTTTTTATGGCCCAAGATGAAAAGTTAAAGTTAAATAGTAAACATAATGAACACGCGCCTTTGGCGCTTCCAACCGGTTTCTGTTTTCATTCCCTCCGTTTGTCATGGCCCATTGAATTTTGATGATAGCGTTAAAGAAATAAAAAAAAAGGATGCCTCAAATCGTTTTTGGAAGGAGACAGGGTATGAATTGATAAATTAATAAAATAAATTATACCTCAACGTTGCTAAATTATCTTCTCTTCATAAGTAGGAGACTCTCTTTTCACAGGTGGAATTTAATTTGTAAGAGCTTGAATATTCTCAAGAAATAGTGTGGGTAACATTTGATAAAAGATAAAATTATTGGGTCTTAGGAAATAATGGTCGAGATAGTGTATCTACCGCCCTGTGTATGAGGGAAGGAATCCCTGGGAAGTGACATTCCTTGAGGCTCCTTCAAGGAATAGAGTTTGCTTTAGCTTTTTAAGTATTTTACTGTAGGATCTTTGGTGTTGGGTTGAATTTAACCTTGGGTTCAATTCGATGTGAAACTCAACTTTATTGTGAATGAATCGTCCAGGGAAGTAGTGAAATGGTAGCCTGGCCTCCAATACACATTGCCTGTGACTCCCATGGATACTTAGGAACACACAGGTGAGTAGAAGGATGCCTGGTCAAAACTATTAATATTTCAGAAATACAGTACTTATCAGAGCCTTTGTATGTGACCGTCTCATATACCTCTCTAAGAAGGGGAACAAATAGTATTTTCCAAACTTACACCACCGCTTCTCATCCACCCACGCACTTCATATTTCTTGGAATCACCCTTACAGGGAAGACTTGTGTTCTAAAAACGTATGTTGCAGTTTCCACACTTTCTCTTCCTTTTTATTGCTTTATATGACAGCCTTCTTCGGAACATTCATGGGACTTCCTTTCCTTGCAGGAATCTGTCACAAGTCCTGGTTCACACAATGTTGCAAAAGAGTGATTGTCTGACACAATTTTCTTCATGTAGTATTTCTTGAGAAACCTATTCTGTTAATAGAATGACTTAAAATCAGCCAACCCATAAATATCGCTCAAGCATTTAGAGACTTTTCTTTCCGTATAGAGCCTTCAGGCATCAGAAAAAAAACTTAGAATGACTTTCAGATCCAGCAACCTCGTCCATGTGATAGAACATTCTAAAAAGAGCAGATTTTCATATCTTTCCTCCCGCACTTGCTTTGACTCCCTCCTTTAGTAATTAGATAATTATGTATAATTAGCACATTAATTATGTGCAACAGCTGCAGTTGAGCGTGTGCGTGTACAACTGCTTGAAAACAGCTTGTGAGTTCACTATTAGGCCCATGAAATTCTCCTGTTGGCATGTTTGCACTATTCATTTGCTTGGCAAAGGATAGATTGATTTTCCATGTGTGGAGGTAAAAGTGGTGCAGTGAGCTAAAAGGTGAGCACAGGTGAAGTGGTCATAGTCTTCAGCCCTGGTACATCTAGAGACGGCATCATCGCCCTTCCTCTGGGCCCTTGATGCTGATAACAGCTTCCTTGACGGATAAGTGTACCATATTCCTTACCTGTCCTAGGACAAGTTAGCAAGGGCTTCTTGATGCATTTAAAAAATGCATTTAGCGTTGGCAAAAGGCTTGCAATATATTATTAAGTGGAATAAGCAGTTTAAAAACAGTATGCACAGAGTGGTTTTCTAGCTATATAAAAACACAGGCATAGAAAATAGATATACATAAATAATGTTACTATAATTTGTCTGCCTCCCTTCTCTGGGAAAATACCAACGAATTATCTATTAAGTGCCACTCATCAGTTGAGTGCTGGGAATACAGCACCATAAAGTGAAGTTTCATATAGCAGGTAGTGAGAAGGCCATGGTCTGTGTGTTGAGAATTACAGGCATTTTTGTGGCTCACACCTGTAATCCCAACACTTTGGGAGCCCGAGGAGGGTGAATCGCCTGAGGTCAGGAGATCGAGACCCCACCTTTACTAAAAATACAAAAAAAATAAAATAGCTGGGCATGGTGGCTCCTGCTACCATGGAGCCTGAGGCAGGAGAATCCCTTGAACCCGGGAGGTGGAGGTCACAGTGAGCCGAGATCGTGTCACTGCACTCCAGCCTGGGTGACAAAGTGAGACCCTGACTCAAAAACAGAAAACAAAACAAAATAAATTATTCCATAGTTGACCATTTTCTGAAATGAATTTGTCATTTTTATAATCAGAAAAAAACAGATTTCATAATGTGTGTGGGGGAAACTTTAAAAAAATTTTTATTATTTTTTAAAAATAGAGATGGGGTGTCATCATGTTGGCCAGGTTGGTCTCGAACTCATGACCTCAGGTGATTCATTCATCTCAGCCTCCCAAAGTGCTGGGATTACAGGCATGAGCCACCACGCCCAGCTAAGGAAACTTAAGATATAATTTCATACTCTACATACAGCTAGGCTCATCGTAGGGTCTTAACTAACACGGAATTAAATGGCATATCTGTATTTGAGAGAGACATTGAGATGAAATGCCAGCTTTTTTTATTTATTTCTAATGGTTTGCTTGGTGTGGTGACCGTTTCCCTGGAAGTGCTCAGAAAGAGATAGGTGACTTGCATGTTATCTGTGAACTTCCTTAGAAATGTGTGGTGGAGGCTTGCAGGCATCAGATAGCTATCCCTATGCAGAGCCAGGCTGGTGCCTAGGTGAGATGGAACGCTTCCGTCAGCTTTCTTGCTGGCCTCTCCTCACAGCCACCCCCGTCCACACCTGCCTTTCCACCTGCCAGACTCCACGTTGCTCTGGGCCTGCGTGTTCAGCAATTCTGCAACAGTTTCTTCTGCAAAGGTGGCTTAGCAGAGGGTGAAGGGTCGTCTTCCAGTAAGTCAGCACCTTCAGTTAAAAAAAGGAATAATGGCCTGGTGTGGTGACTCACTCCTGTAATCCCAGCACTTTGGGGGACCGAGGTGGGCGGATCACAAGGTCGAGTTGAAGACCAGCCTGACCAAGATGGTGAAATCCTGTCTCTACTAAAAATACAAAAATTAGCCAGGCATGGTCGTGCGTGCCTATAATCCCAGCTACTCGGGAGGCTAGGGCAAGAGAATTGCTCGAACCCAGGAGTCAGAGGTTGTAGTGAGCCACGATTGTGACACTTCATTCCAGCCTGGGTAACAGAGCAAGACTACGTATCAAAATGGGAAAAAAAAAAAAAAGGAAGCCGGGTTTGGTGGCTTATGCCTGTATTCCCAGCACTTTGGGAGGCTGAGGCTGATGGATCACAAAGACAGGAGTTCTAGATTAGCCTGGCCAAGATGGTGATACCCCGTCACTACTAAAAATACCAAAAGCTGGGTGCGGTGGCAGGTGCCTGTGATCCCAGCTACTCAGTAGGCTGAGGCAGGAGAATTTCTGGAACCCAGGTGGCAGGGGTTGTAGTGAGCCCAGATCACGCCACTGCACTCCAGCCTGGATGACGGAGCAAGACTGCATCTCAAAACAAACAAACAAAAAACACTCCAATCTTGGCGGTCTGGCAAAGTAGAAAGACACCTGACAGTGAGTATCTTTGACCAATAAGAAATTTTGTTGTGTGTTGTTAGGTTTCTTTGTCTCTCAATGAATCAATCTCTCTCTCTCTCTCTCTCTCTCTCTCTCTATCTATCTATCTATCTCTCCCCCCCCTCTATCTCTCTCCCCCTCCCTCTCCCTCTCTCTCCCTCTCTCTCCCTCTCCCTCTCTCTTAAAGTTTTCTCACAGATTAAAAGAGTAGCATGTGCTCATCCCAATCAGTGAAACCCTCCAAATGAATAGCAAGAAACATGGTTGTTGGCATGGCCCTTTCTTTCCGCCGTGCGCAGGCCAGCAGTACCTGCTGCCCAAGGACCACAGCTGACAGCGCCGGGAGCCCTTCACACCCTTCTCCAAGCTCTTCCATCTGTAATCAGACATCCACGCCAAATACAGGGAGGGTTTTCTGTTGGCTTTTACAAGAACACTGTACTATTATGCCTGCTGCTCTTTGCTTGGTTTTTCCTAGACTGTCACAAACATCCTTCCAGGTCAACAGATAAAGAGCGAACTCACTTCTTCTAATAGTTGCATAATCCATAGTACAGATACTCTATTATTTATTGTAGGTAGATTTCTATTCATTTTTAGCTCCCATGCTCACAGCTTTCCGGACATTTGGAAGTATTTTAGAAAATTAGCATTACCTCAGCCAGGCACGGTAGCTCATGCCCATAATTCCAGCACTTTGGGAGGCTGAGGCAGGCAGATCACAAGGTCAGCTGTTCGAGACCAGCCTGAGCAACATGGTGATTCTCGATTGTTCATTCTATTACTTTTCTGTGGATGCTTAAAATGTCAAAATATGAGAGAACCAAGAATAAAGGCTGTGTGTGTGTGTGTGTGTGTGTGTGTGTGTGTGTGTGTGTGTGTTTCTAGTTTAGCAAGAAAAGGAATTTTGGTACCAAGTTATATCTGATAAATATTTTTTTGAGGAAAAGGTAGTTTAATAATAGATAATAAACTCCTTGATATGTCAGTTGGAGAAAAATCATTCATACTCCTATTAAATGCACTGTAAGATTTAAATATTCTGAGATACCTTTTTTTCTTATTCAGAATGCTTAACTTTAAATGAAGAACAGGACACCTCATCGTCTCTACTAAAAGAAAAAAAATACCTGGGTGGTGGCATGGACCTGTAATCCCAGCTACTCAGGAGGCTGAGGCAAGAGAATTGCTTGAAATCAGGAGGAGGTTTCAGTGAGCCGAGATCATGCCAGTGCACTCCAGCCTAGGCAACAGAGCAAGACTTCGTCTCAAAAAAAAAAAAAAAAAGGAAAACTGACATTATCTCTTGAAATGTATAAACTCAGATTTCCTCTGTGGTGTTGGAATCTTGAAAACATCTTACACACTTGACTTATTTCCACAGTTTTGTTCCACAACCATCGTTGTCCGTTTTGCACATGTTCCGTTTCCTCGTGTTCTTCCACACCCTTCACACATGCCTGCTGAGTGTATACTTCTATGCTGGCAAAAGTCCAGCTGAAAGGATCCTTATTTAGCATAATTTAAACATGAGGGTTTCCTAATGCTCCTTCCATTTAAATAATTCAAAAGTCCGCAGCAAGATACCTGAATGCTACTAAGAGAAGAGAGGTGTTAATGGACACATCATTGAGGCTGAAGCCAAAGTGTGTTATTGTGTCTGCAGTTGAGAGCCGTAAGAAGAAGATCAGGATTAACATCACCGTTCTGGACGTCAGCTCAGTTTGCTGGCTGCACCTCTTTTGGAGACGTGGGACTGATTCCCCAGAAATCATTTTTTCTCTTCCTTGAAAATAGTGAATTTAAAGTGGTTTGAATTTTAACTGCATTATTTGTTTGCTTTATATAGTTTTTAAAGTTTTATGAACAAGTCTTACATGTGCTTTTATTTATGAAATCGGGGCAGCCATCCTTCAAATATGAAGCAGTAATCTCAAAATATTAAAATCTTAGAGTGCCTTTTATAGGAGTGTGAATGATTTTTCTCCAATTGACATATCAAGGAGCTTATCATCTATTATTAAATTACCTTTTCCTCAAACAAAATATTTACCAGATATAACTTGGTACCCAAATTCCTTTTCTTGCTGAACTAGAAACTGTTACACACACACACACACACACACACACACACGCACACACACACCCATTTATTCTTGGTTGTCTCCTATATTTTGACATTTTAAGCATCCACAGAAAAGTAATAGAATGAGCAATTGAAAATCACCAGAACCAAAATTATTTCCAGCTATGTTTAAATATGAATGTCTTGTTCGACTCTTAGCATATGTATTTATGGCTGTGTGATATCATTATGGCATTGTAATGAATGTCTGCTGAATTATGTGGGATTCAACAGGGGATACAAATGGATTTGAATTCTGTAACTGTCATGCTGTGGTCCAGAGAGGGTGGAAACTGAAATATCCCCCTGCGTCAACACATCTGTCAGCAGTCCTGAGCACTCCCTGCAATCCCTGTCTGGTGGAGGCTCGAGGTGGTGAGGTTGGAAAGGGCTCTGCCTTGAATCCATGTAGGGGCCACTCTTAAAAAATTAAATACAGGTTACATTATGGAGGTGTTTACCTTGGCTTTGAGGTTTATTTCCATGTTGAGTAAGATGGTGGTGTTGTATATAACAAGGAAAATGAAACAAAAGAGAATGATGTTGTATAATTTTTTCTTTATTCTGAATGTCTAACTTTAAATGAAGAATCAGGCCACTGTATCCTTTAGTCTTTTCTTTACTACTGAGTAGCATGTATGTGCAGATCACAGAGATGGACTAAAAGAGAAGGAACAGTCCTGGGTTTGCATTCTAGCACCCAACTTCCTTCGCCTTTGAACTTGGTAATTAGATGGTTGGAGCTTCAGTTTCCTCATCTGTTACATGAGAACAACAGTTTGTGCTCTCCAATATTTTCTTAAGAGTCACATGAAATATGGACCCACAGAGTCTAGCACGGTGCTTTTTAAACGGTGCTTAGTATGTGGTAGTTGTCGCTGTTTTTGTTGTTATTATCATTCATGTTACATTTTTTTGTTTTTTGAGATGGTGTCTTGCTCTGTCACCCAAGCTAGAGTGCAGTGACGTGTTCTTATTACAGCCACCTCCACCTCCCAGGTTCAGGCGATTCTCGTGCCTCAGCCTCCCAAGTAACTGGGCCTATAGAGGACTGCTACTACGCCTGGCTAATTTTTATAATTTCAGTAGATAATGGGTTTCACCATCTTGGTCAGGCTGGTCTAGAACTCCTGACCTCAAGTGATCCACCCACCTCGGCCTCTCAAAGTGCTGGGATTGCAGGCGTGAGCCACAGCGCCTTGCCCATATATGTATCTTTATATAATACACTCATGGCTCTCTTAGGAGTAATTTTTCCTTTTCTACACAATGGAAACTTACAATTTTAGCGTTAGCAGCACATATTTACTAGGCACCTAGATTTCTTTTATTTAAGAAGTGTTTAATGAATGCCGATTGTGCACCAGGCACATATAAGGCCCTGGGGAACCAGTGGGCAGGCGCACGCAGAGAGGTCCCAGTGGTGCCAGACCAGGACCTGCTTCCTAGGAGGTGTCTGGCTTCAAGACAGGGATCTCCTTTAGCCGGGTGGTAGAGAAATGTATTACCTGTGATTTCACTGTACAAAAAATGACCTTTTAGCCCTTAGCTAGCAACATCCACATGGGCACTGTGGTTCACAGCTGTGGTCTTCTGAAGTATCGGAAAAGGCAGCTTACAGAAAAACAACTTGCTTGTCCACTGTTTCCTGAGCCGATTTCTCACCTCCCGTTCATTGATAGGTGTAGTTTTTGTTTAGCTGTTTTTCTAATTTAATCTTATATGTTAGGTAACTGTAGATGGATGTATAGTCTTTGAAGTGGGGGCAGTTGGCTCCACCTATTAGCTGTGTGGCTCTTGTGCCGGTGGCCTGTGCCCCCTGGCCTCAGGGATCTCGTCTCTAAAATGAGGCTCTTGATATTACCTACCTTTCCCAGTTGTGAGGGGTTTTGTGTGTTAAAGTGCTTGGGCTGTGCCGAGGACCCAATGAGCGCCGCTCAACTCGCTCCGATTGCTTTCTTATAGGCAGTGAGTGTGTTGCTCGTTAATACTCATCTTTAGGGCCATCATTTTGATTACATTTTGGCTTAGTTTCTTCCTCTACCCTCTTCCCATGTCAAATCTTTCCATGGGATGTAAAGCATATTAGCAATCTAATATGTTTCCTTCTATTTTTTTTTTCATTTATATTATACATCTATATAATACATGTACGTTACATGTCCTAAAAGAAGGTAGGACTTTTAAGACATGATTAGGTCATGAGGGCCGAGGGCACTCATCCCCGTGAATGGGATTGGTGTCTTTATAAGACAGACCCAAGAGAGACCCTCATCCCTTTCACCATGTTAGGAGACAGTGAGCAGGTGCAGTCTGTGAGCCAGAGTGGACCCTTACCCAACACAACATCTACCAGCAGCTTTATCTTGAACTTCCAGCCTCCACAATTGTGAGAAATAAATCTCCCTTACTTATAAGCCACCTAGGTTTTGCTATTTTGCAATCGCAGCCTGAATGGACTAAGGGTTTTCGAGATTTTTTTTTCCTTTGCATTAGTTTTGCCTGCTAGAACATGGAATCATTCCATGCACACGTTTTGGGATTGTAGCATGGTTTTTTGTGCTGAGGGCATACCGTGACTATGCGGTCATTTCCCAGATGGAACATAGTGAGGGGCATTCACTTAGCTTCTACACGTTTTTCCCTCCACTCCCATCCTGGCCACAGATAGTGATACAATAAGCATCCTTGTTCACATGTCCAGAGTGAAGCTTTTATTCCTATGGGATGAGTTCCCAGGCGTGGGATGGCAAGGCCAGACTCTAAATTTTGAAAATGTATTTTTATCATTCTAATGGATTATGGCAAAGAGAGCCAAGGTCTTGATAAAAACACTCAACTCAGAGTGAGTTTTTTCGATGTGAAAGTGGCTGGTAGTTAAGGGTATACACATTAAAATGAGTGATTTGAGCAGCCCATCACAGTCATAATTGATTGTAGTGTCTCGAAGACTTCTGATTTCATTTTCAAGGCTGGGAAGGCTGGTGGAAAGCTCACCAGTTTTGCACACATATTTTGCACACGAGTGTTAGAGAGCAGCTAGCCTGCTCATGCTGGCGGTTCTGTAAAACAAACAGAGCTTGAAGAAGTGTCGTCTCGGATGCTAAACGTACATGGGCAGGGGCTGTCAGGACTGTCTGGGGGAAAGGTGCTGGGACTCAGTCTAGACTGGGGTGGAGTGGGGTGGGTCCAGGGCAGGAGGACCCTGGCTGATTAGTAATGTTTGTTATGAAGTTTGGGGTATGTGGGGAAAGTATCATGAATCCCTGCATTGGCTAACCCTGTATACAGTCAATGATTCACCCTCCCCAAATCCGAGGTCCAGATACTAGAACATCTCTGATGAGGACTGCCTTGCTCTTCACTGCCGCCAGACGTCCAGTTTTTCTGACTTTAGGGGAGCCTTGGTGGTATCTGATAGGCGAGAGATGAGTTTACATTTTTCCATGGTGGTAACAACCAAAAGAAGACAGAGGAGCTCAAAATCAACAGTGCTGTTCCGGGGTTGAGGGGGGTGCTCACCAGGGCGAGCAGTTATGGGTGAAGGGCTGAATTTGCAGGGTCAAGGAGATTGCGTCCACGTCCCTTCTGGAAACACACTTCCTGAGCCTTGTAGAATTGAGTCTGTTCTGTTTAACTGCGCAGTGAAGAAATGACTTCCTGGCTTTAAACCATTTGACAGCTGTCCTCCATACCATCATTCTTCATTCCACTGGCTCCTGGAGCAGCCTCAAAGCTCATTTTATCTTCTCGACTCTTTGATACTGTTTGTATTTATGTATTTAAAGTAAGTAGAGATGGGGTCTTGCTGTGTTGCCCAGGCTGGTCTCTAACTCCTCACCTCAGATGATCCTCCTGCCTCAGCCTCCCATAGTACTGGAAATAAGGTATGAGTCACCAAGCCTGGCCTTTATATTATTTTTTCTTTTTCTTTTTTTTTTTTTTCTTTTCTGAAGTCAATGAATTGAACCAAAGATCCTATTTTTTAATGGGAGCATGTTGGTGGGTGGTGATGGGGTGTTGCTGCAGAATATCAGAAACGGGTGAAGAAGCTAGAGAGAGCTCGAAGATGAGGCTCCAGTTCTTGTTCCGACCCTACTGCCTACCACCTGTGTGAAGCTGGGCCAATGATGTGTCGAGGTTTCTTCCTCTGCTCAGTTGGTTGAGCTCTACTTACATTACAGGGTTGTCATGCACATTGATGAATTAAACACGCTAATATATATAAATTCTGAATTAATATTAACCAAAGAAATGCAGCATCCTATTGGTTCCTACCCTACCTTATAGGTATTATCAAGATGGCTACCTTTCTAAGTGTCGTCTTATTTCATTAGTTCCAAAAGAGTGTCTCTCAAAATATTAGGTAGTGTTTAGTCAGCACCTTAACAAATACTTCTTTTTGGCATGAGAAGCCCATGTGAAAATACCTTGGACCCTAAATCTATGAAAAGTGACTTGTGTGTGGGAGTGGGGTGGCTCAGAGGAGAGGGAGGGTATTTGTCTGGATTTTTATTGGTATGTATCCAGTTTGGTTACTGGATGTGGGGACAGTGAGTATTTGAAGCTCACAGAAGGCACATTTTGACAGTTTTCAGGAAACAGATTCAGAGAGATGAAGTATTTTGCTGTGAGTCACTTTGTAGTAAGTGGTAGAGCTGTTACAAACCCACCACTGTCTACGCCCACAGCCTGTGTTCTTTTCATATACCCAGGCGTATGGAAGAGAAGGGCAGTGATGGAAGGTGCTTTGTTTTTTAAACCTCAGAAGCTGATTTGAGATTTCTTCATCTTTGGCGTACTCTCTTTACTAAGGCAGGGTATAGACTCATGAAACCTAGAAGGAGTTGAAAAGTAAGGGTTAGGATTAAAAAGCGTAACTAGTGAAATCAAGACACAATTTTGCTTAACTGAAGGCTTGCTGTATGTTGAAGAACAATGAAAACCGAATTCTTTGACTGTTTCTGGGGCTGAGCCTTTTCCCACAAGGCGCTTGTGTTCACGGTTTGGAAGCTCTCCTCTGTGTTCACAGCAGTCGCTCCTCCTGCTCCTGGGCTGGGCCTGCAGTCTCTTCCTCTTGTCTCCGATGTCACTCTTCTCTGCCTTCTTCAGAAGCTGTTATATGACCTCCAGTTCTCTCTTTGACTCCCTGTACTACCATTAGAAGACATCTACACTGGGAAATTGCTCAGTTCCTGTTTTTGATTAATATTTTATCAGCTGCAAGAGGAAATGGTATTCTATAGCAACACTAATAAGTAATTGAGCAGATGAGATGCCTTCGCTAGCTTTGGTAAAGAGTCTGGGCAAGGTTACAATGGAGGTGCTCTGATGTGACTTGGGATGATGAAGTCAAGCATCTGGTTGGGTTAAAAATCTAACACTGGGCGGGGCACAGTCACTCACGCCTGTAATCCCAGCACTCTGGGAGGCCTGTGGGAGTGGATCACTTGAGGTCAGGAGTTCAAGACCAGCCTGGCCAACATAGTAAAACCCCATCTCCACTAAAACTACAAAAATTAGCTGGGCATGGTGGCGCACTCCTGTAATCTCAGCTATTCGGGAGGCTGAGGCAGGAGACTTGCTTGAACCTGTGAGGTGGAGGTTGCAGTGAGTTGAGATCACGCCACTGTACTCTGCACTCCAGCCTTGGGGACAGATTGAAACTCCGTTTCAAAAACAAAACAAACAAAACCTAACATTGGAACAGCAGAAATCATGCTCTCAATCCTTCTTTGAGCAGTGGCTTGCCCACCTATATTTATCTAAGGTTGTAGGTGTAGTAATAATGGCTACCTTCATTTAAAGACACATATCTAAACCAAAGGACCTAAAATACTTTCCATAGTGTTTAATGTGTGCCATTATGTAGAAATCAAAGATAAGGTAGACAGCCGTAAACCGGATTCCCTGCCTTACTCAGCAAATGCTGAGAATCCTGCTTCCGCTCCTGTGTTCAAACGGCTCTATGCGAGAGGAAGTAATACAGCTATCAGTAACAATGCCATCCGGTAATTACCGAATCATAAGTGTTTGGGGAGCTGAAGGTCATGGGCTCAGTAGCAACTCTAGTCTGATTCCTTGTGAATTTAAATGCTTGTACTCTCTATCTGGGTGATGATATTTTAATTCCCCCTAGACAGTCTGATGGAGGTGGGGGAAGAGTTATCCTTCCATATTTATTTTGCTTCACCTTGGTGAAAAAACTTTGCCTTTTGTAATGGGGTACAGTGTGTACTCCTGTCAATGGAAGTAGTTTCAGCACATCGCACTCACGCTTCCCTGTTGAAAGATGCTCCGTTTTCCCGCATCCATGATGTCCAGCACAGCATCCGATTTATGAGAATGTGACCCTGGGGGCTTCTGGAACAGCAGCTCACACACTCCCTGCAGGAGGCCAAGTCTATCAGGGGAGTCCCAGAGTGCAGTCACGAGCTGGAGTTTTAGGGTCAAGAAATTACAGATCAGAACACATCCCATTTTAAGAAATACCAGCAATTTCTTTTTCTCCTTGTTCTTCTTTCCCTGAGTGTTTTATTAACATGAGCTCCTGTACGAAGGCACAATTCACTTAGGTCTCTGTTTCTTGTGGATCATATGGGAGCTTTCATTAAATTGTGGCAATTCCAATTTGAGTGGTTATCAAGTCGACATCAAATAACATGAAGTGTGTTTTAGCCTGCAAACATCACTTTGTAATTCTCGGATGTGTTGGGGCTGATTTCCTTCCTGCTTTCTTCTCTTTATGAAGTTATGATTTTTATTGCAAAGGTGCTGCTCTTGTTGGTTTCCACAGGCAACTGTCATGATATGAATGATATTGGAACCAGACACAGCCATGACGAGCAATACTCCTTTTTTGTTTATTTTTGTTGTTGTTGCTGTAAGCTACTTTCTTTTCACTCTCCCTCCATTAAAATGCAACTTAATTGGTAAATTTAGTTGACTAGAGATTTCGTTGATGGATTGAGATAGCATTTTGCTCTGTTACCCAGGCTGGAGTGTAATGGTGTAATCTTTGCTCACTGCAACCTCCACCTCCCCAGTTCAGGTGATTCTTCTGCCTTAGCCTCCTGAGTAGCTGGGATTACAGGTGCCCGCCACCACACCCAGCTAATTTTTGTATTTTTAGTAGAGATGGGGTTTCACTATGTTAGCCAGGCTGGTCTCGAACTCCTGACCTCAGGCAATACGCCTGCTTCGGCCTCCCAAAGTGCTGGGATTACAGATGTCAGCCACCCTGTCCAGCGTATATTTATCTTATTAAAGAACAGAGTATTAGCATTGTGCTAAATAATATGTAGCATATAATAAGGGAGGTTAAAGTATGAACTATTTTGATTTTTATAGATATTTTTTATAATACATAGATGTTCTTTCTCCTCTTCTTCTTTTTTTTTTTTTTAAAAAAGGGTCTAGGTCTGGCACCAAGGCTGGAGTGCAGTGACATGTTTAAGGCTCACTGCCACCTCCAACTCCTGGGCTGCAGCAGTCTTCCTGCTTAAGCCTCCTGAGTAGCTGGAACTGCAGGTGCATGTCACCTGGCTTCACATTGCTAGCTTCAAGTGGTCCTCCTGCGGTGGTCTCTCCAAGTACTGGGATTATAGGCATTGAGCCACTGTGCTCAGCCAAATTTTCTTATAAAGTCAAGTGGGAAATATTTGCTTGCAAGAAATTGTTCTTTTGGTTCTTTCTTTTCCATAGGGATTGAGTCATAAAATCCCTGTCAGCATCCACTGCATTTTGAAGGGGACATTAACAAAAAAGATGCCAGCAATATCTTCTTCTCCCCTAGTTTATTCCATTTGTACTGACCCTGACCCAGGTTGCCCTGACTTGAGAATTACTAAAAGTTTCAGAAAGATGTACATGGCTTTTAAAAAAAAAGTCTGAGAAGAAAGTATAATTCTTTTTCTTTTAAATGGAGATATAAAAATCATATAAGCATGATTTATCATTTGATTGGAACATTATATTTTATGGCTGTGGAGCACATGTATCATCCTATCTGCTTCTGACATCCAGTAAGCAGCTCTGGCTTTTGTAATTTTGATGAAAGAGTTTCCACAATGATATTCCAGTGTGCGTGCTTACACGTCAGCTCTGGTCGTCAGTTAACAGATTGTTCCGGGTTTACATTGAGCAGAGGAATGTGAGATCAGAGACCTTGAGGAAGAGCTTTAGTTCCACCAAGAGTTGGAGCTAAGGAGTCGGGGCAGAAGCAGCAGGAAGTCAGCGCAGAGCTCTGGAGGCCCGTTCCTGATCGCCTCCTGTCTCCTCCCTGAGCTGATGCCCTTGAAGGCGCTGCTGGTCCTGGATCCTTCCAACCTTTTCTTCCAAGAGGAAACATGGTGGTGCTGAGCTGTCCTTCCCCTGGCTGCCGCAAATAAGGACCCCCATGGGTGGGTGTCTAATGCAAGTGATTCCCCAGCGATACATGTTGAAATGGGAAAAGGCCCCAGTGAGGCTGGTGTAATATACGAGATCCACTGCGAAATGAAAATGTGTGGTTCTAGCCAGGGGCAGGGAAGTTACTCTCTCTTTTCCATAGGCCCAATATCTGAACCTAGGGCAGACAGGTGTCCCCCGAAAGATTTGATCTTTTGTTCAAGCACACACTCTTCTACTGGAGCAGGATGGGCAAGAGGCTTTCCTTCCAATCAGCAGCCCAGAACCCTGTAGTCCTGCCCAGCCAGGGCGTGTCAAGACTGCAGCTTTTCCTGACTCATAACCATCCCCATGTCCAGCCCAGGCCCCTACCTGGAGGTGAAAGCAACACGGGTTGTGGGTCTCTCCTGCTTAGGAAACCTGGGTTGAGGGTGGCAGTGATCTTGAGGTGGGGTCTGGGAGAGAGGAGCTGGCCTGGCCCGGCCTGGCCCAGCGTGCCAGTGGGCAGATAGTAGGTTGTCAGGAACCTGTCTTGGGATGGTCCGGCAGGTCCACCACGTAAGCCGAGACTCCACGTCCCTGATACATGCAACGTTGTTCCATTGGCATCGACTTACGGAGCTCACCTTTATACATGACATTGTATAACCATAAGACAGCAACCGCTGAACGTGACACAGCCCGCGAAGCTGGCCTGAGGTCCCAGGAAAGCTTACCCCCATGGGGTGATCCTCAGGACTGTCTTCGTTCAACTAATGGCTTCCAGAAAACCAAATCCTAAGATGGTGAATTGAATGAGAAACCTTTTGACACAGGATATAACGTGGCGTATTCTTATTTCAGAGTGAGTGTGTCACAAAGCAAACTGGGAACTCATCCTGCACTTGGTGACGGTGTTGCCTGTGACTAAGGCGTAAACATCTGTCAAAACATTTGGACAGTGTACCCTTTACAGGAGTGTGACTTACTGGATATCAAGTACACTTCAACAAAATTGACTTAAAAATACCTCGTAGGGATGAACAGATGAACAACGCCACACACCCTAAGGACAACTTTGAATCAGTTCACTCTTCTAAGCTGGTAGCAGAAGCCTCTTCTCCATTTGACTCGTGTCTCGCTTTCTCTTCTTTTGAGACAGAGCCTCACTCTGTCGCCTAGACTGGAGTGCATTGGTATGAGCTCAGCTCACCGCAGCCTCTGCCTCCTGGATTCAAGACATTCTCCTGCCTCGGCCCCCTGAGTAGCTGGGACTACAGGTGTCTACCACCACGCCCGGATAATTTTTGTATTTTTTATAGAGATGGGGTGTCGCCACGTGAGCCAGGCTGGTCCTGAACTCCTGCCCTCAAGTCATCAAACTGCCTCAGCCTCCCAAAGTGCTGTGATGACAGACATGAGCCCCTGAGCCCAGCCGGACTTTCGTCTCTTGATGAGTTTAACCATGTATGTTTCGGTGCTACCATATAGCTCACTAACCCTCTTTAGAAATCTGTGCTATTGCATTTAATCTTTATGGTAGCTTAATGAACAGGCTATTCTTTAGTCCAGTGGTTTTTGATCAGGGATGATTTTGCCTGCCAGGGAGTGCATGTCAGAGTTTGGAGACATCTGGGGTTGTGAGTTCAGGAGGGCAGGGGATGAGGGAGAAAAGGGACTACTGGCATTTAGTGGGTAAAAGCCAGGGATGCTGCTACAGATCCTGCAGCTCCCATGAGCATCCCGACCACCAAGTATCAGTAGTGCCCAGGTTGGGAAGCTGGGTGCCATTGTGCAAAGATTCAAGGTGGCTGTGGCACAGGACTGGTAAGTGGGAGATGTGGGTATTCTAATATAGTCTAGTGTTAGTCCAATCTCCTGTACTATGAGTAATTAGCAAAGAATTAACAGAAAGGATTGCTCTCACCGAAGCCCATCCAGAAAGTGCCTCTTATTCAAGGTGCTAACTGCAGTGTTTTGTTGCCGGTAAAAACAAGAGTCAGATTTTCATGATTGATTCATGATGACTCTAAAATTAATGCTGCTATTAGCATAAAAAGGAGTGGTAAGTGGAGGTAAGAGAACTTGTTTGCTTTGGGATACTAAGTCAACAGTGCAGTACACACAGTAAACCCAGTTATCTGGGGCTTGATGCTTTGTTGTTTCTTCTAAGCAGTTCTTAGGTGCCTCTGGGCTTTTGAACATTCTTTGACAGTTGGAATTTATTAATTGATTTTTCAATTTGGCCGGTGAAAATGAACTTTAGGTAGGGGTTTGAGGAAAATGAAAAGTACTGTTTGTTTTTCAGTGTCTGGTTCTTCATGGTGAGCCTTAAGGGGTGGTAGAAATCTGGCCACCTGTAACCTCAGCGATCTTGGATTCTCAGCTTCCTCACATCATAGGTGGAGAGTCAGTTGCTCAGAGAAGAACTTTCTTTTTTTCTTTTCTCTCTCTCGCTCTCTGTGTCTCTCCGCCCTCTGTCTCTGTCTCTATGTTTCTTTTCTTTTTTCCTCCTCCCTTCCTCCTACCCTCCCTCCCCTCCCCCTCCCCCTCCTCCCCTCCCCCTCCCCCTCCTCCTCTCCCCTCCCCTCCCCTCCCCTCCCCTCATTTTTGAGGCAGGGTCTTGCTCTGTTGTCCAGGCTGGAGTACAGTGGCACAACCTTGGCTCGCTGTAGCCTTGACCTGTCTGGCTCAAGCCATCCTCCCACCTCAGCCTACTAAATTACTGGACTACAGGCACACACTACCATCTACCATGCCCAACTTAGTTTGTTCTTTTTTTTTTTTTTTTTTTTTTTTTTTTGATACAGGGTCTCACTATGTTGCCTAGGCTGGTCTTGAACTCCTGGACTCAAAGGATCCTCCCACCTCAGCCTCCCAAAGTGCCGAGATTATGGGTGTGAGCCACTGCACACAACCAAGAACTTTCTATTAGACAGATTTTAATTAAACAGTCCTGTTAAGTGGCCTCTTTATCAAATACATTCTAACAGAACCTCATAGAAGTGAGCCCTCTTAATGAATTATTTGGCTGGGGTTCTTAGGTGTGTTTTGTTCTATTTTTTGTTTGTTTTCCTTTTGTCAGGTCCCATGAGCTGTTTTTGGACCTCTTCTCAGAATGTTTTAATATGCATATGATCGGATACCTAGGATTATGAAGGGAACCAACTATACTTGCATATAGTTCTGTCTGTGGCCCTGCAGTATGCACTGAAGCAAAAATCACAGGTGATGCCAATCATGAAGTTTTACAAATCTCTTGAAGAGTTTTGTTGGTTTCTGTGTTGATGAAGCAGGAAATTTCCCTGACCCCTTCATGGGCAGGAAATGGAGTGTGGGTGCTGGAACTCGTTGGCTGCTTTGGTGTCGGTAGAGGTGAACTCCATTCGCTTAAACCCACTGTACTCAACCCCTCGTGGGAGGAAGCACACAGGTGAGCAGGGGCGGGAGCCAGGGTGAGTGCTTTTGGGCGCCGGCAGGAGTGAACTCTGTACTGGCCCTGGGGCAGCATGTGGGGGCGTTGGTGCCCTGAATCCCCTGAAGCCCTAGAAGGAGTGTTACAGGCAAGCTCTTTTAGCTTTACCGTCCATAAGTGGGTTAAGTGTTAGCTCAGTGGAGGGTCAGGGTGACAGTCTTTTGTACCCACCCCCGACTTCTTGTCCAGGGTCCCGGAGGAATGAGGTCTAAAGAACAAATTTGAAAGATGGTAAATGTGGGGCTTTTTTTTTAAATTGCATTTTAGGTTTTGGGGTACATGTGAAGCACATGCAAGATTGTTGCATAGGTACACACATGGCAGTGTGATGTGCTGCCTTCCTCCCCATCACCTGTATCTGGCATTTCTCCCCATGCTATCTCTCCCCAATTCCCCAACCCCCACTGTCCCTCCCCTGTTTCCTCCCTACAGACCCCAGTGTGTAGTGCTCCCCTCTGTGTCCATGTGTTCTCACTGTTCAACACCCACCTATGAGTGAGAACATGTGGTGTTTGATTTTCTGTTCTTGTGTAATTTTGTTGAGAATGATGGTTTCCAGGTTCATCCATGTCCCTACAAAGGACACAAACTCATCGTTTTTTATGGCTGCATAGTATTCCTTGGTGTATATGTGCCACATTTTCCCAGTCCAGTCTATCATCAATGGGCATTTGGGTTGGTTCCAGGTCTTTGCTATTGTAAACAGTGCTGCAATGAACATTCGTGTGCATGTGTCCTTATAGTAGAACGATTTATAATCCTTTGGATATAAACCCAGTAATGGGATTGCTGGGTCAAATGGAATTTCTATTTCTAGGTCCTTGAGGGATCGCCACACTGTCTTCCACAATGGTTGAACTAATTTAAACTCGCACCAACAGTGTAAAAGTGTTCCTATTTCTCCACATCCTCTCCAGCATCTCTTGTCTCCAGATTTTTTAATGATCACCATTCTAAGTGGCCTGAGATGGTATCTCAATGTAGTTTTGATTTGCATTTCTCTAATGACCAGTGAGGATGAGCATTGTTTCATATGTTTGTTGGCCTCATGTATGTCTTCTTTTGTAAAGTGCCTGTTCATGTCTTTTGCCCACTTTTGAATGGGCTTGTTTGTTTTTTTCTTGTAAATCTGCTTTAGTTCTTTGTAGATTCTGGATATCAGCCCTTTGTCAGATGGGTAGATTGCAAAAATTTATTGCCAATTTATTGTAATGAGTGTTTTTGCCAATTTATTGTAATGAGTGTTTCTTTTGCCGTGCAGAAGCTGTGGAGTTTGATTAGGTCCCATTTGTCTATTTCGGCTTTTGTTGCCAATGCTTTTGGTGTTTTGGTCATGAAGTCCTTGCCTATTCCTATGTCCTGAATGGTTTTGCATAAGTTTTCTTCTAGGGTTTTTATGGTATTAGGTCTTATGTGGGGCTAATGTGTGGGGCTTTTTAATGCTGATGAAAGTGGCTTTCAGTGGGAAGAGGAGCTGAAAACGGGACAAAGTGGGAACGTAATCTTCCCACAGAGCTGTGCCATCAGGCTGTTCCTCTGAAGTCAAGCCGCTTCTCTCTGACTGTAGCCTCCAGTGTCCCGCTGCTTCTCCTCTTCTCTTCTCTCTGCCAGTGGAGGCTGGGGTTTCTATGGACACAGGATGGGGGCTGGGAAGGCCATGGACGGTTGTAGAAAAGGCAACATTTGAGTGGAAAAACAAGGATGCATTTTCTCACTTTGGGCCACAGTTCCAGGCTTGAAGGTGGGGCCCTTACCAGGGCCCTGCCCTCTTCTGCCCAGAATTTCCTGCCTCCTGTCCCTATCATTGATACCTGCAATTCTTTGTACCTACGAAATTTAATATGGTGAGACCTGCATCTAGCTGCTGCTAGAGATAGTGCTCATAAGTTTTAATATTTATTGAGTGTGGATAATAATCCAGGAACTGTGTTAAACATTTTACAGCACATTATCTCATTTAATCTGCATGATGAAGTTAAAAAAGTAGTTTCACTTATTTGATGGATGAAAAAGTTAGGCTCTGAAAATGATGTAACTACAAATATGGAATTGGAATTTCAAACCAGTCTGTTGTCTTAATCACTTCCCTGTTAATTGTCCCTGTTTTATTAATGCTGATTACCTTTTCATTTGGTTTGGTTCTTTGGAGTTGTTTGCATTTTGTGAGTGTCTTGGCATCTTTTTGGTAGAGAAACTTGTTAGGTTCTCACAGTGTGGAAATTAAGCAGAAAATCAAGGTCTCAGTTTGCCTTTTCAGCCTGAACTTCAAACTCTTACATTCAGTCCTGTGAGTCTTTCTTTCTTTCTTTTTTTTTTTTCGAGACGGAGTTTCGCTCTTGTTACCCAGGCTGGAGTGCAATGGTGCAATCTCGGCTCACCGCAACCTCCGCCTCCTGGGTTCAGGCAATTCTCCTGCCTCAGCCTCCTGAGTAGCTGGGATTACAGGCACGTGCCACCATGTCCAGCTAATTTTTTGTATTTTTAGTAGAGACAGGGTTTCACCATGTTGACCAGGATGGTCTCGATCTCTTGACCTCGTGATCCACCCGCCTCGGCCTCCCAAAGTGCTGGGATTACAGGCTTGAGCCACTGCGCCCGGCCAGGAGTCTTTCTTAAGGGACAGTGAGAGCAAGGGAGGGTTTTCCATTTCCTGAGGTGGATCCTTCCATTAGTATTTCCTTTTTGTTTTTCCTTATGGTGAGAAAGAAGGGAGTTTCGCCTCTTCCTTAGATTAGATTAGATTAGAACGGTTCTGTTGGTTGAATTATGCACCCTGTTTCGTTGAAGCTATTGGACCACAAGGCTGTGATTATTAGCACTGCTATCTAATAATTTATTATGTCACACCAAAAATTATCTTTTGCATTTTGCCACCAATTTTTAAAATTTCTCTTACATGTATAAATTTGAATTGTTAGAATCAAATTAGAATACGTTGGTCAGGCGCGGTGGCTCATGCCTGTAATCCTAGCACTTTGGGAGGCTGAGGCAGGTGGATCACTTGACGTCAGGAGTTTGACACAAGCCTGTGGGCCTGTAGTCCCATTTACTCACGAGGCTGAGGCAGAAGAATTGCATGAACCTGGGAGGCTGAGGTTGTAGTGAGCTGAGCTCGTGCCACTGCACTCAAGCCTGGGTGACAGAGGAAGCCCCCATCTCAAAAAAAAAAAAAAAAAAAAAAGAATAAATTGTGTAAACCCACCAATAAGAATAACTGTTTCAGTCTTTCTCCCTTTCCCATCTTCCCCAAAAGGTGGGAAGTTTCTTAAGTAATGCAAGTAACAAGTAAGTTTGGGGTTGAGCAGGAGACTATCTAGAGACAGCATCTGTAGATCAGAAGTGGTATTTAGGGGAGTAGGGACTCAATTTTCTTTTCCTTTCCGCATTTGGGAGTTGGAGAGCTGTCCGACGCTGAATTTAGTTAGATTTATAATGCTAGTGACATTCAGCAGTCTGCCTTTCTCTTTCTGTTATAAAATCTTGTTTTTATTGAATTACATTTTAATATTGGTGTCACTTTAAAATGAAAATGAAGACTTGCAAAATATATTTTTGAGGCATTGAGGGTGGAAAATATCATTCTGGCAACAGATGACCTGGGTTCAAGTTTCCTCTCTGCCTCCTACTTCCTTTGTGGCTTTAGACCAGACCCCACTCAGAGCCTTGAATTCCTCATCTCTGCAGTGATCGTAGTAAGTTCATGCTTAGGCTCTCTCCAGAAGTTAAAATGTTTGAACATGCTTTGTAACTTTTTTTAAGGAATGATATTAGTTAGGGTATGGATAAGAAACAGCTGGCCTACCTACTGGGTGACTGAGAAGAGTTTAATAAAAGATTCTATTAGCCCATTGTATTAGACTGAGAAGAGTTTAATAAAAGATTCTATTAGCCCATTTTCATGCTTCTTATAAAGATATACCCAAGACTGGGTAATTAACAAAAGAAAAAGGCTTACTGGACTTACAGTTCCATTTGACTGGGAAGACCTCACAATCGTGGCAGAAGGTGAAAGGCACATCTCACACGGCAGCAGGCAAGAAAGAGCTTATGTATGGAACCTCTCCCTTATGAGACCATCAGATCTCTTGAGACTTACTTTCTACCATGAGAACAGCACTGGAAAGACCTACCCCCTTGATCCAGTTACCTCCCATCTGGTCCCTCCCACAACGTGTAGGAATTCAAGATGAGATTTGGGTGGCGACACAGCCAAACCATATCAAAGACCATTTACAGAACTCAAAGCAGCCTTAAGGGAAACCACCAAGGGACCCAGGCCTGACGAGGCAAGGGTAGGAGAGAACAGATGCTTGGATAGAGCAGATGAAAGTCACAGACTGATGGGAGCCATCACTTTCAGTAGAGGTCCTGATGATCTGGGAGGGTGGGAGCCAGACAGATGGGAATATCCCAGCCTCAGTTTCTTTCCACTCTCAGAACTCTTCCCAGTACCTCTCAATGGCTAAACCAACCGAAGGTCAGAGCCCACGGAAGCTCCTGTGCTGTCTTTACAGGTCAGCCCATTGGGAACAGAGTTGACGGAGAGGGGAAAGGAAGTGACTGCATTTGGAAGGAAAATCATAAAACACGTTTGGTTGGGCATGTGGCTCACGGTTGTAATCCTAGCACTTTGGGATCACTTGAGTCTAACATAGGGGTGTCCAATCTTCTGGCTTCCCTGGGCCACACTGGAAGAAAAAGAACTGCATAAAATACACTCACAATTGCCAGTGACCTAAAAAAAAAAAAAAAAAAAATCTCATAATGTTTTAAGAAAGTTTACAGATTTGTGTTGGGCCACATTCCGAGTTGTCCTGGGCTGCATGTGACCTGCCAGCTGTGTGTTGGACAAGCTTGGTCTAACAGATTCTCCAAGGCGGACCTGAGCATTTGAAAGACTTCTACTGGGAAAGATCGCAAGGTACAACTAGAAAATCATGGGCTAGCCTGAGAAGCAGACCTGTGATTATTTTTCTGTTTGAAAGTTGTTTCTCTGCACCCATTTTTCCCAGACCTAACGTCGATGTATGTTTCGGGTCCGAACATAAATGTTATTCCCTCCAGAAAGCCTTTCCTGGATTTGAGGGATGAAGTTGGAGGCTGCTCCTGAATGCTTCCTCAGAATCAGAATACTTGGTCATTGTGTGTCTCCATCTCTGTCATCTCCTTGAGTCCTCAGAGGACAGACGTGTATCCCTCTAGTTAACAGTTGACTCCCCAGTAACCAGTACAGTATCAGATACAGAGCAGTTAACCCTACACATATTTGCCAAAACTAAAGGATGAATGAGTGGTGGCTAAGAGAGTTCTCAGAAAAATGGATGGAAGCAATATCGTAAACCATCGTGCGAAAGTAAATATTAGAATCATTGAATCCCTGAGTTATAGAAGAATTCATTAATAGAGCTATCTGGCTACTCTTTAAAGTGTGGACATCCTAGATGAATTAGCTGTGCAACTGTTGGCAGGACACGTACCCACTGTGAGTCTTCTCATCTACCAAACTTAGGAAAATCGTGTCTTCCTGAGAATCTTGTGAAGGATATGTCAACCAGTCAGAATGAATCAGCTTGCCCAGTGCTTGGCATATAGCTGCTCAGTAAACTTTAGCCATCCTTTGTTATTAGAAATCACCCTTGTATTTTAAAATCCTCGTGTATCACTGAAAATCATCTGAAACTGAAAACCATCAAGAGACCCATGTTTAAAGAAGATGGCCATTGTAATTTCTCTGGAAACTCAGTTTTGATTCAGATGTCCATAGCATCTCATTTCTACATTTAAAAAGAATCTGAGGCCGGGCGCGGTGGCTCAAGCCTGTAATCCCAGCACTTTGGGAGGCCGAGGCGGGTGGATCACGAGGTCAAGAGATCGAGACCATCCTGGTCAAAATGGTGAAACCCCGTCTCTACTAAAGATACAAAAAATTAGCTGGGCATGGTGGCGCGTGCCTGTAATCCCAGCTACTCAGGAGGCTGAGGCAGGAGAATTGCCCGAACCCAGGAGGCGGAGGTTGCGGTGAGCCGAGATCGCGCCATTGCACTCCAGCCTGGGTAACAAAAGCGAAACTCCGTCTCAAAAAAAAAAAAAAAAAAAAAAAAAGAATCTGAAACTGACATTTTGGCATGATTGGACTCATGGGTAGAGAAGGTATGATGAACATTCTGAAAATCTTTAAAAGTGAAATAGAGGGAAGATGGCCCTACATGAAGGTTCGTTGTCCCCCACCTTAGTCTAAATAATGACTTTCTTAAAACGACATGTTTTGGGGGAATGTCCTGCAATATGGCTTTACATCTTCTTCTTTGTCTTCCCTTCCTTCCTTCCTTCCCTTCCTTCCCTTCCTTCCCTCCTTCCCTCCTTCCCTCCTTTCTTTCTTTCTTTTTCTTTTTCTTTTTCTTTTTGATGGAGTCTCTATTGCCAGGCTGGAGTGCAGTGACACAATCTTGGCTGACTGCAACCTCTACCTCCTGGATGCAAGCGATTCTTTTTCCTCAGCCTCTCAAGTAGCTGGGACCACAGACACATGCCACCATGCTTGTCTAATTTTTTGTATTTCAGTGGAGATGGGATTTCACCATATTAGCCAGGATGGTCTCGATCTCCTGATCTCATGATTCACCCGCCTTGGCCTCCCGAAGTGCTGGGATTGCAGGTGTGAGCCACCGCGCCGGGTCTGTTGCTTTATATCTTAAGACTGTACATTGATATCCCCGAGGCCCCAGGTTCCTGTCCGCTGGGAGAATTCATAACGCTAGTTTATGTCTCCTCCTCTTCCTCTTCCAGTAGTGCCTCTTTCCTGCATTGAGACAGAGATGCTTGCACTGTGCTCAGGGGCTGCAGATGGACACAGGATCTGCTCAGGGAGATAAGATCACCTGCTAATTCTGCTTCCTCCGTCAGAGTCTGAATGATCAGTGATGGGGACCAGAGCTGGGTTAGGTCTCTGGGAGCCCCCTCTGCCTAAGCACAGGAGATGGATGTGATGGGTAATCACTTGCTGCTGTATCTTCTCTCCATCTCTTTACAGCAGCTCTGACTACTGACTTTTATTGTGTGGCAGCTAATTGTAAGATTCCATTTCTCTAAAGTGAAGGCAAGAGAGGAGTGCGGTGTCTACCATCCCTGCAGCCCTTTGGCCCCTTCCCCTCCCACGGCCTTGAAATAGATGGAAAGGGGACACAAGTCCCCTTAGAAAAAAGACTTTGTTTCTCTCTGATACCACAGACCTTTGAAATATTTTTTTGAAAAGAAGGACTACCTTGGCTGTTATCTTCTGTTAATGAAAAAGGAAATTGAAACAATCTCTTCCCTTAAATCATTAAGTGTGTGGTCTTTGTTACAGTGTATGTTCACAAATTCCCAGAGCCCTGTTCCCATTGACTGGGATCAGGGTAAGAGAGAATCAGACTCGTGCTGTGGGAAATCCACCTCCAGTGCTTCTTACAGGTGTGACCTAGAGCAAGGGGTTTGGCTTTCTTGGACTGATTTTCCTCTGTGGTGAAGTGGGGATGACTTATTTAGAGTAGACTATGAAATTCTGCTTGCAAAGTTCCTTGCTTAGCACCTGATGCACACGAAGCATAAGTCATGGTTAGCTTCCAGTATTTCCAGCCTTACTTGGCCGTGGGAGCATAATGAAGTTGGTGAGAAGTTTAGAGCTAGTGTTTATAAAGTGCTTGCCAGGGGGCCTTAGTCGGCATTCTTTAAATGCTGCCTTCCATTATATCCTTAGGTTTCAGACACAGGCACCACCACGTAAACCACCCCCAGAGTACACATGCATTTGAAAATGTTACTGGGTATAATGTGGTGATATTCTCCTCCCTTCTGCCCTTTCTAAATGAACTGTTTTTTGTTTGTTTCTTTGTTTGTTTTGTTTTGTTTTGTTTTGTTTGAGACATAGTTTTGCTCCTGTTGCCCAGGCTGCAGTGCAGTGGTGCAATCTCCGCTCACTCTGCCTCCCGCAAACAATTCTTCTGCCTCAGCCTCCTGAGTAGCTGGGATTACAGGCATGCGCCACCATGCCCGCCTAATCTTGTATTTTTAGTAGAGATGGGGTTTCTCCATGTTGGTCCGGCCAGTCTCAAACTCTTGATCTCAGGTGATCTACCTACCTCTGCCTCCAAAAGTGTTGGGGTTACAGCGGGGAGCCATCTCGCCCAACTGAAGTTTGTAGGGTAAATCTCATGTCCTTGGAACTGTAGATAACTGTTGATTGGAGGGTGTGAGTTTCTCAGCTAAATGAATGCATGAGGACCATATCCCTCCTGAAAGGTGTGATCAGTGCCAGGAGACAGAAGCTGCCCACTGTGGGGCAGTCGGAGGTGCTGTGACCTGCCCCGGGGTCCTGTGAGAGACTGGCCAGTAAGGTGGGCTGAATGCAGCCTTACCCACTGAGCTGAGTTCTCTCTGCCTTAGGCACTCCGTGCCTTGAGGTGAAAAGGGAAGTCAGCTGATTGTTCTTCTCTGGCTGCAACTTCCCACTGCCCTTATGTATCCCAGTGTATATGGTGGTCAAGCACAGCGCTATTTGAGCCTCCCCCATGAAGTCTCAGCATCGAATCAATGCAGTCCCATGCAAAGCAAGCTGAGCATGGCACTGTGCCAGTTTAGCCAGCTAAGGTGTTGTCTATGATGCTGATCGTTATGATGAAAAAGAAAATGGAGAATGGTAACGAAAGAGGAGGAAGAATAGGTGACTTCCCTCTAGCCGATGTGGATTATTATTATTTTTTTAATTTCCATGTCTGCATATTTTGATCATAGGTCTCAGCTTAAGGACAGTGAAAGCCATTTATTGAGTTCTTAGTATGTACTCAATAAACTGCATAGAGTACATGTCTTTTTTTTCTTTTTTCTTTTGTGAGACAAAGTCTCACTCTTGTCACCCATGCTGGATTGCAGTGTGGCACGATCTCACTGTAACCTCCACCTCCCAGGTTCAAGAAATTATCAGGCCTCAGGCTCCTGAGAAGCTGGGATTACAGGCATGTACCACCATACCCAGATAATTTTTGTATTTTTAGTAGAGACAAGGTTTTGCCATGTTGGCCAGGATGGTCTTGAACTCCTCACCTGAGATGATCTGCCCACCTCAGTCTCCCAAAGTGCTGGGATTACAGGGGTAACCTACCACACCTGACCAGAGTCAAGTATTTCAAGTATCAGTGTTGAGTCCCTTCCTTCCTTCCCTCCCTCCCTCCTTTCTTATTCTGTCCCTCCCTCCCTTCCTTCCATCTGTTTATTATCTGACTTAATCCTCAAAATAACCCAGTGATACATGGTGTACATTTTCTAGGTGGGTAGATGAAGTGTTAGGAAGATGTAACTTGTCCTAAATCATGTGTCTCTTAAGTGGTGGAACTGATTTTCTCACTGACTATAGATGCTGAGCCGATTGCTATGATACCTACTGCCTTTTAATTTAAAAAGTTACTATTTTTATTCCTCTCATCATTATTTATTACATGATTTACTTCTCCTGTGCCTTGTAATCGATTGGTCATGCTGATATGCTAAACCATCTTTCTTGCTACTGGAAATCAATCCATGTGTGAATAGTCATACATAGGCCCAAAGAAGGAGCTTAGTTATGCTGTTGCTATTGTGATCCCTGTCTCAGGGGCTGGAGTTAGAGCCAGGGTCCCCACTGCCCCATTTCATGGAGGGGTAGACCAGTGCTTCCTTTTGGGTGGAGGACGCTGGATTTGGCAGCTGGTTTTGTGTGGATTTGAAAGGGGGGTAATCAGGGGTGTACTGGAGGGTCAGAACCATTCACCCACATGTTGGTGCCCACATGTTGCAATGGAAAAGCTTCTGGCCTCTGCCTTCTCAGGAAGGTTGTCCGAGTCCTGAGTGAGGGCTGCTTTCGAATTACTGCAGCTCTGGCCTATCTCTCGGGAGGCCTGCTGATAATCAGTAAATGAAATTCACCTTTCCCCCATTCCTGAAAACGGAAAAGACGAGGGTTGAATTATAGGGCAAGTCATGAACACTGTCTTTTTCAAGCATGGTAGTTCGAGCTGCACAGAGGGGGGAAATTATTTTATTTGGGAGAACAAATTTAAGTTTGGCAGTTACCTGAAAGAAAATTAAGTGGCTGATTGCAAGTCTGTTCTCTGGCCTTCTGAAGAAGATAGATTGTAATCTTTAATTAATCTATCACTCACACCAAAAAAAAAAAAAAAAAAAAAAAAAGCGGGGCAAGGGGTGGGAGAATGTTCATATCGCATTTATTTTGGATGTCTGGGGTTGCATCTGGAAGCCCAGATAGTAATATCCAGGCATGGCTGCCAGCGCTCTGCACGTTCATGTTTGTTTAGTATTTTAATTTCCCCATGAGTCTTAAACCTGTGCGTGGTGTGCAAGTGGTGGCCTGGTGTATGCACTTTGGCCACCGGCTCTCCCATTGTAATGAAGATGAAATGACTCCATGGATGACCTCTCCGTGCCTTTGTCTGTAGCCTGCCCACCTCTAACTGAACACCTTTCAGACGAACATGCTCTGAACTCTTGAACCGCTCATTCTGTTCTCTGAGCCAATTGCTCAAGCTGCAGTTTGTCATTATATGCCTCCAAAGACTTTGTGTTTTCTGTGTTTGTCATTGAGATAGAATTTTTCATAACCCTTTACTAGTCATAAATTTGATTGTTAAGGGACTGGGTTAATCTTACTTCTAATACCAGCATGTGATTTTAAAACTCTGATTTAGGAGCATTTTCTTTCTGCTGCCCTCCTAAAATGCATGGGTGGAAACGTATAAAATATGTCACCTGGTATTGGTGGATTGTTTATTTCTGTTCGTTTTGTCCTGAATAGTACCTATGAGATGCATTTGAAAACTTACCTTGTTTCTGTGTTTCTTCTGTTGCAATTTCTTCCATTACCTGGAACGGCTGCTTTGGACAGCAAGCCAGGCAATGCCCTCTCACCACTGTGGGATACATGAGTAGAAAAGTCTTGGCACGGAAGCAATTCCGAGACCATGGAAAGATCTGGTAGCAGGAGTTACGATTTGTGCTGCATAAAATTTCAGGAACTTGCAACTCAGTTTTGCATTGCATCACATTACTCACAACCCTGAACTTGAAATAACTCATGCCTGCCTTTCTATAGCCTTTAGCTACATTTCATTGAATTTGTTTTAGTTCTCCTCTCGACTTTGCAGTGCATGACACATAGTAGGTGCTCAATAAATAAGTGTTCAGCTGAACTATGATGGTTAGGTTAGTAATCGAGTGTACAGACAAAATCACAGTAGTCTTCGTTACCCTTGTCCCTACTCATAAGGGAGTCTTGTGAGGATTCGCTGAAATAACTCACAAAAATGCCCCGCTCTCTTGTTTCTCTGCTAGGGGCTCTTGTCATAGAGAAGCCATTGTTGTAGTCTTACAAAAACGCATGGCATTATTTTGGGGTAGAGTTTAGAGTAGAAGTTTAGAGAGTGCATTTCTCTTCCACTAAGCAAGTCTGCATTGATAAAAAGCAGACAAAGAATAAATGAAAAATATTTAGTTAATTCTTGTTGACGGAAGTAGGACTTCAGGTCCAGAGATGTTACATTGTAGAATGCACAGATGCATTTTTAAGAATTTTCCAGTTCTCTTCCATGTGTGGACAGATTCGCACGTATGTGTGTGTACAAACTGTACATGCAGTGGCTCTCTGGGAAATGAAATTTTTTCACCTTGCTAAAGCATGTTTTCCCTCTAAAGAGAGGCAGCTGATAATTACTAATGCTAATATCGGGGTGAGGTGCAATAGATAATCTAATGCCAGCAATGATGCCCAGAGCATTTATATTTGATGCTGGAAATCGTTCATGTTCTTTATCCTGTTATTAATGTACCTCTACTGGGCAATTTACTGTCTCTTCATGGATAGGATCGGATCCAGATCCAGTATACGTTTATAAAACCACACTTGCATTTAAATACAGGCATTTCCCATTTCACAGTCTTTCTACCTTCCCTTTCCAATACCCCTTTCTCTCTCTCTGTCTCTCTCTCTCTGTCTCTCTCACACACACCACACACACACACACACACACACACACTTGCCCATCCACCAGCGTAAACTGTAAACATTGTTTTTCCACCCTCACACTTCGTTCAGCCCCAATCTGTGTTCAACATCTGCCTGAGAGTAATGTATTCGTCTATTTAGATATGGTTAGAAAAAGCAAAGCAGTAACAATAGAATCTGGACAGGATTAATGTCCTGCAGGAAGGAGCAACAGAAAGAAATGGAATCAAGAACCCGGGTGCTTTTTATAGGTTCATCGTGCAGGGTAATCATTTATTCCTTTGAAAGCACATCTTCGTTCTGAGCTTTGGTTCCACATGTTAGAATTGTGTTTCCGGGCCTGGGTCTTCCCCTTGCCTGTTGTGTGTGTTACTCCAGCACATTTGCCAATTGCAGATATCCTTGACTCTTCTCATGGGCTTTACTAGTACTCATGAAATCATCGATGTGGGTAAAAGGAGGAGAGGATTCGTCCTATTTTTGACACATAAACAAGATGTCATTTTACCAATTGCTCATTAATGCTGATTTTTCCCATGAGTCTCTGACCATGAAATCTGCGTTCACTGGTTACACTCGGGGCTTGATAATTAGCTCCTGCATGAGTTTCTGTGGATTTCTATAGGCTCCTACAAATTTTATCCAATGGACATTGTGTTTAAAAAAAAAAATAGGGTCTCGTTATGTCACCTAGGTTGGAGTTCAGTGGCACGATCATAACTCACTGCAGCCCCAAATTCCTGAGCCCAGGTGATCATCCCACCTCAGCTTGAGTAGCTGGGACTACGGGCATGTGTTACCATGCCAGGCTAATGTTTAAAAATTGTTCATGGAGGCCGGGCGCGGTGGCTCACTCCTATAATCCCAGCACTTTGGGCGGCCGAGGCGGGTGGATCACGAGGTCAAGAGATCAAGACCATTCTGGTCAACATGGTGAAACCCCGTCTCTAGTAAAAATGCAAAAAAATTAGATGGGCATGGTGGTGTGCGCCTGTAGTCCCAGCTACTCGGGAGGCTGAGGCAGGAGAATTGCTTGAACCCAGAAGGCAGAGGTTGCGGTGAGCTGAGATCGCGCCATTGCACTCCAGTCTGGGTAACAAGAGCGAAACTCCATCTCAAAAAAAAAAAAAAAAATTGTTCATGGAGACAGGGCCTCACTTTACCCCCTAGGCTGTTCTCGAACTCCTGGCTTCAAGTGATCCTCCTGCCTTGGCCTCCGAAAGTGCTGGGACCAATACAGATTTTTTTTAATGAAAATTAGATCTCCAATTATTAATAAGATCTTTGTCAGCTGAGTCATGGAGGTAGCATGGTACATACAATTAATTTAGATTTTTTAACGGCTTTTGAGAACATTCAGATAACCTATATGTTGAGACCTGAAATTTATTTGAAATGTGAAAAGCAGCTTACAAAATTGCGGGTACTCTATATACTTTTGTTATACAAATACACATATATGTACACACTTAGAAAAGTATTCTGAGAGAAATACATTGAGATATCTACAGTGCTTGTGTCTGGATAGGATAAGATAGGGATAATTTAATCATTCAAAGTTAAGTTAGTGAACTTGGCCAGACAGACCTGGGATCAAATTCTGCCTCTATCATTAATCGACGGTGAGGTGTGACACTGAAAAAGCGATCTAGCTTACAGGTCCTTATCTGTAAGGTGACAATTACAATAATACCCACCTCCCAGGGTTATATGGCAATGGGTCAGGCACCGATCTAGGAACTCAGAAAATGTGCCAGTATGAAGTACTAGCTTTTACTGTTTCCGGGTGACTTTTCTCTGCTGTTGTGAACATATGTCGCTTACGTAATATGAAAAATAAAATAGTTAAATGGGTTGTGTTTTTTAAGAATCAGTTGAGCACAGATGGGACTATTTTCATGGGTTGATGTCTTGCTTGAAGCCAGTTACCAGAGGTTTCTTTCAACAGAGTATACCAAAAAGACAAAAGTGAATTACACAGATCCCAGCTTAAGACCTGGGCTTAATCTTCATGATGTTTGCAAAGTAATACTTCCTAGAGAACCCTCCCAAATTTCCATCGACACTAGACATTTCAGGATGTGAAATGTTACGCTAACAGAAACGGTCCATCAGGTGCATCTCCAGCCCTCTGTAGATGCTGCTGGGTGGATGAACCTGCGTAATGATCTCCTGGTGCCTTTTTTCTAACTGTGGATACTTGGGTAAGGAGGAGATTCGTCTCTGGATGGCATGATGCACTCTGTGTTATGCAAGCTGGAGAATATCATGTAGAGTCTGAAAAGTAGGAGGAGAGAGGGGCAAGGGGAAGAAGACAGAGTGGGTGTTGCAGGGACCTACAGTCAGCCTGATGCCCCAGTTGGCCTTTGAATTTGGTCCCAGGTTTTTTTGTTTTTTGTTTTTTAATAGTTAAAGCTGACAGCAAACCACATTGCTTACTCTGGTCAGGGAATGGAAACTACAACAGAAGCCGATCTGCAGAGGTGACCATTTTCCCTAGTGTTGAACTTCAGCAGGTGCCTCCTGCACAGGTCCACACGTGAGGGATTGCCTGATGCAGCGAGCACAGTTGTGCTCAACTGCGATTTTATAAAAGATGCAGAAACACATTACGCATAGGCAGATCTTCTATCAGCCCTCTAAACTGGCATAACCTTGAATCATAATTCAATAAATGCATTTCTGCAAGAAGTGAAGATAATAAGCTGCAAGTGCTTTCGTTTTCTTTCTTTCTTAATGCGGGGAAAATCGAGATGGGATTCTGAGAACCCAGATGGAGGGCCTGGGAGTCATCACAATCTGATCCCAAAGGACATTAGCCGCATCTCTTTCTGTAGCCAGAACCAATAGAAAAATGAGAGGAGGAGAGTTGAAGCAAAATAGCAAACATTTTTCCTCTCATGGGGTGTGTGTGTGTGTGTGTAAAATGGGATGTGGTTGGGGAAGGGATTCTAATTGAGCATAGTACAAATGTTTCACTCCTTGCTCATACTACATATCCGGTGTGGGCCTGCAGGTTCCTCTGCACAGGCCCTCAGGGACCTGGGCTGAGAGAGTCTGTGATCTCACAGCTGTCACATCTGGCACAGATGGCCTTCTTGATCTCCAGTAGGGAGACTCA
The DNA here is from genome assembly GCA_031835075.1 of Saguinus oedipus. NCBI lineage: Eukaryota > Metazoa > Chordata > Mammalia > Primates > Cebidae > Saguinus > Saguinus oedipus. The sequence continues at coordinate 37,462,568 of CM063189.1, forward strand.
CATCAGCAGTTAAATGCTTTGGTCTGAAGTGTCACGTGTCGTTTCCTCTCAACGACCTACTGGCTAGGCCAGTCATATGGCCCTGCAGAGGGTGGGAATGTCTCATCTTCCTGTAGGCTTAAAAAGAGAAGAAAACCAGAGGTCTGTGCACAGTAAGTTTTTACTGCAATGATGCCCTTTCATCTACAGAGAGAAGAACTGAGAGGGTCTGTACTGTTGGTTGATAGGGTCAAACTTGTGAACAGACCCAAAGGGCGTGGCTTGGTCATTGCAGCTTCCACCCAGCACCTTACACAGAAGTTTGGGTCTTAACATGGAAACTTTTCAATAGCGGCCAAATTCTATTCTGAGCACTGTATTGAGCATACCGGATGCTGAAAGAATTGGGACACAAAAACCTAAGGTCAGGGGCACTCTTTACTATTAAGCCCTCAGTTGTAATGGAGGCATCAAGCTTGTAAGACCCAAGACCTTACCTTTTGTGCTCCTTGTCTAATGAAGGGACCATCCATCCTCGAAACAGAAACCTGTCAGATCCCTTGGATATACTGACAATACGTTGATGAGAATTGAATGCCCCATAAATTGCATGTCCCCCAGGGCCCGGTAGGTAACCTGTCTTGCTGCGTATGATTCAGAAACCTGTTTATTTGTATCAAGGACGGTTGTACTTTAATCATCAATAAACTAACATTTCAACAGCCTGCCATAAATTTCTTGTCAAAAAAAGAGATTATGATTAGAACACTGTGATGAAAGAGAATCTGTACATAGACTTAAGTCCCTTAGTTTCAAAGCTTCTAGCAGTAGGGCTTAGAGATTCCTACAGTAAGAAAAGCCTAGCCAAGCAGAAACCCATGTTTTCCACTTTCAAGGTATTTGTGAATTATTTTACTTGCATATATTGGCCAAGAACTAGCCCAAGCTCTTAATTTTCAATGAATAAAAAATTGAGTTTTGAGAGCAAATATTTTGGTAAGGAAATAGAGAAGTGACACTAATATTCTCTCAGACTATAGTTGTTCAACAGTAGACATCTTTCACCAAGCACTAATATTACATTAATTATTAATAAAATCCAACTCCTTAAGTCATACAATCATAGTTACCATTTATTGAGAGCAGTGTACTGAGCATTTTACATTCCTTATTTACTCTTCCCTACAACCTTACTAACTAGATGTTATCTTCATCTTATTAAGTAGACAGATTCTCATTTGCAGATGAGGAAACCGTGACTGACTAAGTGAGTGCTGAGGTCACAGAGCTGCTGAGTGGCAGAGCTGCAGTTGCCATGCAGAACTGTGTGGCATCAAAGCCATTTTCTAACTCATTGCAAAGCGCAGTGGATTAAAATGAGATCATTGAAACTGAGACATGGCTGGGTGTGGTGGCTCATACATGTAATCGCAGCACTTTGGGAGGATCACTTGAGCCCAGGAGTTTGAGACCAGCCTGAGCAACATAGCAAGAACATCCATCTCCACAAAAAATGTGAAAATTAGCCGAGTGTGATGGTGTACTCCTGTGGTTCCAGCTACTCAGGAGACTAAGGCAGGGAAATCACTTCAGCCCAGAAGTTCAAGGCTGCAGTGAGCTATAATCACACCACTGCACTCTAGCCTGCATGACAGAATGAGACTGTATCAAAAAAAAAAAAAGAGAGAGAGAGATTATGGCCAGGCATGGTGGCTCATGTCTATATTCGTAGCACTTTGGGAGGCCAAGTTGGGAGCATTGCTTGAGCCCAGGAGTTCAAGACTAGCCTGGGCAACATAGTGAGGTCCCATCTCTAAAGAGAGAGAGAGAGAAAGGGCTGGGTGTGGTGGCTCACATCTGTAATCCCAGCACTTTGGGAGGCCAAGGCGGGCGGATCATTTGATGTCTGGAGTTCGAGACCAGCCTGGCCAGCATGGTGAAACTCCATGGTGAAACACATCTCTACTAAAAAATACAAAAAAAAAATTAGCCAGCTGTGGTGGTGCATGCCTGTAGTTCCAGCTACCTGGGAGGCTGAGGCAGGAGAATGGCTTGAACCTGGGAAGCGGAGGTTACAGTGAGCTGAGATCACGCCTCTGCACTCTAGTCTGGGCAACAGAGCAAGACTCCATGTCAAATAAAGAAAGATTATTTTTAAGATAAGCAAACCAAATGGGTATTAAGATTTCATTTTCATTTTAATGATTTTTTTTTTTCTAAGTAGATACCTGTATTCCGATTCCCTCAGCACTTTGGGATTGTCTGATTAGTAGTGAATTCCTTCCCACTGGTACCCCTGTGGTCAGGGAGTGACTGCAAGGGTCAGAGCTGTTGTGGGGGAGCTGTTTGGACTAAGTGATGGTCCGCTCCAGCTCAGGGACGTTGTATGTATCTCTGCTTCTGAGGAAACAATGACCCGCAAGGTGAATGCAGCCTGCTGCTCATGGAATATCTTCACATGGTTTCTTTTAATCCATTTCTGTTTTTTAAAGTTTTTTTTTTTTGAAGAGATGGGATTTCCTTATGTTGCCCAGGTTAGCCTTGACCTCCTGGGCTCAAGGATTCCTCCTTAGTCTCCTAATTAGCTGGGACTACAGGCACATGCATCCATGTCTGGCTTAATCCATCCTTAAACAAGTTCGGAGTTTTATTTCTTTACAATAAAATGAGAGTGGAGAGCACATTGATCCCCAGGCAGAGGCATGGTTGGCGATTAAATGGCTGTTGAGTCTCCATTCTGAAACAGTCGCCGTCTTCGTTTGCTATGGCTACCATATCAAAATGCCACCCACTGGGGAGATCAAACTGCAGAAAATTCCTGTCTCACAGTCCTGGAGGCTGGAAATTCAAGACAGTTTCTGGCATGGTTTCTCTGAGGCCTCTGTCTTTGGCTTGCAGATGGCTGCCTTCTTGCTGTGTCCTCATGTGGCCTTCTGTCTGTTTCTTGGTGACACTGAAACAAAAATAAAAATTACCCAAGTGTATTGGTGTAAGGATGATGTGTCTTCCTCTTCTTATAAGGACACCAATCCTATTGGATTAGGGCACCACCCTTATGATGTCGTTTAGCCTGAATTACTCTTTTAAAGGCTCTATCTTGAAATAAAGTCACATGGAAGGTTAGAAATTCAGAATATAAATTTGAGGGGGACACAGTTTATTCTATAACCTGCTCTATGCTGGGCATAAGGAATGTTATGGTGGCTAAGGAAAAAATGGTCCTTATCCTCTGTCAGTTTTCTGTGGAAGAAGAAAGACAGTCTTTAAGAAAAAAACTCACATAATCCCAAAAAGCTAAAACTATGATAGAGAATGCAAGGTGCTAGTACAGCTTAGAACAGGTGACTCTAACCTTGTGTAGGAGCTAGAGAAGGCTTCCCTGAGGACATGAGGTTGGAACCGCAGCATGAAAGGGAAGCAGAAGCCGGTTAGGTGGGAGAAGGCTTGGGAATGAGAGGTGTAGAGACAACAGTGGTGTGATCAGGACTTGAAGGCAATGGTTCTATATATAAAAGTTTTCACAACTTGAAAGGCAGCCTACATTGAGCGTGCCTAGAAAATGAGGGCAAGAGATTGTTCAAAAGAATACTGAACCCAGAGTTTCATCACCTTGTTAATTACATCTAATTTTGTGAGATTGCAATTAACTTGCCTAAGAAAAGATTGTTTATGATTCCATTCTTTATATTGTTTGTTGAAATAGGTAATTCTCACGGCCGGGCGCGGTGGCTCAAGCCTGTAATCCCAGCACTTTGGGAGGCCGAGGCGGGTGGATCACGAGGTCAAGAGATCGAGACCATCCTGGTCAACATGGTGAAACCCCGTCTCTACTAAAAATACAAAAAAATTAGCTGGGCATGGTGGTGCGTGCCTGTAATCCCAGCTACTCAGGAGGCTGAGGCAGGAGAATTGCCTGAACCCAGGAGGCGGAGGTTGTGGTGAACCGGGATCGCGCCATTGCACTCCAGTCTGGGTAACAAGAGCGAAACTCCATCTCAAAAAAAAAAAAAGAAAGAAATAGGTAATTCTCAAAACTTCTGGATACCTGAGACTCAACTGCAAACTTATTTTTAAAATTTCCTAGTCCCACTCCCCAAAGTTCTGATTCAGTACTTTCGGGATGGGGTCTAGGAATCAGTGTGTTTAACAAGCACATCGGGTTTTTCTGGTACAGATGGTCCACGGACCACACTTTGAGAAAGCTCCATCTAAAGAGATAAGTTGCTGACGTATGTTACCGAGGGAAGCCTGGGAAAGTTGGGCACAGCAGTAGTTGTAAAGAACTACCAGACCTGGGCCTGGCTTGGTGGCTTGTGCCTGTCATCTCAGCATTCTAGGAGGCTGAGGCAGGTGGATGCCTTGAGCCCTGGAGTTCCTGATCAGTCTGGGCAACACAGTGAAACCCTACCTCTGCAAAAAGTTAGCTGGGCGTAGTAGTGCCTGCTTGTGGTCAGAGACCCTTGGGAGGCTGAGGCTCGAGGGTTGCTTGAGCCTGAGAGGTCAAGGCTGCAGTGAGCCAGGATCATGCCACTGCATTCCAGCCTGGGAGAGCGTGAGACCTTGTGTCAGATGAAAAACAAACAAACAAACAAAAAAGACTACTAGACCTGTGGGAATGTCTGCCAGTTTCAACCCATGGGGACAGGGTGAGACTAACATTAATTGAGCCTTCATGTTGGAGAGACTATAATAAGTGCTTTGCATGTATCAGCTCTTTCAAATTAGTACAATTCTAGTAGAGGGAGTACTATTAGTACCCCCAATTTCCAGATTAAAAAAATGAGGGACAAAGAGATTAGATGCGTATCTGAGGTCACACACTCATACATGACAGAGCATGCACCCAAACACCAGGTTTCAATGACCCTGTGGTGAAATGGAGTCTCTGGCACTTGCCTAGTGCTGACTACGCACTAGATACTATATTAGTTACAGGTGATTCTACCTGTCATTCATTAGGTCATCCAGAAAGCTTTGTGCCTTAGTCTGTCCTGGCTGCTGTAACAAACTATCATAAACTGAGTGGCTTTTAAACACCAGAAATTTATTTCTCTTAATTCTAGAGGCTAGGAAGTCCAAGATCAAGGTGCTGGGAAATTCATTGTTTGGCAAGGGTCCACTTCCTGGTTCATAGATGTCCACCTTCTTGCTATGTCCTCACATGGTGGAAGAGGCAAAGGGTCTTTCTCAGGTGTCTTCTAAGCCCTAAACCCATTCATGAGGGTTTTACCTCCATGACCTAATCCCCTCCCAAAGGCCCCGCCTCCTAATACATTATATCAATGATTAAATTGCAACATATGGCCATGTGTGGTGGCTCACTCCTGTAATCCTAGCACTTTGGGAAGCTGAGGTGGGCAGATCACTTGAGGTCAGGAGTTTGGAACCATCCTGGCCAACATGATGAAACCCCATCTCTACTAAAAATGTTACAAAAATTTGCTAGGGTATGGTGGTGCACACCTGTAATCCCAGCTACTCCAGATACTGAGGCAAGAGAATTGCTTGAACCCAGGAGCAGGAGGTTGCAGTGATCCAAGATCACACCACTGCGCTCCAGCCTGGGTGACAGCAAGACTCTGTCCCCCCCACCAAAAAAAAAAAATTCAATATGAGAATTTTGGGGAGGACACGGACATTTAATCCATAGTACTAATGTGGACATGATTTGAACTAAGATTCTACTGTGATTCCCTTCACGTACCTGGCAGTAGCTCTTGTATCCCATCCATTCCATTCAACAGTCATGTATTTTATTAATGTTTAATCTTAAAGAAAAAGCAATTCAGATTGCTCAGAACATAAATATGACTGACGCAAGACAGGATCAGAATTTTCTAAGTGATGAACATTTTAACATATTTCAGTCTTAAGGCATCTTACCCCTGAATTTAGGGGGAGACTTTTTTTTTTTTAAAGTAAGGTTTATTTTTAAAATTGCTTTGCCAACTTTTTAAGAACACATCACTGCCTCATTCCATGACTCATATTTCTAACTTTCACTTCCCATCAATTTAAATGTCATCTCAAGGAGCTGATGGGCCCTTCGCTCTAAATGAGTTTGCCTTTCATGCAGTATTGTTGCATCCCCCTGCCACAGAAGTGATTCCAGGTCATTCCAATTTATTTAATTAATTTTGGAGATGAAATTATTTTGCCCAATAACCAGAATGCTAATGGAACTTATCGTAATGGTTCAGTTCAGGTTTGTTGGTTTGAAAATAAACGCCTTCATTTCAATATTTGCCTTTTGGCTGTAGCCCGTTAACTGGTCACACACTGTAGCCTCATTAACATCATGGCTTGATTATGAATGAATGTGCACCTTGCTTTTGTAAAGCAGGCTTCTGTCTTCACTGCCAGGCTTTGCCCCCCATATAGCCCCAAACTGGCATTTCCAACAGATGGATGGGTTGCTGTGACATAATTCATACTTTTAAACATCATAGTTTTACCAACGCCTTGATAATACACATTTGAACTTATTTTTAGAAGTTAGAATAAAGCGAGGAAAATAGATTTTAGCTCTCTGGAGTGTCACTGTGGTGTTGAGATTTGTGGAGGTGTATAACATCCGTCACTGGGAGAGGGTGCCAATCAAAAAGGACGGACAATAGGACCTCTGTACAATCAAAGGCGGAATTAAAATCTGCATGTTAATAACTTTCCTGCCAGTCACGAATAGATTCATTCTTCACATCTCAGATATATGAAGCTTATTTGAAAATAAATTCTGGGGAGCGTTCAACCTGATTGAATCTGCTGTAAGCTCTGTTAATATATTTGTTCGAGTCACTTGCACTCAAAAGCTTTTTAGACAGAATATCACTTTTTTATATTATTCATGGTAATGTAATTCCCCCTTTAATCTCTTCAGGGTTTCCCATTAAGTCACGATACGTGGTTCAGAGAAAGTTGGATCAACCATTAATCACGCTATCTGGACTTCTATGTTTCTACTTTTTGTCCGTCTCTTAAATCAGTCACTTGGCAGCAGCAAGACATGTGGTCACTCCAGACCATTTGATCGAAGAGCTCTTGTTAGGAGATTAGGCTGCTAATCTGCAAGCCAGCTAATGGAAATCATTCTGGGCAAGGAAATAAAACTGAACAACATTAGCAAAATCACTACATATTATAGGAGTCAAGTACATTCTAAATGGCTTAATCCTACCATTTAGCTATGAAACCTAGGGGTAAAATGAACGTCTTAGATGATCCAAGATATCCAAATACCTATAACGTACATTTGTATGGTGTACGTAGGGCAGGACCCCCATCAGAAATGTGGAATCTTTAAAGGATTTTTTATTTAGCCAGATAAAATAAACAAGGAGATACTTTGACTGAAAAAAAAAAAAAAAAAAAGAAGAAAATAGAAAACTCAGGAGAGAAGAACTGAAATCTCTCCACACAAATACATAAAATGCAGGGAAATGCTTAGGTTGAAAACATGTAATACACATTCAATACATATTCGTGGTTGAATCAGGTTACCTGGTATAGATCTAATCTTTCTGTTAAAAATAGTGGTTGTGAATCTTTAACAAGTTCTTTGGTTCTTTGACTTTCCCTTCTTCCCTAAACCCAAATCAATAATTCTTTAATAGTGTCATTAAAATGTTTTTCTGGATCATTCCATTTATACTCAAAGAGTAACAAAGCAAACCCAAGTATTTGAGAGATATGGAAATGAATTTCCGGTGACAGGGTCTGCAAACTTTGTTAAGTGCCAGATGGCAAATATTTTCTGTTTTGTGGCCTGTAAGGTACCTATTGCAACTAAACTGTAATGCATTGGTGAAAGCACACAGATAATCTATAAACAAATGGGCACAGTTGTGCGATAATAAAACTTTATTGACAAAAACAGGTGCTAGTCTGGATTTAGCCTGTGGGTTGTAGTTTGCTGGCCTCTGTACTAGAGCGCATGTTTGTCTGGGAGACATAATTTCAAAAATCATTTTCTTTTTCGATTTTCGTGGTTTCAGAACATGATATTTTCACCTATGGATGAATGCCTGTCTTTTGAATTTTCATTTTTATCTGACATAACTCAAAGCCCTTGCATCGGGAATTCTTGTTAACCCTGATACGTCTTGTCAAATATCCTACTCCTGGGATGGCAGCACACTTGGCGTGACTGGAGGGGACGGTGGGAGAGGGTTAGCTTGGAGGTGATACAGTTTTTCATTCTTGAGTAACTTGAGAAAAAGTCAGGAGTTTGGAATAAAGATTTGGAATAAAAAGGTGGAGGGCAGACCTAACTTTTTTTTAAGGATAAAGGAAAAAAGAAAGCAATATGAGAGACGGTATGACTTGTCACTTGGTTGGGGGCTCACCATTCATTGATAAATCTGCTATAAGATGTTACGTGTTAGGATTCTGAGTAACAGTCTATTTATTCCACGAAACAGATCTTATGAAAACATATTAGTGATTTTGGAAGAAACTTAATGATAACAGAGTGTTCCTAATCTTTTTTTTCTGGGTGTTTAGGTATCTTCTCTTCTAAACTGTTGTGTACCATTGTCTGAATTATCCCAAGAAAGGAAACTCCTTTCTTTTTGAACTCTTATTTATTTATATTTGTTTAATTTTTTAAATGTCACACTGACCTAGTGTTGCAAGGAAATGGGGGACTGTCTCCCTGGTTTCTTGGAAATGGAGACTCCCATCATAGGATTCAAGTGTTGGAATGTTCCAGGGAGAATGGACTAAGGTGGTCTGTTTCTGCCACTGGTTCAAAGGAAAGGAATAGCTTAGACCTGGAAGTTTCTGTCTGGTCGCTGTTTCCTCTTCCCACTTGTGCTTTGAATGGTGAATACCATCAGCGGGAGGCAGGTGCCTGCAACCCCTATGTCTCAGATCAGACAGGCAGGCTGAGGAGTGCTTAACACCGCAGCCTCTCGTGAAGTGCCCTGAGAAAGCAGACTTTGTCTTCTTCCATCCGCCTTGTTTGTCCTCTGCCAAGACTCCGGTGACGTGATTGCTCTTCATTTTACTCTGGAGATCACAATAAACAGAAACGACTTTCACCTTTCGCATTCCAGGGTTAAGTGCCCAAGCAGGTGCTGTTTTTGTCATGCGGTTTCCAATCAGCAAAACCATCCGTTTTTTACCTGTGGCAGCAAAGGCAGGGAGATTTGAGACCTGGGGAGAGCTCTCTGCTGTGTTAACAGAACTGGTTCTTGGTTGGGGACAGGGGACACCCATTCGTGGCTTCCTACAGCACTGCTTCCTTTCTCATATGTTACCTGGGGCTCCCTCGGGAAAGAAAATGATGGAGAGGTCACTGACCTGATGAGCCGGGGACCCAGGGAGTCCTTACAGGGACCCAGACTTTCGCATATAAATGTGACCTCCAGTTAAAGCTGGACTCACTTAACCCCACGAGATGGTACTTGTAATGCCGTTCTGATGAAGCCATCTCACTCTAAACTGTCTTCTGATTTACACAAAGCCATCTGCTTCCATACGGGGTGTTTTATTTGGGATCCAGGATGGGAGAAGCGCATCTGCCCCCTCCATAGCATGTGAATCTTAATGAATAAAAGCACCGACAGTTCTTTAAAGGAGAATAGTGTGGTGCTATTTATAGTTGGATACAGTTTTGTAATCCAGCTTCATGCTGGATGTCGACTGTCAGTCATTCAAGGAAGTTCACTTCTCTGCTGGTTTTCTGAGTGAGGTAGCGATGAGCAGAGCACCTGGGAGGGCCCAGAAGCCCCCTGAACTGCGTATCCAGTGGGAGGTCCAGTTTCCACATTCAGCATAAGTGCTCACACAGCATCCCTGTGTGTCTTTCCCCAGCCCAAGTGGAAGAGGACTTCTGCAGCTGTTAGTTCTTTCTCTTCCTAAGAAAAAGCAGATTTTAAGTAACTTACCATTTGTTATTTTATATCCTTATTTTTTATTACTTCTTCATTTTCCTTTATTCCTTCCTTTCTCTCTCTGTTCTCTTTTCCTGTTATAACAGCTTTTATTTTTATTTGGGCATGATAAGGCCAAGATCAGGAAATGACTGCCATTGCAAAGACGGTCTGTTACTCACAGGTGCACAGGGACTCGGCATGCTACAGGGAGTTACCTGGGAAAGCCCCGGGGTCAGGCAGGAGCCAGAGTGGGAGAGAGGAACTGTTAAGAGTTTTGAGCTGGAAGGCATTATCCTCAGCAAACTAATGCAGGAGCAGAAAACCAAACACCGCACGCCTCACTTATAAATAGGAGCTGAACAGTGAGAACACATGGACACAGGGAGGGGAACAACACACACTGGGGCTTGTCAGGAGTGAGGTGCGGGGAGGGAGAGCATCAGGAAAAATAGCTAATGGATGCTGGGCTTAATACCTGGGTGATGGGTTGATAGGTGCAGCAAACCACAATGGCACATGTTTACCTGTGTCATAAACCTGCACATCCTACTCATATACTCTGGAACGTAAATTTTTTTTAAAAAACAGTTTTGATTGTGGTTTTTACAGGAAGGAAGGGGCCAGGAGGGGTAAGCAGGCTTAGGATTGGCTCGCTTGGGTTATGTCTCTGGCTCTGGGACACAGGGGTTGTCTTTAGCTCTCGGATCCATAGCCACGGATGTTTAGGGCAGGTGGGTGTGGCCTGGTGTATGAGCCCTATAAAGACAGTGGTGAGGGTGTGGGCCCTGGATCAGTTAGTTTGAACCGTGTTCTTGTGGTCAAGCTGTATGCTATCTCTAGGAATCTGCTAGAGTCCTGTTAAGAAGGCTAACAAGGCAGCAGGTTATAGGCCGTGATTTGAGAGCAGTATGATACCCTAACAGAAGCAGGGATGTGGGCAGGCACGGTGGCTTTTGCCTGTTACCCCATCACTTTGGGAGGCTGAGGGGAGCAGATCACAAGGTTGGGAGTTTGAAACCAGTCTGGCCAACATACCGAAACTCCCATCTCTACTCTAGCCTGTAATCCCAGCTTCTTGGGAGGCTGAGGCAGGACAATCATGTGAATTCAGGAGACAGAGGTTGCAGTGAGCCGAGATTGTACCATTGCACTCCAGCCCAGGTGACAGTGCAAGACTTCGTCTCAAAAAAAGAAAAAGAAAAAGAAAAGGAGGAGGAATGCATGTGGCTAAGAAACATGGCTCAAACTTGACCTTGATAGAGTATGTTTCCCTAGAAGAGGTGGGAGGGAGAAGGTCTGGGAGAGACAGCGGGGGACCAGAGCAAGTGAAGTCACCAAGGTTGTGATTGTGGCCCTGCAGGTCCTGCAGACCCCCCTGGTGGCAGTCTTGGTGGTCAAAGCTGGCATCGTGGAGTGTGGCTGCCTGGAGAGCTTCTGTATGGCTAAAGTCTGAACATGGGAGTTTAAGAAAGCAAACTCCTTTAGCTTGGAACAGAAAGAAAATTGTAAAAGGGAGAGTGTGGTGGCCGGGTGCAGTGACTCACGCTTATCATTCCAGCACGTTGGGACGCTGAGGTGGGCGGATCATGAGGTCAGGACATCGAGACCATCTTGGCTGACATGGTGAACCCCGTCTCTACTAAAAATACAAAAATTCGCCAGGCGTGGTGGTGCATGCCTATAGTCCCAGCTACTCGGGAGGCTGAGGCAGGAGAATCGTTTGAACCAGGGAGGCAGAGGTTGCATTGAGCCGAGATCGCACCACTGCACTCCAGCCTGGCGACAGAGCGAGACTCTGTCTCAAAACAAAAACAAGAAAAGAAAAAGAAAGAAAGTGAGAGTTAGTAACACGGTGGCTAACGTCGAGCACGGAGAGCTCCGATGCTCTGCTGAAGAGTGGAAATGGTTTTCCGAGGGTGAGGCTGTCAAGTAGGGAGGCAGCACATCTGAATTCTTCAGCAAATACTTTGAGTGCAGTACAGGTTGGTAGTGGTTCCCACTTAAGAGCTTCTTGCTCCCATGCAGAAAAGCACTGAAGGTGGCCTGCCCCAAGGCAGTAACAGGGCAATAGGGATGGGAGGACTTGGTGGCCAGATGCACGTGGACATGATGAAAAGGGAAGGGAAGAAGTGTTAGGATTTTCACTGTCAGTGCTGTAAGCCCCTTAATAATAGGTCTAGTGTTCCATTATTGGAACGCTATGCTTGTGGGAAATATTTATATCCTATTGCTCAAAGTCATCGCCAAGGTCTGATTGCAAAAATTCAAAATGTTGCAACCTCAGGCATAAATGGGTTTTAAGCTCCATGCAATAAAACCCAGGGTATGAAAACAGTTTTGGCTGATGGGTTGGTAGAAGTGATAGACAGATACAGATACACATACACATAAATACCTACAAGTAGATACAGGTAACGACCTCGATATGTGTACATATAGTGTGATGTATATCCCTGCATATACATACACATATATACAAATATATGCCTTTGGACAAACGAAAAATCCGCAGGGCAGTCTCGTTTGGTTTTTGAAATCCCGCCATTGAATAGCACCACAGAGTTGCCCTAAGGCAGCCTTGCATTCAGGGCACACAGATTTGGTTACTCAGCTCCCTTCTTGTCTATTTCTGAGTCACGTGGGCTGTACCTGACTCTCAAAAGCCCACTGCCCACCCAGATCCCCTAACTCTGAATGGTGGCCCGGTGCTTTCTGAGGACAGAGGTGGGACCGGGTGCTGGAGACAACCCATTCCTTTCACAGAGACTGTAAGCCTTACCCAAGCATTAATTTTGCTGCATAGGCAGCCTGTTCTCCCACAAAGCCCTGACTAAGAAGAAAAGGGGCCCAGAAAAGCCAGCAGAGCCTGGCAGACAACTTGTGGCTCCCTTGCCATTTAAGGTCCCGAGGAATGTAGAGACATCAGCGGAGGCCAGGGTGGGTTTGGAAGGAGAGATTTTTTCTTTTTCTCTCTTTTTTCCTTCTTTCCTTCCTCCCTTCCCTTCCCTTCCCTTCCCTTCCCTTCCCTTCCCTTCCCTCCCCTCCCCTCCCCTCCCCTCCCCTCCCCTCCCCTCTCTTTATTTCTTTATCTTTCTCTCTCCTTCCTTCTTTCTTTTCATTTTTTCTTACTTTCTCGTTTTCTTTCTTTCTCCCTTTCTCTCTCTCTTTCTTTCTCTCTCTTTCTGTCAGAATTTCTGTTTCTTTCTTTTTATATGTCTTTTTTCTCTTTCTCTCTTTTTCTCTATTCTGTTTTTAATTATAGGTATAATTAATGCTATGATTTTGCAAAAAAATTTCTAGTTTCTCGTAATTCTACTTGCAGGCATATGCATATTTCTAAATTAGACGTATTCTCCTATACTGTCTGGGGAAAGGAAGCATTTTTCAATGAAGCTAAAAGAAGAGAAAGGTATTCTGTTTTATTCTCATACTCGAATTTCCCAAAACCTATCCTTGATATTGTTCATTTGGCACAGTTATTGTTGAGTACTTGGAAGGCAGTGGACATGGCATACAGAGCTGCAGCTTTGGACTTTGTGGCTTTGGGTAAATTACTTATTCTCTTTGCACCTCAGTGTATTCATCTGAATAATGGGGACAGAGAAGCATCATGGATGTCTCAGGGCTTCTGTGAGTATTCATCAAGATAGTATGTGCAGGCCTGTGCCATATTCCCCACTAAGGAAATGCTGCTTATTTTTGCTATTGATATTATTGTTGTTGCTGTACCTCTGAAGGGCTTTCATCGTCTTATGAGCAAGACAAAAGGGCCAATATTCACTCCTTGGTCTGGAAGCAAAACCCCCTGCAATTCAAAATGACTTCACATGTGGAGCAATTTTACAAGGAGCTCAAAAGAAGCCTCTTATTTGACTTTGCCCACAAATGCCAGAGGAAGACTCTTCTGAGCCATGCCGGGAAGAAAAATGAGAATGCCAGCTTAAATAAATGTTATCACAATCTCTGCAGAATCGTGATGTCTCCGATTCTTAAGAGTGTCTACTACAGGGTATTTATAGTTCTGTAATAATAATAAATCGCTGCTTATGAAATGCAGGGAATCAAGTGCTGTGGAGGGGAGGAAGGGAAATACAGGGAGAAGAAATGCAAGAGACTCAAGTCCAGCCAGGCCTGGGCTATTAATCATCGCCCTCCATTATTTCCTGAAGATTCATTCATTGTTCCGTAGGTACCTAGAGGGTCAATTAGAGACCACAGACAGGCTTTTTCAAAGACACAGGAGGGTCAATTAGGCCCTTCTTATAATTTTCTGCTTTAACAGCAAATGCCAGCCTATCGTGCATCAGATGCAAGGGAGTTTGGAAATAAACAGGGTAGTTTCCTTCCTTCTTTAAAAAAGAACGAACGAAAGAAAAAACATCCGACACAGAGAAATGGAGGCATTCAGCAACTGGGAACGCTTGACTTGCTGGCTGTCAGGATCTGGTTCAAGGGAGGCGAAGGGGATTTTATCACCAACTGAGACTTGGGAGGAACAGAGTTCTTGTGGGGTCAGAGCGTGGGGAACGGTCAGGGAATTTGTATGATGGAGCACCCTGTTCCCATATCTGAGATGATTCATTTATCTCGAGTGCCATCTTAACTACAATTAGAGTACAATTATAAAGTTTCTACAATGGAAATGGGACCTGAAATCAATTGCAGCTGGACTGACGCGCGGCGAGTCACCATGCCCACCACAACTACTGGCTGTGTGTAGGACAGAATTCAACCAAATGCGCCGTTGTGCGCTTTTGCACAACACTGCTTTTTAGTTGTTTTCCCTGAGATTGGCAAATGTATCTTTTATTTATTTATTTTATTTTTATGTTTTGAGGCGAAGTTTCGCTCTTTGGCCCAGGCTGGAGTGAAATGGTGCGATCTCGATTCACTGTAACCTTCGCCCCCTGGTTTCAGGCAGTTCTCCCACCTCAGCCTCCAGAGTAACTGGGATTATAGATGCCCACCACCACACCCAGCTAATTTTGTATTTTCAGTAGAGATGGGGTTTTGCCATGTTGGCCCGGCTATTCTCGAACTCCTGAACTCAGGTGATTCACCCACCTTGACCTCCCAAAGTGCTGGGATTTAGGTGTGAGCCACCACACTGGGACACTAACATCATTTTTGGTACTAAGGATATTCTGTTCTAATCAGTGAATTCAGACCAGCAGCTAGTGAAATTGTTTTTCTCTGTCGTGTCTTACTCAAAGACAAGGAAGAAAGATTTCAGAATCTATTCTACAAAAGGTATCTGTTTTAGTAGTACTGACTTATTCTAAGCTACTACCTGGAGAAAAGCCCTACTATGCAATTTTTTTTGTATAGAATATTTTCTAATATAATCACCTGAACTACAGCGATGAAAAAATGGCCTTGTAAATTTCTTCTTTTAACCAAAAGTTCACTAAAAAAGATGATAGCCTTTCAGTGGCACTAATTTCTCTAAAGTAAAATAACAGCAAACTCCAGAGACCTTGGCTAGCTCAGACGAAATAGAAAACATAGATTCAGGAGAAGCCAGGGAGGTAGGCTTTCTGCAACAGATTGTAAGCCAAGTCATAAATTGTGGTAAAGTACAAGATAAAGAGGGGAGAAGCAGGGTGGAGCCTGTAGCTCTGTGCCTGTTCATTTGGGGTCTGTAAGATGAATGGGCTGAGAATTGTCCTGTCTATTTCCGCAATACATTCACAGGATTAAAGCCATTAGTTAGAACTTTCTTCCAGGAAGCTACTGGGAGAAGGGGATTTCTCTTAAGAGGCAGATGAAAAAGAAAAAGAAAAGAAAATCCTCCTGGAATACACAAAAACATATGCACAGGAAGAATGAAGCCAGTGGCCGTTTGCTAGTAGTGCTGCTTGAAAGTCATATGCACTTAGAGCCTCTGCCTTCCAACATGGTTTAATAAGAAACCATATTAACAGGGTGATACAGGCAATGCTTGGGAGGAAAGGGATGAAGTTCATTAATTTCATAAATTCATTGGCTGGAAAGCATCTCATTCCCCACGTCTTATGCTAGAATTTGATCTACTTGCTCCTCTACGTTCAGTCTGCAGCATGTCTTAGTCTGTATCCATCCCTGACTCTGGCTTCTGTGGTCTCTTGTCTGGACTATTCTGGGAGCCCACATGCTGCCAGTCCTGACCCTCACAAATCCATCCTTCTTTACCAAAGCCAGAGGGCTCTTTCTAAAATGCATGCACAGTCCCTTATTATGTGATTTCGCACAACATTCATAACCGCCCCCCCCCCCGCCCCCACGCCAGTACTTTCTGTGACTGTGAAGATAAGATCCAGAATCTTGCTTTAACTACTGAAGCAGCTGGGGACTTCAGCTCTGTCTCCAGACCCACCCTTCCCCACCACTGTCCCTCTCCCAAGCTTGGCTCCAAGCCAGATAGAACTACATGTCCTTCCATATAGAGGCCAGATCTTGTCTGCATGCTGTGGATGTTAATTGTGAGCAAGAAAATCCTTGTAGTCATGGAGATGACAGCCTGAAATAGCCAGCCAAGAAGTAAACAGATAAACATAGAACAACCATGGTTGTAGGGGGTATGATGGGAACAAAGGAAGGTGGAAGGTACCCAACTCAGACTAAAGGTTGTAGAGAGAATTCGTCTAAGGTTAGGCAAGTCTTCTGAAAGAGCCACTTGGTTTGATGAAGGAAAAGGTGCACTCGGGGCAAAAGAATGTGCCAAATGAAGGCCAGGTCTTTCCAAGCTTGATCAGAGTCAAGACTGCAGGGGGAGTGATACTGGCAGAGGTCAGCTCAGTTAACTGGAGACTGGAATCAGGGAGACCTATGAGAACCACCACAACAGCGAGGTGCAAGCAGGCAGCTCATGAGTTAGCATAACAGCAATCTGCAATGCCTAGGAGGCTAGGCCATTTCTACAGTGAGTGAAGCGGGTCTGATAGGTACTATGGCAAACCAGAGGGCACATGCTACAGCTAAAGAGGGGTAGCCACTGCTCAAGTCCAGCCAACTGTAGCCAAATGCAAAATGGAGGCAAAGGATGCCAGATGTGCTTTGTCAAGATAAACAGGAAATCCCAATTTTGATGGGAAGTCTTCCAAGTTTTAAATCTTCACAACTAATTTATTTCATTAAAAAAACCAAAACAAGCAAACTTCAGCAGGAAAAACCAAAGACATCTGCAAGTCACCAATCTGCAACTTCTAGGATAGGACTGGGAAATGAGGATGGAGACTCCAGGCACTAGAAAATTTTCTTGCTTCTTACCCAGGGATCAGAAGGCAAAAACACTGAAAATAAAGATGACCCCCAGGAAGGCAGGAAGGTGGCATTGGCAGCAGCAGCCAGGGGAGAAGCTTCCCAGGAATGAAAGCAAACTCTCTGGAGGCTAAGAATGAGCCTGGGCCTTCAGAATCACAGCCCAATATCCATGAGCTCAGCTAGCCAACAAATGTTCATTGAGGGCCTGCCATGTGCTCGGCATTGTTCCAGACTCTTAAAAAGCAGCAGTATGCAAATCTGAAAAAACTCCATGCTGTACACTTTGGGAGGCCAAGGCGGGCAGATCACCTGAGTTCATGAGTTCGAGAGCAGTCTG